>BMAU01003057.1:0-2500 GCA_019973935.1 Trichonephila clavipes | reverse complement strand
ATCGATTTCATTATCGATACCTCGTGTACTTAAACTGGGAGTGGTCTCTACCATATCTAGTACAATTTCCTCGTTCTATTCGGTACGTGCTGCCTTCTGGAATGAACCGGTCCCACATAATTGCTGGTGTAGGCGAGCAAACATGGTATGAGCAGGAGTCCGCCTGACAGGATGCTTTTCGGCGTACAACCTCTGAGTGGCTCGACCGTTGCAATCTGTGGCCCCGTGCGCCAGAATCATATCTGCTTTCTCTGCGTTCGTGTACTCTGTCATCGAACAGCCAGTCTGTGTGCGATGGAAATAAAGCTTCCTTCCAGCGGACTCCTTCTTATCGTTCTGTCCCTCTGGCGGCTAATTCAACTCGCAACGGGAATTTTGCATATTCTGCCTTTAACACTCTCTCGCTAAAATTTTCGCCGAGAACCCTGCTCGCTTTTTATTCACTGCCACGACACTTGCAATTCCTGGGCTACGTATCAGGCTTTCGATGGTATTACTGCTTCAGGAAGGCATTTCCGGACCACCTTTTTTATGTTATTCCGAGTCGTCTAGGTGTACTCGACCTCGTTGGTGGAAGAGTACACCTAGATGACTCAGAATAGAAAGATCGATCGAAATAACCTTTTTATCTGAAGCACCTCTGGTTTAAATTTGGCAACAATGTCAAAATTTGTTTTGAACAAATTAGTCAGCAAGGGAATGCTTTTCGCGCAAACCACACCGAAATCCAACATTTTGCTCGTTTTTTTAGCACCGTTTGTGCTTTAAGTGTCCTGAACAATGTTCGATTTTTACATCAATTTTCCCCGGAGGATACCAAATCTGGTATCAAAATTCAAGTTAAAGTTTCAACTTATGAAAGCCATCAAAAAACTTAAAAAAAAATATTGAAATTTTTTTTTCCTAGCGTTCAAAGTCCAAAAGCGCCCTCTAGCGATGTTTTAGCAGCAATATTGCTCAGAATTTTTTATGAAATAATAAATAATAACAATAATTTTGACCAAATCCCAAAGCGTTTCGACAATTTTCCCGTTTTTAAGACCAGTTGAAGTTTTGCACCCTAAATTTTGTCGGCGCGTGGAGCCTTAGGAAAGCATTTCCGACCCAGCATTGCCTATATATACTTCTTGTCGTCTTGTTGTCCCCTACCTCTCCTAGAAGTTTGTAACATCTTAGCTGAAACACCCTGTATATATATATATATATATATATATATATATATATATATATATATATATATATATATATATATATATATATATATATATATATATATATATATGCTAATATATACTTGCTATACATATATATATATATATATAAAAATATACATATATATATATATAAATATATATATATATAAATATATATATATATAAATATATATATATATATATATATATATATAAATATATATATATATATAAATATATATATATATATATATATATATATATATATATATATATATATATATATTATAAATGTGAAAGTTTGTGAAAATCTTGTGGGTCTTTCACGCAAAAACAACTTAATGGGTTTTTAATGAAACTTTTACGGTAATATAACATACATCAGAATAACATATAGGCTATAATTTATAAAAATTTGTAAAAAGTGTCCAAAACATAACGCTATTGTCAAGTGAAGGAAAAAATTCTGCCATCTGCAAGCAAAGCCCACGTCGAAAGCATATATCTATCTTTGTTTGCAGAAAAACTCTTTTTGTTTTGGCTACGCAGGCTTTCGCTTCTAATTAATTCCGGTGATCAGAATAATGCCTATTTTTTATTTCAGAATAAAACTAAGTTTTGAAGGGAGAGGTTGTTATAAATCTCTTTTTTATTTTAATGTTTTTTTATGATTTTATTATGCACATTTGAGCGTAAGATGTTGATCTATTTTCAAAATAACTACTTTTGTCGCTTCTGGTACTTAAAAGTAAATAAACTTTTCTCTTTCACATACATGATTTGGACAAAATTTCATAATTTTTTTGTGGTTACTAGTTAATTATAACACTGTAATTTTAATTGAATATGCAGATATTGCATTTTAAGTATAACACTAATTATAACTACTGTACTGTATTTTTGGGTGAGTGAGTGAATATTAACGTCTCACTGTTCAGCTACACGAGGGCTTTTGGAGACGGACCACGTAATTTTGAACAATGGTCAAGTGACGGGAACGACACTTGAGCTGGCACCCCTTCTCTAACTACCACACCACACCAACTTAGCAGGAATATTCTACCAATACTTAGCTTTAATATTATTGAAATCCCTTCTTTCAAGATATATGGCAGCTACGGATTTCTATGATTAGCATTTTAGTGGGGAAGGCGAAAAGTTTTGTAGCAGATATTGCGTTTTCAGCGGATTGCAAAGATTCTTATTTTTGTCGCAAAAAAATAGTTAATATTCATCCAAAATTTAAGTGTCTTGTGGTTTTGTCTGTTAATGAAGACCTTGGAAAATGATTTGAAGCAATACGTAAC
>BMAU01003056.1:0-451216 GCA_019973935.1 Trichonephila clavipes | reverse complement strand
TTTTAAAAAGTATTCAGTTTATAAAGTGTAACGGATCCCTAATTTTATTACATGCTTTATTTTCAACACGCAAGAAAAAAATTGAAGTGATTGGTAAATAATTGTCGAAGGAGTAGCATTTTGAATGCACTAAGGTTTCTAAAAACACAAACTGAGAAAAACAGGTTTAAAGTTTATAATTCTGAAAAATAATTATTATAAGCTTAATTAAACTTAAAATACCACTTTAAGATATTAGTTATACGTTTTTCTTTAAAATAATTGCATTTTCATACTTTTTCAACCCACACATTTTTATAAATGATCAACTTTTAGAGAGTAGTAATTGCCCATGAAAATTCAAGAAAATGTTAAAAATTTTTTCTGTCACGACAGAAATTTTAGCTGTTTTTCTTCTTATAATATTAAAGTATTACATTTGTATGAAAAATATATCAGGAAGAAGAACTGAAATTATAAAATTATTAATATAAAATGCCTTAATTTAAAAATTTTACATGCACACATTTCACAAGGAAGAAAAGTTACATTATTGTATTGCCTCGGAAATATTCTGCTTTTAATACTACACATTCTTTTTTATAGTTATTGTTTCTATTTCTAAAATAGAATTTTTTTTATCATAAAGCATTTTTTAGCTTTTTTTTTCTAAAAAGGGGGTGTAGCTGAATTGCCTAATTTGTTTTCAAATGAAGTTTTAGTCACCTTCTAACTTTCCGACATGCACAAGTGATATATCAATCGAAAGATAATAATGCAAAGAATAAGATTAAATGAAAATAAAAAAAACGATAGTTTTGTGATTTTTAGGGTACTAAGTCCTCTTAATATGAAAAAAAGAAATTTTATCACTATTGCTCTTAACTTAAATACTCAAGTCCACCAACAATATTCTAAATATTTCAATATTTTTCATCTTTTTTCAATATTTTTCAACTTTTTTTTCAATATTTTCTCAACTTTTTAAATTACTTTACTCATATTAATATATTTAAGTGTTAGGAACAAGAAGGGAAACAGACTAAAAATTAAAAACAAATGTTGAACACAAACCACACTTAATATTCTATCCATGACAAAGGTTTTGCATACAATGTTTTTGTTCTGAGATATTTATTCGTAACGAAACTCTATGATTTTTTTTTCTTTTGAAAAATTCATTAAATGATTCGAACGAAAGGTTTTATTGTTCTATCTCTCACAAAGTGGATATTCAAATTTGCAGCATTTGTATTTCGTATAGTTTTCCTATCATAAATTTCGATTGAGATGGATACATTTGTCTTGCTAGACAAGAAATCTATTGCTTGTCTCTAACATTTTTAAAACAACTTAGGTAGGAAGTATTTAAAAAAATCTATCTCTCTCTCTCTCTCTATAATTTGTTTTTCATTGCAAAAAATATTTTGTAAAATAAATATTACGGAAATATCTCTATAATGGCTTCCTTTCGTGAACAAGTTTGAAAGTTTTTTTTGTCATCTCCTACTTCATTCATTAAGTCATCTATTATTACGAAAGCATTAGTAATATCTCTTCTACATCGAAAGGCATGCCTTCATGAAATTCTATGCCAGACATCTTATCAAACAATTTTGGATAAATTCCATAACACCAAATAATTTTGTGGGATGAGAAGAATTAATTAATTTTATTTCTAAGATTCGTCTAACAAAGAAAGTTTTACCAGAATTACAAGGTCCGCATATATTATCATAGGAAAGGGATGTTTCATGTAAGGAAACTACTTTGCAAACGAAAAAACATATATGCAGAACTTTTACTTTATATAAGCATAGTATTTTTAAAGTTATCTCAGAATTATAAAAAAAATACATGCAAAATCAATGAAAAATATATTTTATTTATGCACAAAGTATCAAATTTGAAATGTAATAAACAATAATTCAACACGTATATCATAATTTTCAGAAATAAACTTTATCAGAATTATATACAAATATTTATTTGTACAGAAAAGTTTGACCCTTTATCCTAATTAAAATTTGCTTCCAATGACGTACTTAAAAAAATCATAATCATTTAATTAAAACTATATCAGAATATAACTCGTTATCGCTAAAAGCGTGCATTTCTTATCAGTACAGATTCCCGAAACCCTTATCAATCACAAACCATCTTCCCGGTTCAGATCCGGGGGAGGACTTCCACCCTCTTTTGTTTGCACGCGCCTCAACCTCCTGGCGCCACCGGCTCCACTGTTCCAGAACCGGTATATTTTAACTACTCATGACATATACAAGATGTTCTAAATTCAAGGCACACGCGTTAGGAACACAAGCACAAATCCCAATACAATCCATGGATGAAACTCAATGTGGGGAAGCTCTGTAGTGCGATACATGTTGCGTTATGGAATGAATATAGGTTAAGGAGGAACAAAAAGTTAACGATACTTTTCTTTAAAAAAATATAAATTCAGCAAAGTTAAATTAAATACTTACTCAGAGTAATAACTAAAAATTACAGCAATACAGGCTTTACAGCGTCGATGCAGTGACCACTGAAAACTGGGGAACGCATCTGTCATATCTCGTATGGTGCCAACAGTTAGGCAGCAATATTTTCATGGAATCGATGAGTCTTCTATTATAATTAAGGCTCTCCATTCGACTTCAGAAGAAAAATTACAGACATAATAAATCAGAGCAGATAGCTAGTCAGTTGATTGGACCGCCACGATCCATTCATACATCCAAGAGATATAAGTATTTATATACATGCTGTTCGTGAGTGTCACGAGTTTTAATAATATGACGGACCAAGTCTTTCCGACTAAAATTTTAATAAAACCAAAAAGGTAACAGAAGTTATTGTGGGTTTCGATGTAAACAAGTTATTACCCACGTCAGCAAATACCCAATCTTTCAGCTTCTCCGACCATATATAGTCCGGTTGGCAGGTGCGCACGCAGGCATCTTCACGCATACGTCATACTCGCAGTCATCATTACGCAGGCGTCAACATCCCGCCCGGCCTTGCTATGTCCACATGCAAGAACTTAACAATTTGTATCTTAACAAAAAATACTCAATAAATTTTAAACATGAATTAATACTAATAAATATTAAGTGAATATCAAATTTCAGCAGAGAGAATTAGCTTAAGTTCTCAAATAATAAAATACATAATAATACATAGTAAGTAATTTGATACACGAGAATACCAAAAATTCTAACAATAAATTCCAAGTTAATAATATCATAAATAACCATACACATTTAATTTTCAATAGGCAGTATGCTCAACCTATTGATAGACCTTTTATAAATACCTTTTACCAGTTTTAATATCTACAACTCTAACTTTCTTATCTTTCCCCATGTATATTTTAACAACACGTCCCAATAACCATTTACAAGGAGGAAGATTTTCTTCTCTTTATTAAAACCATATCTCCCAATTTGAGATTTTCTTTATTAACAATCCATTTCTTTCGTTGTTGCAGACTATTTAAATATGAAAGGCTCCACCTTTTCCAGATCGTTTGAACTGATTTAGTTATTCTCTCTGCCAAACATTTAAACGATTTGATTCGCATTGCAACAGAGACGGTTCCACTATAGCTGTGATCGGTCTCCCGATTAAAAAGTGAGCTGGGGTTAAAACCTCCAAATCATCTACGTCAGATGTAAATGGCGTAAGAGGTCGAGAGTTCAAAATTGCTTCAATTTGCGTTATTAAAGTCAATAATTCTTCATAACTAAATTTTGAGTTTCCTGCAACGCGTTTAAAATGATATTTTAAAGATTTTATATTAGCCTCCCATAGACCTCCCCAGTTTGGGCTTCTAGGGGGAATAAATGACCATTCAATGCCTTCTTCTGAAAAACGCAAATAAAGACTCTTCTCTATCTCTTACTAACTTAGACAAAGCTTTTATTTCTCGATTAGCGCCTATCATGTTAGTACCATTATCCGAAAATATTTTATGACACTTACCCTTCTTGAAATAAATCTTTTCAATGCAGCAATTAAAGCTTGCGAAGTTAAGTCGCTGATTATCTCCAAGTGAATGGCCTTTGTTACAAGGCAAATAAATATACAAACATAAACTTTAATTTCAGGACCTTTCCTCTGATACTTATTTTTGATAAAGAAGGGTCCACACAAATCAATTCCAGTTGAATTAAAGACCTTTTCGGGAGTTATTCTTTCTTTTGGCAAATCGCCCATTTTTTGAGAACAAATTTTAGGATTAAATTTAAAGCAAATTACACAGTTATGCACAACTTTTCTGCAAATATTTCGCCCGTGAATTGGCCAATATTTAAGTCTAACCTGATAAAGTAAATGTTGGGGCCCAAGATGAAAATATTTCTCATGGTAGTATTTAACAATAATTATAGTTAGTTTACTTTTTCGCAGGAAGCAATATAGGATGTTTACTCGAATAAGGAAGTCGAGAGTGTTTCAGTCTTCCACCTACTCTAATGATTCCCTTATCATCTAAAAATGGGGATAAATTTAAAATCTTACTTTTATTACAAATGTCATCACCATTTTGCATAGCTCTAATTTCCTTATAGAATGAGCTAAGCTGTACTTGTTTCATTAAATAAATTTCTGCTTCTTTCATCTCATCTGAAGTAAGAGGTCCCGTTTTCTTGTTAGTTGGATTTCTAATGTTAAATAGAAACCTGTAAAGAAAACTTAACACTCGAACGATAGTTAGAAACTTATTACTACGAGAAAGTAAATGATCAAAAAATGTTTGATTAAAGTTTAAAGTCAATACAGTATGTTCTTTAGAGTCCTTTGATTTTAGTTCAGGCAAATAATCTACTTCATTCAGTTCCGGGCACTCAGAGACAGTTTTGGGGGAGTTCGTCAGTTCTTAGGAAGGCTGGACCAGTCCACCATTTGTTGTTGGAAATAAGTGTATCAACACTAAGTCCCCTAGACAAGAAATCTGAGGGATTGTCTTGTCCTGAGCAATGAAACCAAGAATCAGGATCAGTTAGCTCGGAGATCTCCTGCACTCTGTTAGCCACGAATTGTTTCCATCTTTTAGAAGAGCCTTTAATCCAGAATAGGACTATTTTGGAGTCTGTCCAATGGAACACTTTGCACTCCTTTTTCTTGCGGACGATTTCTTGAACCCTTGAACTCAATCGAGCTGCTACTAAAGCTCCCAGGAGCTCAAGTCAAGGCAAAGTAACTGCTTTCAGGGGTGCCACCCTCGTTTTTGAAGCGATGAGATTTACGAGCACTTCATTTTGTTTTCTTACTTTCACGTAAGCTGCTGCACCATAAGCGAGTTTAGAGGTATCGCAGAATATGTGAATTTCAATGAGGTCACTTACCTCATCATTCGTTGAATCAAGAACTAACCTTGGAATTCTAAGATTATCTAATAGGGGCAGTTCTTTACACCAAATTAACCACTTTTCCTTTACCTTTGGGGGTAAAATTTCATCCCAAGTTACTTTTTTTATCCAAAGTTCTTGTATGAGACATTTTATTCTTATAGTAAAGGGTGAGAGCAATCCCAGGGGATCAAATATCTTCCCTATTGTTTGTAACATAAATCTTTTAGTATTTTCGTTTATCGAAACGAATTCCAGCAAACCTTTAGTATCCAACGTCAGACAGTCATCTAGAGTTCGCCAAGCCATGCCTAACACTTTTGTTTTGTTTGTTCCTAACCTGATGGATGCATCCATAGGATGTGTGTCGAAACCTTCAGCCGCCCACTGAGCCATTAAAACGGTATCATTGCTGATCCATTTTCGCATCTCCATCCCTGCTTCTTTCATAATATTCTTAGCGTGGCGAGACATGAAAAGAGCTTCCTCTCGAGTATCCTGTCCCGTAATCCAATCATCCACATACATGAAAGAATCTAAATGTTGTACAGTTATGGGATGAATTTCGTTATATTTCTCAATGTGATATTTGATTGTTGCTACTAGTAGAAATGGACTAGAATTAACTCCAAATATCACCCTGTTAAATCTATAAACTTGCAAAGTGAGCTTTTCCCCAATACGTGGATTACTATCTGTCCATAAAAACCGTACAAAATCTTTATGTTTATACGCCAAGCAAATTTGAAGAAAAGCCTGACGAATATCCGATGATATTGCAACTCGATTTAGCCTGAAATTAATTAAAACATCTAAAAGATTAGATTCAAATTAGGTCCAGGCCACAAGCAATCGTTCAGTGATAGTTCGTTAGCTTGGTGTGAAGCTGCATCAAAAACAATACGAGTAGAAGTAGTAACACGACCCTCCTTTTTATCGCTTGGTGTGGTAAGTAATACATTGGTTTGTGTACATTAATTTCAGTATCATTGACCTTTTCTATGATTCCTTGATTCAAATAATCTTGAATCGTTTCTTTGTATTGAGTGTAAAGGGTTTTATCTCTTCGTAACCTTCCCCATAAACTCTGGAAACGTTGCTTTGCCACAGAAATGTTATTCGACAATTCGTTCCAATGTTTACGAAAAGGTAATTCAACCACATACCGATTATTATTATATTGTACAGTTTCCTTAAAAATATTCATAGCTTGGTCATCTTTCCGATAGCAAGGGTCATCTTTTTATGCCAAGGGATTCGAGCTCAAAAAACAGCTTTAATGTATCATCAACCGAATCATTATCTTTAAGAAAGTAACATGAGAAGTTATTAGTATTGGTTCCCTGGAGTCGTCCTCCAGCAATCCATCCAAATTCAGTTTCCCTAAACAACAATTCTTTATTTACTTTATATACGTTATCTTTAATTATTCTAAAGAAAATATCCGCATTCAGTAAAGCGTGAATTTCCTTAGCTTCGTAAAAAATAGGGATCTGATAATTCTAAAAATTCAGGAATTTTTATTTCCGAAACATCTAACGTAACACTTGGTGTCAACCCGGTAATTTTTTCAGTCACAAAAATTCTACGTTTTCTCTAAAAGTACCACTTTTATTAGAAATTAAAGTATTAGTTTTTCCCTTTAAGTTTTGTTTTAATGAATTGAGTCCTGAAACTGAGGAATTTATCTTTTCTATTGCAATACCAAGAAAATCACACATTTTTCTGGATATAATATTAATGTTAGACGTTGAGTCAAAAATGACGGGACATTTTAGTTCTCGGCCTTCATTATTTCGTAAGAAAAACGCTACCAGTCGATATTAACACGTTCTTTCTATGTTGAGAAGCAGTGCTACTCAAAACTGTGTTCTGTGTGAAAGAATCCACCACATTCGATTCCCGGTCCTCCGGGTTAGTTAGTACTGGAAGTTCGGCAGAGGGAATAACCCATTTTTTTCGGTCATCTATTGCCGCAGTACAGAGGGAGCGAGAATGTTTTTTGCCACATGGGCACACATACGTCGAAGTACATTGCATCCTTTTGTGGTTTTTTCGCAAACACAGTTCACATAACTTATGCAGACGGACTAAATCTAATCGTTTTTCGGGGTTCAATTCTAGAAACCTTTTGCATCGAAATATCGGATGTAAAGTTTTATCCTTACAAACTATGCAACTCTTGTTTTCAACAGATCGATTCATTAAAAGGTTGGTTTTTGTCTTAAAGGATAAGTTAGATTTTCTTAATATCGTTTTTGTTTCGACAATACAATTTTTATCTACGGATAAAAGAATGGTTTCGCGTTGTTCTAAAAATGCAATAAATTCATCAAATGTGGGAACATCTTTTGCTTTTAAACTCAGTTCGAAATTTTTTCGTGATTCATTATCCAATTTCTTTAGCATAATATTTAATAAAAATACATTAAATAAATTATTTTGCTCATAGTTTAGTAATTTTAGAGCCCGTAAGTTTTTTTTAATGCAATCAATCATTTCACGAATTTCTTTCGGATTCTCACGTTCTATCTTCTTAAAATTTAATATTTGTTGCACATGAATATCGACAATCAATCTTTTGTTATCATATCGGGATTCGAGTGCTTCATACAATGAAGAAAATGTATCGAAAGTGGAGGCAAATTCTTTAACTTCATTTGATAGACAGGAATTCAAATAATACAATTTCTGTGACTGAGTCAGTTGTTCGTTAGTTCTAATTAAATCGTCAAATTGGGATTTAAAGTTACTAAATTGTTCATATTTTCCCGAAAAGGTGGGAAGTATTATAGGGGGAATTTTTGTTTGAGCAAAAGTTCCATTTTCGTATTTGTTTTTTTCAACTGCAGTCACAGACAATGATACATTAATTGAGTTAATCAATTTTTTAACTCTTACCTCCAAATCGTCCAGACGTGTTTCACATTTGTATAAATCTTCTTCGAATTCCGCTTCTTCTGTTGGTTTTGCGGTTTCTAATCCAAAAAGTAGCTCCTTCAATTCTTCAATTTTCCTCTGGAGTTGGTCAATTTTCTTGAGTTTGACCTCCAGCTCGGTGATGTCAACATGTTCGGACGCGTTGTCCATGAAGGTTGCAATTCTAGTAATACTTCCTTTTAAGGAAGTTTTAGCTTTGTTTAATTTTAAAATATCCATCGCGCTTTAGTTCGTGACTCCGGCTCGGCGGACCAAAAAATGTTCGTGAGTGTCACGAGTTTTAATAATATGACGGACCAAGTCTTTCCGACTAAAATTTTAATAAAACCAAAAAGGTAACAGAAGTTATTGTGGGTTTCGATGTAAACAAGTTATTACCCACGTCAGCAAATACCCAATCTTTCAGCTTCTCCGACCATATATAGTCCGGTTGGCAGGTGCGCACGCAGGCATCTTCACGCATACGTCATACTCGCAGTCATCATTACGCAGGCGTCAACACATGCTATCCCTCCTTAAATCCACGCAGTTTTAAGATGGTGCCCCATCGTTTTGAAAGATTTTCATATGGCGTGCTCTTCTGGTTGGAAAACATTCTGGTACAATCGTCGAACTATCTTTGCATTGTGACCCCTGTCAGTCTCTTACATGTATGTACACTTGTACCTATCTATAAAAGTGGTACAAACTTTATGGGTAGATACAGGACATTGAAACAATCATTTATTGTATAAGAATGCATGGACTCAAATGAAGTGGTGAGGTGCAAACAAGGGAAATAAAAGAAAAGAGAAATGGAGTTATTGGCTGCTTGCGTTTCCGGTAGGGGGCAGTAGATGTCAACCCATTGTTCAACATGTTGCATCTCAGTAGAGGAATGTGTCATTCACGATTGTGCTGAATTCTATGATGAGAGACTTTACGTATGCCGAAAATATAGACATGCATTACATGTACGACCGTGCAAATGGTAACGGGAGAGCTGTGCACTGCGAATGTATCGCGTGCAGTTTCCAAATTGATGAATGCCAGATCACAGAATTTTTCAGCGGTTACATCGTCAACTTCGTAAAACACGTTCGTCTCACGTCACCAGACATGATGCTAGACAACGAAGAGCTGTACGCAGTCCAATCCTGAAAGAAAGCCCCTTGACAATTGTGGCTGAATGACCCGTTAAGCACAGGAACTATTGTTCATCACGTAAGTGTGAGTCATCAGACCATTTGTAGAGTTTTAAAGGAAAATCGCTTACACTTCTTCCATTTTCAGCGAGTACAAGCTTTGAATCCGGTAGCCTTATCTTCTCCGATTGCCAGTGGGTGATACAACTATGTGCGCTGTAGCTGGACTTCATAACTCATGTGTTGAATACTGTTGTAAACATTACGCTTCTCAACGAAGCTTTCAAAAAACACTTTTACTTTCCTTTCGTTCCTTATTTTTTGTGTTTGTGCCTCACCGCGTCACTGGCGCCCATACATTCCTATGCAATGAATGATGAATACCTACTCTTAAAGTTTGTACCAGGAAATCGGAACCCCCTGTATATGATTGTGTTTGTGTATATAGTATTAAAGCAGATCGAAGCCGGAGTGAACCAAAAAATAACTCGTGGCCTTCTCATGTACATAATGAAACATCTTTTATTGTTTTTAAATTATTATAAAAAATGCATGCAATAAATTGTGATGAATTTCATAAGGTAATAATATCCAAATGTTTTGAGGCGTGGTAGTTTATTGGTCAAGGTAACGGATCGTGGCTGGAATGTCACGATTTCGAGCTTAGTACTACTAAAGGCCCGCCGTGTAGGGCTGCGATGCACGTTAAATCTGTCGAGAGCTCAAACGTCATCCCGTTGATGTGGTAGTTAGGAGAGGGTGGTGGGTGCCAGCTCAGGTGTCGTCCTCGTCACTTGACCATGGTTCAAAATGACGAGGTCGGTTGCCGAAAGCCCTCGTGTAGCTGAACACAGTGCAACGTTAATGTTCACTCACTCATTCAAATATTTTGAAACAATTCACATATGTTGTTTTCCCCGCAGCAAGACTCACCATATGGAAAATTGGGTTTTACAGGCACAAAGTTCGCTTCTCAGCATAAACTTGAAAAATAAAATTATAATAGCCATATATATATGTGTGTGTGTGTATGCTTCAAAACAGGGGTAATGCAATCACATATGTGATACCGTCGGCGCTGGAGAGAGAAACACTTGATCACATTTGTGTGATCATAGTCCTGAACGGGTTATAGAGAGGCGTACCAGGGATGCTACAGCTTCTTATCTCTCGTGAGTTATATTCAGCCTCAAAAACCCGAGTTTCAAGGATGACTGTTTTCAAAAGAAATGAGAGAAGGCTGTTTGCAAGAAGACGGGTAACGTAGTTGTATCAAAATTTGCGCCCCCCCGACTTCCGCAGGTATGAATTTTTTCCGAATATCTAGCTGTGCAACCCGCGCTGTTTCTGTTTCCATTTATGTTTTTATGTTCATATTCTTATGATTTAATTCTGTATTTTAAAATAAAAAATCTTTTACAAATTTTTTTGTGCATTTTAACTAAAATGTAGATTTAATGTGCAGATTTCAAATACGTAATTACCCCCCCAATTTTTGAGCCTCCTTCGATAAAATAACTACTCAGCTAGGGGATTAAAATGGTAGAAAAGGAAACAGGGATCAATGTCGAGCCGTTCTCTTTACTGATAAGTCCCGGTTCAACCTAACCAGTGATTCTCACCGTACTTTCATATAGATAGAACCAGGAAATCACTACATGCCTTCCAATGTGTGATGAAGCCGGTCTCTTTCCCCTAATTCCTGAGATTGGTGCCGACAGACGTGTGAAAATTCCAGTCTTTTCCCTAATTGCTGGGAAATAATTTCGCAAGTGAGTAGTCAGAAATTGTGACCCTTTTTTCCCAGGCTATCCCGACAGCCAAAAGAGACAACTTAACAATGTGCATTCATTTTCTCACGATTCGGTGACAACGACGTGTCTGAGAACTTACAATACGAGCCGAGACCGACTCCCGACATAGGCGGCCTACGAACAAGAGATCAAAGAGGAATTAGAGGGGTGCATCGTGAGAGACGAGAGGTATATAAGAAGAGCGAGGGAGTACCAAGATCAGACTTTACTTGAGGGAACTGATTGAAGGTCCCCTTCAGCGATAGATACAGCAATACTGAGTCCGCGAATTAAGGTGGAATTTGGAATCGTGAAAATTGCGAAGGAGCAACTGCATGGTGGATTTTGAACCAGAGAACTCAAACTCGGAGTGGAATTATCGAGAGTTGGACCCCTGTGACACATCCTATGTATAGGACTTTCCTCTAAAGAAACACTTTAGTACTTTATTTCATGCGAGATAAATAAGTCAGTGCAACAAAAGAGGACTTTTTCCTGTGGACTCATTTTACAATCAAATTGTAATGAAACTAATTTTCATGAATTTTCTTACTGTAAAATAAATAATAGTCAAGAGCTGTTTGAAGTCATTACAAATGTCCATGAAGTTGACCATTACGACAGCGAAGGCTTGGTGGTCTGGGTATACATCACGTTGGATGCTCGTACTCACCACCATGTTTTTGAAAGAGGTGACTGCTGTGAGGTATAGGGAAGAGGTCTTGGAGCCCTATGTTCGCCTTTTCAGAGATGCAGTTGGTCCTAATTTCATTTTAGTACATGACAACGTGAGGCTCATTTTGTCGACGAACTTCCGGAAAGGTAGGATAATCGACGGAGAGATTGGTCAGCCAGATCCCCAGACCTCAAAACAAATCAATCAAAACAAATCCTCAATCCTGCAGAAGCATACTTTGGTCAGTCTGAAAAGGGTAATTGCAACTTGCAACGTATCTCTGAGAACCATTGAAGGCTTGAAAACAGCGTTGCTGAACGAGTAGACCAATTTCACAGAAACTGATAAACTCCCTTATTTCCAGAATAAAATTATGGTGTGGTGGCCTGTATATTTGTAAGAAGGAATCATGCCCCCTATTAACCTATTTTTTGTTCTATTCTGCAACAGATGTTTCATAACTTCCAACTCCTATTAGTGCTACGTATGATCATGTGTGTATATTCTAACACTGTTGTGAACTGTTATATTTTATTTTTATTCTTTTTTAATGTATCAATATTATGTACAAAGCAAATTTCACTAAAACTGTCCAGCAGCTCTAGCCAAATCTGAAAACTCTCTAAGTTTTGAACATCTGTATAGAATAATTAATGGAATATATCCTTATTAAATATATATAGGAGATTAAACCCAAGATGTCAGAAGTGTAAGAATGGAATCTTACATTCTAATGCGATGCTGGTCTTATTGTTTATATCCTCATCACGTGATTCAGATTAGGTGGTGCTTCACTGGTAATTTAGCTTCTTATGACATCCATCCCTACAGTCCTTTTTTGTACATTTGAACAACGTCAAAAGCGATTTCAAAATCATTCAAACTGAATCAAATGAATTTTCATTATGATTACCTAGGAAACAAATCTTAAGTACAAATAATCGAGGACTATAAATCGGAAATTACCTATTAAAAATACCTTTTATGGATACAAAGTAAATTTACGACAGAGAAGTAAAACAATCTCCATAAAATAGTTGGAGCTTATATATTTTATTTTTTGTTTACGTTTAATTTCCAAATAAAACTTCTTACTTAAGATGGATGTATTTTCTTAATAACTTTATCTTATATCGTATTGTTTATTATAAATGCAATGTATGTTTGAGTAACAGTTGGCGTCTTCTATAGTTTTGAAACTAAAGTAAAGTAATTAAAATTTCTTTGTAATTAGAATAAAATTAAGTTTTGTTCAAAAGTTTTTGGAAAAAAATAGCTTAAATGAATAAATTCATAGATTATATTACCCAAGAGAACAATGGAAAAATGCATAAAAAATAATATGTAAATTAAAAAAATATCGACAGCCTTACAAAATAATTATTCTCAAAATCACAATGTTTTATAACCAAAAATTATAAATAATAATAAAAGTCATACAGACTCCAAACGCATGTGCACAACACCAAAAATCAAGTGCAAATATTCTGACCTTATCTCTAAAACATACCTTTTATATAAAACATGAGTGAACATTTTTTTTCATTATGGTAGAACCCCCTCCCCTGTACCAACCCCCTAAATACAACTCGAACACGATAACAAAAATTCAGGTGGTGTGTCAAACAAACCGAACAGAAAAGGTTACATAATCGAGAGGGCTGCAGCACCCCACTTAAATGGACCTCCCTTTGCCTCCCCCTCGAAAACGAGTGTTATCCTTTGCTTACACAAAGCGCATCACCCGACCCCCTCGCCATCTCCTCCGGTAAGCGGCACTTAACACACACTTCACCTCTCGTAACTCCCCCCGCAAACACCTGCATCCCCCCTCTTTCCGTCCTTCATCCCTTAATAAAGTCACGCTGCTCACTCACTGCGACCGTATCAACTGGAGGGGGCACAAAAGAGTAACTAACTCCCGGATATAGCTTTCTGTTAGCATGGACACGTTCTGCCGTTCACACACACTGGCTGGCGGGGAGGGGAGGGGGATTAGCGTTGTGTAGGGGGAGGGGGTGTAATCCCCGCGATGCCGGACCCAATCAGAGCAGATTGTGGTCTTCTCAGGACGGTGACTGGGTATGGGAACAGGGGCACGCGGTCCAGAAACTCATTTTTGCTGATCCTTCTTTTTGTCGGTCCCTTTTGTTTCACTGGCTCTCCTTGTTGGGGGTTTGGGAAAAGTCTGCTTCTTCATTTTCAGGAGCTGTTTCATTTTTCACACAGAGTTGTTTTCTTAGATTAATCCCTTAATTTGAAACATGAATAATTCTTGGTGGTCGTAGGAATGCTTCACGCAAAAGCCTTTCCCTTTCATTAGAAATGAAATCAAAGTGAGCTTTTCATTTCTTTTATTTAAAAAAGAATTATATATATATATATTAGCTTTTCTTTGAATTTTAATGTTCTAAAAAATACAAAAGAGAAATGTGTAGTTCCCATACAATAAATTTATGAAGAAAATTGATTAAACAAATTGAATCATAATATATAAGCAGTCTTCTGTAGAAACTAAATGGTTTATTAAGTAACAATGAAAATAAAATAGCATTGTTTAAAATAAAAACAACGTAACTTCAAAGAGTTTTAGCAAAATGAATTATCTTTAAAATCTGTATGAATTAATAAATAAACATTTCTTTTTTTTTATTGGTATTTGATGTCTCTTTTTTACAAATTTGCCTCGAGATATAATAATTCCATACTTTTTCTACCCTGATAAAAAGTTTTGCAACACATTGGTCTTTTGTTTTATTGCCCTTCCTGTACGAGATTTGCATTTTCAATTGGTGTCATATTCTCACATGATAGTATGAAATTTGTCAAGATACATGAAAGTTTCATTCACACACATTCAAACACACACATATTCTTGATTCTCAAGTTCTTTACAGTCGCAGTTTGCTACTCAACGAACTTCTTTCCTTTTTTTTTTAACTTTGATTAATTTTTAACCACGAAAACAAGTAATGTGTGGATGATGATTATACCTGAACTAAGACCTTACTTACCAAGCTTTGACATTACACCTACATGAGGTCTGTGAGCATTGACAGACTTAACATGCATCTCTTTACAATCTCGGATTTTTAGTTGAAATTTGAATACTGATGGAAGTTCTGAAATTAATCGCTATAGTTGCCTTTTATTGATATTTTTACATCAAAAATAGCCAAACTATTAAAAATTAGAGGGTGTTAATTGAGAGAGACTTGAACAATATGGGAGGACTCCGAAATGTGCTCATTTCAAATACGGGCCTTGGTAACATAGTGTTGAGCCTGAATAGCAAATTGTAATAAAAATAAGGACACAAACCCTATGCATATACACTGAAGAGCCAAAAAAAATGTTACAGGCATGTATATGCCAATAAAGAGATATGAAACCAGTCAGAGTGTGGGGCTGCGGTCGGCAACGTCTACATAAGACAACGAGTGCCTGGCACATTTGTTAGATAGGTTGCTGCTGCTACAATAGCAGGATTATCAAGATTTAAGTGAGTTTGAACGTTGTGATATAGTCGGCGCACGAGAGATGGGACATAGCATCTCCGAGGTAGAGATGAAATTTGAATTTTCACGTACGATTATTTCACAAGGGAACCGTGAATATCGGGAATTCTATAAAGCATCAAATCTACGACATCGCTGCAACCGGAAAAAGATCATGCAAGAACGGGGCCAACGACGACTGACAACAATCATCAAGCGTAACAGACGTGAAATGATTCTGCAAATTGCTGCAGATTTTAATGTTGGACTATCAACAAGTGTCACCGTGCGAACTATTCAACAAAACATAATCGATATGAGCTTTCGGAGCCAAAGGCCCACTCGTGTACCCTTGCTGACTGCACGACACAAAGCTTTACGCCTAGGCCCGTCAACAATGACATTGGACAGTTGATGACTGGAAACACGTTTCCTGGTCTGACGAGTCTCGTTTCCAATTGATTCGATCAGATGGACGTGTATGGGTATGGAGACAACCTCATGAATTCATGGACCCTACATATTAACAGGGGGCTGTTCAAGCTGGTGGAGGCTCTGTGTTGGTATGGGGTGTGTGCATTTGGCGTGATATGGGTCTGCTCATACGTCTAGATTCGACTCTGTCAGGTGACAGGTACGTAAGCATCCTGTCTGATCACCTGCACCCATTCATGTCCATTGTGCATTCCGACGGACTTGGGGAATTTCAGTAGGACAGTGTGACACCTCACAGTCCAGGATTGCTACAAAGTGGCTCCGGAAGTACTCTTCTGAATTTAGGCATTTCCGCTGGCTACCAAAATCTCCAGACATGAAAATTATTGAATATGTCTGGGATGCCATGCAACGGGATGTTCAGAGAGAGAGAAGAGGTCTCCACCCCTCTTACTCCTACTGATTTATGGACAGCCCTACAGGATTCATAGTGTCAATTATCTCCAGCACTACTTCAAACATTAATAGAATCCATGCCACTTCATGTTGCGGCACTTCTGCGTGCTCGAGGGGACCCTACACGATATTACGCAAGTGTTCCAGTTTTTTTGGCTCTTCAGTGTACTATAATTATTCACTAAATTGCCATAAGTCTAATTTAAAGCTAGGCCACAAATAAATTTATAATAAAACAATGTAGATCAAAGTTAAATGGTTACAATAATATATAATAGTAAGCTACTTTTCTTAGAACATTGTGTAATTTAAAGACCTATCAACATTTCTCTTTTTTTTTTTTTTTTTTTTTTGCCATCATTACTGGACTGAAAGGAAGAGAAAATATAGTGTAAGAATAAGCTAAGTTCTAAAAACATTCTTAGATTAGTAAAATGAAATATTAAACAATTAATACTTAAAACAATCACTCTAAGTAAGTTTTTAAAACCAAATATCGTGGTGCAAATATTTTCATACCATAATACAGGAAAAAAAATCAAAGAAAATAAAGGGTGTTTTTTTAGAGGTATAGAACTTTAAATTGCAATAAAACAACGATGTTTTATTCGATTGACATGAACTTTCTTTTATTCGAAAGATAAACTTGTGACATTACATTTTAAATATGATTTCTGGCATAGGACTGCCACTGTTGGCTCGGATGTAGTCCAATCTGGACGTCCAATTTTCGATGACTTTTTTCAACATTTGCGGCCGTATATCAGCAATAACACGGCGAATGTTGTCTTCCAAAGGGTCAAGCGTTTGTGGCTTATCCGCATAGACCAATGACTTTACATAGCCCCACAGAAAATAGTCTAGCGGTGTTAAATCACAAGATCTTGGAGGCCAATTCACAGGTCCAAAACGTGAAATTAAGCGGTCACCAAACGTGTCTTTCAATAAATCGATTGTGGCACGAGCTGTGTGACATGTTGCGCCGTCTTGTTGGAACCACAGCTCCTGGACATCATGACTGTTTAATTGAAGAATAAAAAAAGTTAGTAATCATGGCTCTATACCGATCACCATTGACTGTAACGTTGTGGCCATCGTTTTTGAAGAAGTACGGACCAATGATTCCACCAGCCCATAAAGCGCACCAAACAGTCAGTTTTTCTGGATGTAATGGTGTTTCGACATACACTTGTGGATTAGCTTCACTCCAAATGCGGCAGTTTTGTTTGTTGACGTAGCCATTCAACCAGAAGTGCGCTTCATCGCTAAACGAAATTCGCTCATGAAGTCATCGAAAATTGGACGTCCAGATTGGACTACATCCGAGCCAGCCGTGGCAGTCATATGCCAGAAATCATATTGAAAATGTAATGCCAGAAGATTATCTTTCGAATAAAAAAAAATTCATGTCAATCGAATAATACATCGTTGTTTTATTGCAATTTAAAGTTCTATACCTCTAAAAAAACACCCTATATATGTGTGTAATGTGTATATGTCCCTTAATTTAACCCTTTATAAAGCAACTAGCTGGCACACCCGTTCTTCGCGCGGGTAATTGAAAAATAAAACAATAGAGATTGATGGAAAAATAATTTTTGTTTATGTGTTTAATTTAGGTGAATTGCAAATTAAACATAAAGAGGTTTTTTTTAGCATATCTTTGCTCAGCAAAAAATCAGATTTGCTAAATTTCAAATCTGTAGGTCTAATAGTTAAAAAAAGGAATTTTTTAAAAAATATATACCGCTCCCCTTTAACACCAATGGGGGTTGACTTTTGAAAACCACCTTCTTATCAGATCTTTACTCAGCAAAAGTTATATGTTTTCTAAATTTCTCTCTCTCTCTCAAGTTTAAAGGTTTAGTTATTCATAAAAGAGCATTTTTAAACATAAAACGCCCTCGCAACCCCTCTTGTATGTCAATTTTCGCAAAACCCTCTCTTAGAGGATCTCTACTCCATGAAAGAAACACGCCAGCTAAATTTCAAGTCTAGGTTTAACAATTCGAAAAAACGAAATTTTCTTTTATCTGTATCCATTCTTTTACCCTTCGCAACTCCCTTGGATTTCGATTTTCATAAAAGTCTCTTTTCTAGCGGTACTCTACTCCTTGGAGTGGCCGCGGTAGCCGAGTGGTATAGGTATCGGATCGTGGCTGACATTGTCACGAGTTCGAGCCCAGTACCACTGAAGACCCACCGTGTAGAGCAGCGATGCACGCTAAATCTGTCGAGAGCTGAAACGTCCTCCCGTTGGTGTGGTGTGGTAGTTAGGAGAGGGGGTGACTGCTCAGGGGTTATCCACGTCACTTGACCATGGTTCAAAATTACGTGGTCCGTCGCCAAAAGCCATCGTGTAGCTGAACAGTGTGACGTTAATATTCAGTCACTCACTCTACTCTTTGGAAGGAATATACCGGCCAAATTTCAAATCTGCAGATCTAATAGTTTAAAAAAGTGAATATTTACCTATAACGGCCCTCGTCCCCTTTTAAACCTTTTGGGTGTCAATTTTGGCGAAGCCCTTTGTTAGCGGATCTGCCCTCCATGAAAGGAACATGCGTTCCACATTTGTAATCTAAAGTTGAATCAATAGTTCAAAAACGGGACGAGGTATTTTTTACTACCACTTAACCCTCGTTGGGGGTCTATTTTTGGAAAACCTTTTCGGTAGCATATCACTACTCTACGAGAGGAACATGCCTGGGAAATTTTAAGTCTGTAGGTCTTATAGCTCAAAAACGGGAATATTTTTTTGTAACGGCCCTTAACCCCTCGCAACCTCCCTTCGTTGTCGATTTTTGAAAAGCCATTTACTAACGGATCTTCTCTCCATGAAAGAAACATGCCTGCCAAATTTCAAGCGTGCAGGTCTAATAGTCAAAAAACGGGAGTATTTTTCCTCAACGTCAATTAATCACTCGAACCACCCCTTGAGGGTCGATTTTCACAAAACTCGTTCTTAGAGGAGATCTATTCCATAAAAGGAAAAAAAAATTTGCCTATCAAATTTCAAATAGGTAGGTCTAATATTTCAAAAACGGTAATATTTATCTTTAACGCCTTTAATCTTTCGCAACGCCCCTTGGGGTCACTTTTCACAAAACCCATTTTGTAGCGGATCTCTACTGCATGAAAGAAATTTGCGTGTTGAATTTATAGACTGTACGTCTAATGGTTTAAAAATGGAAATAATTATCTATACCGCCTCTTTTAATCCCTCGCAAAGCCATTTGGGCATCTATCGGAACATAGTTTTACTAACCCAGAAACCCTCACGGGCATGTGTCCAAACATTCCTTCAAGTTTCATCACAATTGGATGAACGGTTTAGGAAGGCATTAGATACATACAGATACACACACACATCTTTATTTATATAAATTTTTTTCTAGTAATGTTACATACAAATATTTTTGGGAATAAGATTGATTTATAAAAAGAAATTCATTTAGCTTATTATATCTAAAATTAATTTGATTTTAAGACTATTTTTTTGTGTGTGCGGGAAGCCTGTTTTTTACCAGCCACAGAGTAGGACATTATATATTTTACATTTCTTTGTGTATCGTTTTATATGATAACTATACAATGAAATTAAAAAATACTAAATTTTACAAAGTGAATTTTAAATGAGAAATATATTTTGTATTCGAAAATATTTAAGATTTTATACATATTGCTTTCCATGAAATGTTACAAAACAGGGATATTGGAACATCGAAAGCTGTGGAAACGTGTCTTTTTCTTATGTGCTTTGATAGAGCGCAAACTGCATCGTTTACATATTTTTTTGTAAAGTTGGTAAGAGGTCACCATTTTTAACCAATTGCAAGAATAGTTTTCTTGCTGCTTAAGGAACTCCGTTGAGTTGATATTCAAAAATCAGATGGTATTCGAGCCGAAATGCAAGCAGCCCAAATAATAGGTGAGGAAACAGCTTCTCAAAGACATTTAAAAGTTAATAAATTTATTGGTAAGTATACTGAAATACCATGGCTTTATAAAGAGTCTTTAGAGAGTCTGGTTTTACACAAATAGATTAAGATTTCTTATTAACAACTACATTACATGACACAAGCCCCCTTGATTATGAGAAGGGGAAGGAAAAGTATACATTTCAGAATTTCGTTTGCAGGAATTTTCTACAAGCAGAATTTTTTTGTTTTTTGTTGTTTTTGACCATGAATTTTGAAATTTTTCTGTTATAAAAATATTATTTATTATCAATAGTAAATTATTGCTTTAACAATATTTTTACATGAACGCCTTAATTCACAAAAGGAAACAACGGGGCATTTTTTTCTTGTTTGGACTATATCAGTGCTTCTATGGATCTTCTGTTGAGAATACTGTGGATCCCAGTTAACACAAAACATTTTTTCAGGATATAAAAGTGAATAATTAATAAACAGTAACAAAAAAAGTAGTTCATATGTTGTATGTGCTCTAGGCAGCGTTCGACATATCACTAAAATGATAAAATCCGGATGTTTTCAAAATTTTATACACTGAGATTATAGGATGTAATGGTGTGGGCTTTGAACGTAATATGAAGAACTTTTAATTTTAGTTCCTAAAATAAATAAATTTAATTTAATTTTAACTTAAATTGCAGTTTATTTTGTAATTTTTTCTCTTTAATATTTTCCGATACAAATTACTTTTTTAACTGTCGGGCAGAGTTTTCTCATTCTGCTAGCTAAGCATTTTTATCTTTTTCAGTAATCTTAAATAAAATTGGTTGGATATATGTTTTTGATCTATTATTTTATTTTTTGATCAAAACTCAGCCTTCTAAAACCTTTTAGATAATTTTTTACAACAAATGAAAGCATTAATTTTAATTTATCAGTTTAAGACTTTTTGATACATTGAAGATTTTTTTTTGCGTGTGTGTTGTCTCTTATCGATTTTGCACGCATTAAAATGTCATACATGTTAACCGTATTGTTGAGATTTATTTCTAATAATTTAATATGAGTGGAGAATGGCCATTTCTTATGAGTCTCACTGAATAAATTTCCTTCAACTACCTACAATTTTGATGAGATAAAATGACATGGAGAGAGAAAAAAAACACTCCGATCTTTCCTTCCAAATTTATAGCTCCCCCAGAAATATATATCTTTCCCCAAAACACAAGATAATCAGATGCTAATTAAAAATTCATATACAAAAAAGGATTTATGGCACAATTGTTTGTTCTAAAATAGTTGATATGAAGAATTTTTGTTAAACATTTTAAAGAAAAGACTAAAATTTATTAGACTGACTTCTTCTATGTTTAGAAAAAACAAAATTGGCGATAAAACGCTAGATATATCAGGTTCTCTTTCACATGCGATCATCCCATTTTTTTTCACGTGTGCCTCTTTTATGAGTGGATTCATATTGGAGAGATACCTAGTTTTATTTCATATGTTAACAAGAGTATCGATATTTGCGTTAACTAAGCGTGTTCGAACAAGAACTTTAAAAATCTACTGTTTTTAATACCATGAATTTCAGCATTCGGTATTTTTTCAACTGCAAAATCTCCTCCTTGAGAATGACTGAGTGAGGGAAAGTCATATTAAGACCGAACTATAAAATAGCACGACGGCTATTGGCGACGGACATCGTAATGTTCAACCTCGGTCAAGTGACGAGGACGAGTCCTAGACCTATAGACTATTATCTTATTTGTTTGGTTTTGTAAAAATTTATTAAAATCAGGAAATGTTATAGTTCTTGCGTAGTGCAAGGAAACAAATTCTCCTTTATGTGACGGGAGGTAGTAAAATACACTCATGTCCATAAATTAAGGATAAATCAGAGTCATTCCCAGTGTGTCATCCCCTGGCTTTGGCAACGATTCTAAGATGATGGTAATGTGAGTGGACGTTACAGCAATTTCAAGACAGACCATGTACAGACGCCTAGAGCAAATCGGTTTATATACTCGTAGACCTGTCAGGTGAGTTCCACTTCCCGCAACTCACTGTCACCTGCGTTTAGCCTGGAGTAGAGAGGATGCAACAGTGGGTGGGTGGGATGTTTCCTGACGAGTCCATTTTTAGCTTCTCGCTGGTCTAACATATGGAGAGTGCCAGGTAACCATTACCACCAAGAGAATATCATTAAACGACACCATTTCGGTGGTGCAGAATTGCTCGTTTGGGTGAGGGAAATTTTTCTCAGTTCCAGAACTGACCTGCATGTTTAATTTGGAACCATGGCTGGCTAACTCTATCGGGACGTCAATCTGGAGCAACATGTACGTTTGTTTCGAGACGCTATAAGCGCAGAATTTGTGTTTATGGATGACAACGCCTGCTCTCACCGTGCAAACATCGTAAGCGAATGCCTTCAATCGGAGGATATCCCCCGTATGGACTGGCCAGCACTCTAAGCAGACTTGAATTCAGTAGAGCATGTGTGGGGCATGCTTGGACGACGAGTTGCAGCCCGTCAACCAACTCCTACATGTCTACCGGAACTTTGTAGAATATTGCTTGATGAATGGTGTAATATTCCCAAGATCAGATCGATAATTTGATACTCAGCATGCCTAGGCGTTGTACGGACTGTATAGCATTGTCTCGCCATCATAGCAAGCACGTAATATTGGTTTTTATAAATGAAGTTTTTTTAATTGTAATTTGCACCAGGGAGCAAACCATTTTCATTAATGATATCAAACATATAGCATCTTTTTTGTTTTTTACCTTTGTTTAATAGAAAGGCTTTACAAATAAGTAGCATTTGTTTTGTTTCTGACTCTTTATTTGCCTGAACTTGCATTATACTTAATTTATGAACATGAGAATAATTAACAAAATCGTAATTTAAATGTAAGCGAAACGATTACGGCAGTCTATCATTTGAAGAAGTAAAGGTAAGAGGGATAAAGAGAATAGTATTTCACACATATATCCCTTTTAGTTAAGACCAATTATCACTATGAATTGCGTTCACATTAAGCCAGCCTCTTCCCAGTAAAAAAGGTTAAGAAGCCTAATAAGAGAAGGAACAAAAGTGAAATAAGCATTTCGCGATTTCTCCTTTTTACGTTAACCCTAATGAAAAATGTGATCAATATCCTTTTCTCCGAGAGCAAGCGAACACCCACTTTACGTGACCACCTGACATCATAACTTTTCCATCCTTCACGGATTAAAACAGAAATCTCATTCGGAGCAGGAACGATACAACTCAACCCTTCTGATCTTCTTTCCCCCTCTCCACCTTCTCCACCCCGAAGGGCAGAAGCAAGAAATCCTCCTGGTCCTCATCGACCGTGAAAACAAACACAAACGGACAGACAGATACCCGAAATTGCCAAACGATTCATTCTGGAAAGGGGAGGGGGTGGACTGACTACACCGCGACATGGGTCACGCAATCCAGGAATTGAAACCACCCCCTTCAAGCAGTATCGTCTGCGTCCCTTTCATTATCGAATTTCTATATTATGGCTTAAGGATGATTGAAGATGGATTTTACTTGTTCGCGTGCGTCAGGGGGGAGGGGACTTAATGGCGAGTTTTCTTCGAGAAGAGAGATAAAGTTAGGCACTGATGTTTATTTCTTTTAAGAACGAAATGGATAACGTCAGAATGGAGGGTGAGGGGCTTCTGGATTCCTAAGTCGATGCTGTGTATGAGAGACCCAAAATCATTCGATGGCATTGGATTGGATTTTCGGAGTCTGTTTTCGTGTTGATGGTTTATTATCAAGGGACCCTTAGTGTAAAAATTTTAAAAGGTAGATATTGGCTGTGAAGAATGGAAGATGTAAGTGAAGTGTAAAGTACTTTTATGTTATTAAATAAAAAGAATTTTTGTAACTATACATACTGCATTTCCTACACACAGAATATACTTTTATATTTATACTTTTTTTAAAAATCCCTTCTCCCAGTCTCAGTAATTTGAAGAGTGATTCACTGGTTTCATTAATGGAAGGTGTGAAGTTTGAGATCTAATTCCTCCGAAAACAACATTACGTTCAACTGGATTTCAAAATGTTCTCTTGTATTGACGTAGAAATCAGGAGAATGATATACTGAGTCAAATCTCTACATATTTAGCTCAAAATATAGATGTTTGCCAATAGTTAATCATGTAATTCTACTGCTGCGTTAATAAAAAAAATCCTATTAAAATATCTCATCTTTCGTATATTATGTCTTACCCATTTATTCAATTTTTTCATGTTTCTTTCTTTCATTATGAAGAATTCTTTGTTCATCAGTTGTTCAATAATGCTCTCTACGAGAGTGTTCGTAGAGAGGTGGCAGATATAATTAAGCGAGATCAGGTTTTTAAAAATAATCTATTCAGAATCAAAAACACGGTACCATATATTGCAGTAAAGAGTAAACGTAAAATATACTCCCAATTAAAAGAATATTTAAAGAAAATAATTCGGACCCGATCTCGTGGATATGCATATCACTCGAACAAATACATATCTATACATTTCTCATTGTCAACTGCAGTTGTATATTTATAACACGTCCTCATTTGTATTTAATCCTTTATCAACCGCATTATGATTTACTGCAATTTTTTTCGTGCAATATTTTTTTTGAGTCACTTCATTGAGAATTAAGGGATATGAATAAATAAAGTACTCAATCTTGGTTAATTTAATCCTTAGAGCTAATTAATTAAATTAGTACTTTAAAGTACCGTCAGTGTACGGAGGTTTAAATCATTATCATAATTAAAAATAACCAACTTCTTAACGAAGTTTTAACTCTAAAAAATGCTAAATAACTAGAGAACACTAACATTTTACAGCACAAAATATTTAATTTGGAAAACAAAAGAACTTTTAAAATTTATGCACTTTTTCCACATAAAACAGATTTTACACATAAACTTAAGTTGATGATATTCAAAGAAATATTTTTTATCCTCATTTATACACAAAAATGCATTACACGTTGTGGATTTTAAGTGAGGTTTCAATTGAACGTTTTTTAAGGAACGGCATCCCGGGGTAGGAAATACTGTATTTTCTGATAATGAGCAACTGCACCCTGGATTTTATTCAATTTCTGGATCGTCTTCTTAAGAATGTAACAAAAATTCCATTAGATTATTTGCTGGGATTCCTTCATCTGAAGAATCCCATTTTTCAGATGGTAGGTTTATAATAAATCCAAAGATTCTTGAAGGCTGGGCTTCTTTTCTCCAGACAATTCTAAGAGGGGGGGATTATAGTACTTTAAAAACCTCTTACTATAGTTAAATCTCAGTCTCACACGCAAATAAATTGAAACGTTAATTTTGGGATAAAGAATAAATATTGTATTTAATTGTGTGCCAAAAATAAAAAAAACTCAGATTCAAATTTCAAAATTTTTTGAAAATGTTAAAAAAATAATAAAAAGGCAAAATAGAAATAACTCACACTAAAAAGAAATGCCCGAAAGGCATAACTTTACTACTCTCTAGTAATGACGCTACAACACACACAATCATAAACTGCACGGACGAAAGATAAACACTGCTTTCTGAACCCTCTAGTGCCGCGTTTCTCAAACTGTGGGGCGCGCCCCCCTAGATGGGCGTGATAACTTTACAAGGGGGGCGCGAGCATATTGAAAAACTGAAAACAAAAGATTATTTAACAAATTATTTACTTACTGAAAGTAAACAAAGAAAATATATTCTGGCATAGTAAAAAATAAAATACATATTTACTCTGATATAATATACTAATAAATGTACTGTGCATCGTATTTTATAATTAATTTAACATTACTAAGTTAAGAACAAGTTAATTAATTATCAGTGACCCCCAAGGGCTTGTTGTATACAAAATTAAATACAAAAATTAACACGTATCTTGATCATTTGAACGGCTTATATTCAAACTCTCAACTGCCAATTAAAAGTTACGCGATTTGCTCCTCAATGCCACCGTTTTCCCTACTTAGGCACTCGTATGTGATGTATTGGGGGAGGAGAAGAAAGGGAATGAACAAATCCTCTGAAATAAGTGAACCCTTTGCAAACACTGTCAAGGTCCTTTTATTGCATTCCAAATCCCTCGGAATAATTTTATAGATAGCAGTGAACAATAAAGATCATACTTCTGAAAGACGTATATATATGTCCGGGGCAATTAACGCTTTGGATGAGTTAAGAAGACGTTTATATACGGCGGTGGCAGAAGTCGTATTGTAGCTTTAGCGTCAAAGTACAGTATTTTTTAATTAGCTTGGGAGGGGCGCGATGGAAACTATGATTGAATATTGGGTCGCAACTATTGAAAGTTTGAGAAACACTGATCTAGTGTACAGGTGGTATTTATAAGAACCACAAAGTTATTCAACTATAAAATCAATTTTCATATACTTTCCACTTAAAATAAATAGTCAAATCGTTTTTAAGTTCTTAACTAACATATAAAAAGATAAGACACTTATCTTTTGACTTTAACTACTTTTGCGGGGAAAAAATGATAAGCTTGGCAATCCGATCAAAATGACAGATGAAAACGCAACTTCAGTTCTAAAACTATTCTCTTTCCCTGCTAAAATACTCATAATAGAAATCGTGCTGCCATATATCCTTGTAAGAGAGTGGAATTAAAAGATTATTTCTGTTAAGTATCATCAGAATATTCGTTAAAAGGTAATTCTATGTAATTTTAAAGTAGGTGGTACTTATAAGTATCCTCAGTTGATAAAGGTTTAAGGTATTGCCATCTGCAGGTGACTAAACGTCCGCGGAACGGGTTCAAATCGGATTCGAGACTCAAATCCAAGATCACGGCACGGAAATTGGATAAAGATTTTTTGAAAACTGTCTAATAAATAAGAGTACCATTTTTTTATTTGTTCATGAACCAAATAAAAAGTAAATATCAGTTACTTACTATTTATATTTATTTGTTTGGATTTCATTGATGCTTATATATAACGGATACTGTGTATGTGTGCGGCCTAATTTAAAATAACAAGCATTCTTTTAAAAGGAGTACGATGGTACATTCCTTAATCCGTATGCTAAAATAACAGCCTTTTTTCTTCTATTGAATTTCATATCATGAAGAATAAATACCATCTTTATTAAATTTTTATTTATTTTATTTATTAAAATCAAAAACACAATCTACTATGTTCTTTAATCGAAAGCCTGTTGAAACAAAACTGTCGAGTCATTCATTCATTCACTCCTTCGATCATTCATTTTTTCTCTGATTCACTCACCCATTCGATTATTCATTCATTCGCTGATTCCCTCACTCATTCATTCCTTCATTCAGTCACTCGCTTATTGACATCTACTCATTCATTAATTCTTTTGCTCATTTACATATATTGATTCCTCCATTCATTTACTCACAAATTCATTGGTTATTTCATTCACTTACTGACCCATTAATTTCATCTCATTCCTTCCTTCACTCTCTGATTAATTTACTGACTCGTTCATTAATTTACTTAGTCATTTATTCATTCTCTGATTCATTCATAATATCTCCGCTCACTTGATTCACTCATTGTGATTGCTTCATTCAATCACTGATTTACTCATTCACGCATCACTCATTGTGATTGCTTCATTTTTTTCATTCACTGATTCACTCATCACTCACTAATTCCTTTATTTAAATATACTACTGGTTCATTCTTTCATTTATTCCTGATTTATTCATTCGCTCATTTATTTATTATCTGATTCCTTCACTCATTCTGCTACTGATTCCTTTATTCACACATCTCTCAAGAATGTCTTCGAAGAAGAAGCTTACACAAAAGATGATGCAGAAGATCGAAGTAGGTCCTCGTCATATTTCGACCGTCCCTTTAAACCCTCTGGGTGGTCCTCTTTTACGCCTCCAATCATATCCGATTGGCGAGCGTAGCGTATCTTCACACTACACTCTTCGTCTTCGTCCCAACTCCATTGGTTCCTTGAGACAATAGGCCGGCGCGATTGGTATCATCTCCGTCGCTGTACCTCATGCACCCTATGCAGTGTCTATCAATCGACCTGTCTCTTTGATGCAAAGGGTACTTACCAGGGAATGTCTTTATAACAGCATTCTTTTTCATTTAAATAATTCACGATCCACATCTGAGAAGGAATTAGACAACAGAAACTGTGTTCACTGGAAGGTCCTTTTCACTGATCGTTGAAACTAAAATCATCTGGATATCGGGGGAGAAAAATATGGGGCCACATCAAAGCCATTTTCAGAATCAGCTCTTTCATCTGTTTTGCCCCATGCATGAGGGAAGAATACACCATCCCATCTGGGCATTCTGCTTACTCCCGTACATCATGCTCGACAAGTATTGTCGGGAAGTGTTCGTCTAATGAGCCTACGCTACATTTTTACATTAGTAAGAAACAGGATATTCAAGCTTTATCTTTAACCAGTTTATACAATCTTTGAAATCAGTATCAAAATAGATTAAATATGGAGTGGCGTAATTCCTACGCACTGAATCTCTTCTGGTGAGAGTTACTCTGAACTCAATAACACTTTTAATCTAATTCTTCTCGCTTATTCTTTCTCTTATTTTTCCTTTGTCTTCCTTCCTCTCTTTCACACACATTCACTACACTTTGACTTGAGAATAGTAATGTTCAGTAACGTACATGACGATTTACTCAAAAGGGAGGTTTTTATATCAAAGCAAACTAACTCTGGTGATTAGTTGAGAGAAAGGTGCATAACAACTCGCTACTCAATCATTCAGTTGTTCATTTATTTATTCATTTCTACGTTTACTCATTCACACATTTTTGTTGTTGTTGGAACGGTCAGTGCTAGTGCTACTAGATTGCTATTATTTCAGTTCAAAGAAAAAAAGTTTTCTTACACACAATACGAATACACAAAAAGCAGGGAAAAGAACAGGAAAAAAAAGGGAGAGAGAATAATACTGAATTGAAGATACAAAAGTGTATTAATAAGTTCAGAAATATTTATTTCAAAATGTATAAGAAATAAATTCATACGACACAACACACGTTTACTCCTTATAAGGGAACCATTTATAGGTGAAAGATATTTTTTTGGAAGTGTCAGCCAGTCATCAAGTCAAATTGGCCGATCTCATGCGCAAGTGGCCAGCGAGGCGAAAGATTCCGAAAGTAGACAGCGAATTTCGAGTCTCGCCTCAAAAGTGACATTTAGCGTGACGCTTGTGGTGTGCGACACGTGCTCTTTCACACTGGAGACCGTGGAGCGGAAGCTACGATGTCAGGCGACTTTTCACACGAAGCACATTAAAAGAGACCACGTGTTCCTGTTCTCGTAGAAAATACGGAGCACGCGTCGCTTCAAAAACTTCTGGGGAGGCTTTTAAGTGGAGTTTCGCTACAAAACACTCGTTTCGGCTTAGACAGTTGTTGTATTTCTTTGTCATAGTTTTTATTTCTTAGTTTTAGTTACTGTAAACTAAGAGAAAAAGGATTTTGTTGTTTTTATGAAAGAATTATTATTTTTTCTTTTTAAAGAAAACTTCATTTTGTGTAAAAAGTGTAGAAGAGAGATTTTTCTCCTCCGTTAAAATGTCATGTTCAGAATTCAGAACGAAACAAAATAAAGTAGATAAGAGTAAAATATAAAAAACAAATTTTTTTAAAAAAGTAATGAAATGGTGGAAAAATTAAATACAACGAAGTGAAACATTAACGCTTAAAAACGGCTTGTGGGACGATTAAATAATGTTTCTTATAGTGTACTTCAAAGCATTTCATAACTTTTTTAAATAACTTTTTAACTCAGTACTGTGTGTGTTCTTATGCATCAGAAATGTTCAAAAAGGCTCATTAAAAGAGATAACTTATATATTTTAAAGCTATGGGTATAGTTGCTTATATTTTTCAATTCCTACTATTAGTCTCACTCTCTATATATTTATTTATCTTCGTGGAGTTTTCAATCGTTAATAAAATTCATTTTAAAGCGCTCCATTGAGCTGAAATTTTATATACATGATTATTTTGGATGACAATACAGTAATTTAATTATAATTAATAAAAATTAATTGATTAAAACTAAATATTCAAAGAATTACAAATACATCCATGTTGGCATCATTTTTGGCGACCCTTTTGGTGACTTGTGTCAAAACATGAAAAGGTTTTTTTCTCCGCATTTTAAGCGCTCATTTGAGTTGCAATTTTCTATACACTATTGTTTGGGGTAAAAATATGATAATTTAATTATAATTAATTAAAATTAGTTGACTGAAACTAATTAATTAAAGAATTACAGATACAGCCACGTTAGTTTCATTTTTAGCGACTTGGTTCAAAACTTTAAAAGATTTTTTTTCTCACATTTTAAAGCATTCAGTTGAAGTAAAATTTTACATGCACGATTGTTTTGGATGACAATACCATACTTTAATGATAATTAATGAAAATGAAATACCACTTAATGTTGTGGTTCTGTCTTATGTATATACATATTTATATATTAATTGTAACTATTTAATAAAAAGTAGCTAAAATAAAAAAATTTCTTTGTTGATCTAAATAGGAATTGACTTTAAAAAATTTTTTTATATTATTTGTTAGCTTTAAAGTATACACTTTTTTTTGTTGTTGTTTCTAATGCCACCTGATCTCTATTCAGGCTCACGAAATTCTTAATGGCAATCCTCTAGATGAGTGATACTCAACCCGTAGCCCGCCGGCCTTTTCAGAGTGGTGCGGTCAGGGCTCATGGCACTGAGAAATTCAATTACTGGAGAACATTTTACTAAAACCGGATGGGTGACTACACTTTTTGTACACCATTGTTCTAAAATGACTCACCTCTCGCGGTATGATGAAGAAATTAGATATGATGTTGGTATGATGAATAATTGTTTATTCTTTTAATTTTCAAGTGCTCAAGAGTTAGACATCCAAACTATAATAATCATTTACAAATAGTTATCTATATTAGCTATCAACCTTTCTTATATTATCTCATTTTAGGTGATATAATTAAAATAAGCTTCTACTCTAGGGAAACTGAATTCAATGGTCAAATTCTAAGAACTATTGTAATGTAATGGACCCAGGTTTACTTATATTCCTGCGTAGCGAGATGGGTCACACAGCTTTAGTAAGCTCACTTCTTATTTACAATTTTTAATTGTAAATTGACACATGTAACTATTGTTTTTGTAAGAAAGAACATTTACACATCTAGCTATCAGATAATTTGTAACGGGTCTCTCTCTCTCCGCGAACCTTTAATTAATCAACTTGGGGTAAATTTATTTCTTTTTAACAGTAAGTTCTATTGAAAACTTCCTCCTGAAGAAGAAGGCTTGAATTATGCAAATGAGTTGTTATATTTAAGCTTGGACTTTTCGATACGCGAAGTTATTCCGCAGCCAGTCGAGAGATAGACGACGAGTAGTTTCTGGATGGTCAATTATTGCTAATTGGCGAATAAGTTATAAGATTGAGTTTAATGATAATGACCGGAGGTCGTACAACAAATAAGAGAATTATGGTGTATTATACCGTAGAAGTCCGAAGTGTTTCTAGAATAAGTGAAGTAGTATCATATCTTAAGTATCCTTTTAACCGTGTGATTGTTCTTGTAATTGATAGCGTTGTGCATTTCCTACCCTGAGTTAGGGAAATAATAAAGAGGAATTGGAGCTAGCTATGGCTGATCTTAATTCAAACTCCCAATCTCAAGTAGGTTGTTACAACTTTGTACAATTATTTGTTAGGCTCTTACCTTTGAATCTCGTAACATTTAAGATCTGCCAAAATAGTAATGCAGAGTTCGCTTTCACACTTTTCTCGTGCATCTCTCGCTGGGGTCTCCTGGACACTTTTTAATCCGTCTCTCTAAACATTTTAGGTGGGACTCTCTTACGCCCTTTCAATTTCTGATTGGAAGGAATACGAGCTTGCACACGGCACCCAAAGACTTGCTGCCCACCACCATTGGTTCTTTCGGGACATAGCTTGCTCTCTCTCTCTCTGGCTTGCAATCATCTTGTAGCCACAAGTCAAAAATAATACGGATGGGCCTTACATAAATTGACATTTAATTCCAGCGCACATAATACAATTTTTAGCATTTCCTTCTCACAATAACGGGCCGCGATCCTTTCCACACTTGTGTATCAAGGTCCCGTGTTGCATGGAACAAAAGAATGGACAACCATTAAAACAGGTGTGTCTTACCTAAAGTATGATTTAAAAGAGAGGCTATATGGCGCCTTTCTTCTTCTAGGATGCCGAGGGAAAATAAGAGGGGTAGTAGGTTAAGAAGCGACGTTACACTTTTTAGACATCACGTGGTTCCATGCATCTCAAAATAAACGATTTGCTACTCAGGCCATTAACTCAAATCACTTTTGTTAGTTTCTCTCTTCACTACTGCATATCCTGACAAATGATTCCTTGAAGACACAAGTACTGCATTAGAGGTGAGATATTTGTTTTTTAAAGAAAATCATAACATTTTACTATGACCGCTACGACTTACAATACTTTAGAAAGACGCGTTTTTTATTCTGGCATTTTGATATCACATTATCAATTGTTGCTCCTGGCTAGTATCATCATATGGTTATACATATTAAAGAAACTTTTAACTACATTTATATTTCTTCTCCCGATTGCTTCCGAGAAGAAACTTATACATTAAGCTTAACTTGTAATTTGGCTTCATTTCCTAAGGAATTGCCTAAATTTATTTTGGGAAAAAAATATAGGGTCATTGAAAGATGTAGAATCGAAGAAACAATAAATAAATAAATAAAATAAAATAATATTAAATGACGCAATATTAAAATAATAGCGACACATTCACAGTGATAATTCTAGTGCAGCACTTCTCGATTTAACTAAGCAAACCCAATCCGACCGAAACTAAATAAAACTCTGAAAGAGACTTCCCCTCCCCACTGTCTTGATGACATTAATGAATTAAAGCAAACATTTTTAAGTGCCGGGAATATCTTTCTAGCGAATCGATATCATTCGAGCGCGCTCTTTTTATGCAAAGCCTCGACCTGATAACGAGAGGGTGCACGCGATCACACCCGAGTCAGAGGCCCTTTCTTAAAACTCGCATCGCAAAATCGAAAGTCACGATCGTGTGTGCATCGGGAATTAAGACATTCTTTGGCGGCTATAAAAGTCCCTCACCCCGTTCCGCTCTCCCCTCCTCGTCGCGTGCGGGAAGAAGGTGATCCCTATGAAACTTATGCGAATTTCGATATTTAACCTTTTAGAGATAGAGATAGGGTTAATAAAGGCACAATCCTCTCTCGTCTTATTTGGGGGAAAAGAGGGACTGAGTAGAAAGTAAAATGGAAAATTTTTCACAGGGCTTAAAAATATGACTTGTATTTATTAGTATTTCATTATTGTGGATATTGACAACGAATAAGACATTATTTAGCAACCATGAGTTTTGGGGATGCTTTAATACCTCTTTATTTCTCTTCATTCGTAAATAAACTCCAAGATACGAAGGCTGAAATAAAAAAAAAGCTCGAGATGTTTTCTGTGTGTGAACATCATTTATGTAAAACAATGGGGTCCATTTATTGTAAATCATTATTATTTGTAGATGAAAAAAATCTATGTTTATTTGTGTATTCTTGATTTAATTTTTGCATCATTTTCCTTTCGGAACTTTTTCCTCAATTTAATTAACTTTCACTTATGTTTTTATTACATTTTCCGCAGATTTTTTTTATTCATCAATTTATCTGAATTAATTAGTTTCCCAATCTATCTTTACAAATGTTATCTAACATTTATATTCTTAAATGTTTTTAGTGTATTATTATATTATTTTATAATAGAATAAGGCCTTAGTAAATTATATTCCGTGTGGGCTCTAAAAGAGATTTTGAATCCCCTTACCCTAATGAATTTCTTTATTCTCTAAAGAAGGGTTTTTAAAAAATACCTTTTTTTTTTCAACATTTTTGTTTTTCCCATTTCAATGTGTTAGGGGGATTTTTTTTCTTTCTTCTTTTATGTTTTTTAGGTGGTAGATAGAATTTATAATTGGTAAATGCATTGTTTGTTGCTTAGGATTATTTAGCTCTTTTGTGTTTTTATTTTCTTTGGTAGAAATATCTGAAAACATTCTTTTTTTCAAAAGGAAGGATTCTATTTTTAAAATTTATCATCTTTCTGTTAAAAAAATTTGGCTTGCTTATTGTAATCATAAATACTTTGTCAGATATCAATGGCTATCTTTAATTGAAAATTTGTTGTTAAAACTAAATATTTTGTTAAAATGTCCTCTTGTGGGAAGAATTTCTTGTCAAACATATTTGAAACTTGAATTAATGCTGCTCGATAGCTTGGTACCCAAAGTACTATCTGGTGTATTTTGAAGGGGGAGGGGAGTCTTCCGGGAGGCTCATATCGTAATTCTAGCTCCTTTATGCATGAGCTCGACCCTCCTTGAATGAAAAGAAGGATGAAAACTCTTAGATTTTTCTAGAAGTTAATTTCAAAATTTTGACTTTTGGATATTATCATTTAAAAATGATATGTAATCTCTTTTAAATGTAATTAAATTGCAATCGTATCGATTTTGTAGTATTCGGTTATTCGAAAAGTAATTTCGTTTCGTTTTTGATGAAAGTGAAAGAAAAAAAAGATATTTTATTGAATTATAAATTCTCCATTTTGTGGTTCAATGTTTTTAACCATCTTTCTGGCGGCAGCAGGATTTCACGCTCATAAAGCTTCTGATCTTCGCTGGGAAAAACTGGGTTTAAGTTATTTTACGTCCTCTTTGAAGAGTAAAAAGATTTTGCTATCTAAAACAAATTTTCAGGGTCAGGAACAACTAATAATCCGTAAGTGCCAGATCTGGGGAATATGCTGGGTGTATCAGTACATTCCATCCAAGCAGTAAAAGCTTTTGGAGAGGTACCAAATGTACGTTGTCTCGTTTGGTATGTGGCTACCAAACTTTTATGCTGTCTCTCTATTCCTTGTTTTTCAAAAAAAATTTATATTGGCCTTTCCTGTTTAAGTGAATCATTCCATTTGTCCATTCGATGACTATATTTCAGAGTTTACTATGATATTGTCCGGTAAAAGCTCAAAAATAAATAATTGTTTTAGAAAATTTACCGAACAGACAGCATTACCTTATTTGGATAAATATCGGTTTTCAAAAAGTTTATTTTAGCAGGTTTATCTCTTTTGCTCCATTATATCCTTCATTCAATATTGCTGTAAACCAGTGGTCTTCAAACTGTGTACCACGGAACCCTGGGGTTCCACGAGTCACAATGAAAAATTCGAGAAGAAATAAATATGCACGAAAAATGGTTTTACTTTCTTTATAATGTTGGTGGTTACAAGTATCTTAGGCTCATGCTATCCATTAAAGTTAAAAATTTTATTTATATATAATAACTTTATTTAACTCTTTTTAAACTTTTATTTTAATATAATAAAAGAATATTAAAACGTGCGCACGCGCGTTTTATCCTCATATATATACTTCCAACTAGATTGTGAATGATCCATTATTTACTATCTCGGGTTCCACAAGATAATTTTTTAATCGTTAGTTAGCACAATGTCTTGCAAAACTATGCAGTTTTCTAATGGAAATTGCACATTTTTACATTTGTGGAAAATACACCTATAATGAAGAAAAAGGGGACAACATATCAACACAATTGATGTTAAAGTCTAAACTTGACAAGAACCACTTTCAAAATTTAGGTTGCAAATTCATGAAAAATATACGGGATTTCTCACACAACTATAAATACTCCAATGACATTCAGAACATTGTGTCTAAGTGAAATATTTCTCGACGTGTGGCTACAAAAACAAAGTAGAAAAGCAAATTAAAACTCAGAGTATGTAATGCGATTGCATTTAGTCTCAATAGACCTAGACTAACAAGCATATATCTCAGTTACTAAATATAATGCATGGATAGGTGAGACATGAATTACAAGTTAATATTATTGATGATTAAACTTTATTAAAAAGGTAGCGTAGAATTTTTTAATAATAATTGCAATAATTTTTAATTGCTTTTACATAAAATGCCTATAGCATGTTGATCTATTTGAAAAATATTATTTTGAGATATATTCTTTGAAGTATGTGTGTGTATGGAACGGATTCCACGAAAATACTTTCTAGTTCTAAGGGTTTCTCGAAAGAACCTTCAAGATCTAGGTGTTCCGTGGGTTGAAAAAGTTTGAAAACCATTTCTGTATAGACAAAACATTTTTCGTACTCAGTGCTTCTCGTTTGAGAAGCAAATGACAAATGTCATTACGACGGATCTCTATTGACAACGGATATCATAATTCTGGACTATGATTAAGTGAAGAGAATGACACCAGCGCTAACACACCCTCTCCAAACTGCCGAACCAGATCAGTTAGAATACTTCGATTCTCAATAGATTCAAGGTTTATCGGACCTTCTACAAGGTGGATTTTTAGTGGCATTAGGGCTCGATCGTCTGACCCACCCGCCTCGAGTTCGCGACTCTAATCCTTATACTACTGCGGATACTGGGGGAGGACTTATTCATTAACATGAGAGTAAAAAGAAAATCACCAGCGTTCTTTGAACAAAAAAAGAAATCGATGCCTGATCAAACCCATTCGATTCATGCATTAGTGGTGTAGTTAAACATTCTAAAATAGTTGAAGGGCATGGTTGAGCGATTTCTTATTAACTTGTAAAGAAATAAAGCATTATAAAGCTTCAAAGTGTTATTTTATTCATAATTCAAGGGGACACAGTATGGTTCAATTGATAAAAATCGATCAAAAAATCAAATCAATTTTTTTTAGCCTAAATTATTTTTTAAATACTTTTCTATACCCTCACAAAATTTGAAAGCTCTAAACTTAAAAAAACGCAGAACTATGTTTGCTTGTACGCTCGTTTTTATTAACATCCCTATGGCAAATAAAATCTTAAAACTTACTTATTCCTAAAAGATAAAAGAACTAGTTTGTCTTCATGTAAAATGCTAAAGCATTTTTTTACTGTGCCTAATACTTTGAATTTTTTTACCTATTGCTAATAGTACATGCAACAAAAGTTGGTATGCATTTTTGAATAAAAAAAAGCAATGCTTATATTTTAAAAATAAAAAAATAATAAACTCAATTTATATACAATTCTTTAATGTAGCTTCAATAAGCATTCATTAAAGGAAGTATTGTACAAATACCAATCATGTTATCATAAAACCCATACCAACTTTTGTTACACATAGTTTTATGTACTTGTAAATCAAATTCCAAGCGTGTGGGTAAATTTTTGTACGAGGAATAGCATTTTAAAATTACTTCGCAAATTTTAAGTTTCTTCCTTAAAAAATTAAGTGGCTAGCTTTTAAAGAAGTTTTGAGCACAAAATCTGTTTTACATGATTACACACACAGAAGGCAACCAAAAAATTTTTGAAAATCTTTAAATTAAAATTGTTTGTATAAATCGTACCATGTCCTCTTAATTCAGCTTATTAAAAAGGAATATCGCAACAGCGTTTTTTCAATGCCTTTTCGTGCTTTTCAGCTCCCATGGACATTTGAGGAATTAATTAAGGTCCAAAGTCAAGAATTACCCACAATATGAGTTTTTTTTCCGGTAAGGATTTATCAGGTTTCAAATTACAAGGGCTGTCTTACTGTTACTTCTCATCTAGTCAGTTGCAGAAAGAGAAACCCAACAGACAATAAATAATCGTCTTGGAAACAAAACAAAAGATCTTCTTTGATCCGAAATAAAAGCAGAGACCTCGTCCATATCGAAAAACGTTTTCCTTCAAAGCAATCTCCGAACAATCAAGACGGAACAACAAACAAGAGAAAGGGAAAGAACAACTAAACGCGGTTAATATTTCCTTTTTACTCCGTTATCTTATCTCTGACCATTTGACATCATAACTTATTCTCTTAACGGTGGCTCCATTAGGACCAGCAAGAAATCCCTGGATAACTCATCATTCGGGGTCTTCAGGGATGTCAACGGGTGAGGGGGCAGGAGAGGATGCAGGTACTGCTTTGGAGGATGGAAATCTTTTGGGGGATAGGCGTGGTCTGGACGATCATTTGGAGAAATGCCATTTTCCAGAAGTAAATTCCTTGATGTAGCTTCTTGCTGGGAACTAGACTTCGGCAGGAAAGCTGCCCAGTTTTTTTTCGCTGCGTTGGTCACGCTACAATTGGGGAGGCTGATTTGTGGTTTCTGTACTTCACCACTCTAGTTTCTGGTTTCATTCCGATTGCTAAGCAATATGGAAAAGAAGTGGGGGCCTCGATGTTTGATTCATGGCTCGAATTTATCTCTGTATGAGTTTGTTAAGGGAGGAAACGTTTACTCGCAGAAAGAAGGACTCCAGATAGGAATATATTATTGTTTATTTTTCCGGTATTTAACATGCGACTGTCGAACAAATCTCATACTATTCAGAAGGCTGAAAAAGAAGGTAAATTTTATAAGTGTATATTAATCTACAGAGATATAAATATCTATTTGATAAAAAATTATTGCATAGCTCTTTTTTTTTAAGCTCGCTGAAGTTTCCTTTTTTTCAGCAAAAATTCATTGCCACTGAGGTTATAATGAAACCAGTAACAACCTTTGATACCTTTTTACACCAGTAATAAATCAAGTATAGCATAAATCAGCGGTCGCCATACTTTTAGACCTAACGGACTAAAAAATACATAATTTAAATCCCGCGGACCACTAACCGGATTTTTTAAGTGCTAAATTATTGTTATGAATTGAATTGTGTCTCAAAGCATCTTAAAACATAACTTACACATGAGTAAGTATATTCAACACTTTTCTGGGGAACAACGAAATTTTCTCGCGGCCCACTAGTGGTCCACGGACCACCACTTTGGCGACCTCTGTTATAAATGAGTTTTTAAAAAACAAATATTTGAGCATTTCCTATTTTTTTCATTAATTGCATGCAATCCATGTAAAAAATTTGCAATGTTATTTGTTTGTTACTTATATTTGCTGATTGCTTGGTTTTTGGTTCAATTGACTCGGTTTCAATTATTGTCTCCCCAAAATAACACACAAAGGCTCTAGATTATTACTACTATACACAGGAGATAATATTTGCTAAAACTTGAAACATTTCTTCGTGCTCCTCAGAAAAGACTTTCAGAGCTTGCAAACTTTATGCAAATGGTATAGGTAAGAGTTATTTTAAGATAGTGTGGCTGCGGTTTTTAAAAATTAAAATACTAATAATATATTACGATTACCAAGGCATAGCAACTGTCGTATCAGCCATATCAGTGATACGGACGGAGCCTCAGCATGTGTATTTTGACACTTTCAAATAAGTTTTACATTAATGCGATTATTTTTATTTCCTTAGATAAAAAGGGCCCTTATAAAGAATTTTGATACAGGGCCCTAATAGGATCAGCTGTGTCAGTGACGATAACATTTCAAATGAAAATGGTTTTCTGAATTGACAATATTCTCAAAATTTCAAATGTAACCTCAAAAGTTTATACTCACCCAAAATAGAGGAATGGGGGAAAGTATTACGACAAATTTCCATTAGCATCACAAAGATAAACTTTTAAAAAGATGCATTAAATTATCGATGGTAAGGTTCTATTTAAAAGCTTTCTAGCTATTAGTATAAACCAATCCATAATACCAATTGAACTAATAATCTTTTATGACAGTTAAAGTGTTTTCACATCACGAATATAAGAAAGGAGGAAAAAATCGAAAACTATCACCTCTACATTTTGGGGGGGAGGGGTGATTTGGAACATTTATTTTGGACAATGGGTACGTCAAGACTAAGAGGTAAATTCGGAAACAAGTTTAAGAAACATCGATGTAGCTGCTGCGTACAAAAAAGTCAATAACAGACTTCCAACGCTAGCAAATTTGTAGACATTGTGTGTGTGTGACCCCTCCACATTTTTCAAATATACTTCAATCATTTCAGATTTCAATGATTGTATTTTAATGGTATATAATAGAATCTCTCATAAAATTAAACCCTCTTGATTAATGTCTAAGTTATCCTTTTTGTATTTGAAACAACAATTAGGAAATGGGGCATGATAGACTCAATGTCTGCGTGTAAGATTTCACACGGAAATATTTAGGCATGGGAACAACAAAGCATCCCGTAACTCGTAAAGATACCAAGGTTGAAAATCTTGCTGTCTAATGTGCCGATCCGGATGTTCCCACGGATTTTCACAGAGATTCAGATCTGTTGAATTTGATGACCATGGTAGTAAAAAGAATTTGTCCTAATGCTTTTCGAACCCTTCGCTCAAAATTATGACCACATAACATGAGGCATTGTTCGATTGAAAGCTCGAATCATTCGCAGGATGCACCGTTATCAGGTAGGGCAGTGGTTCTCAAACTTTAACTACTGGCGACCCGAATATCACAATTATAATTTTTATCGCGCCTCCCCTAAAAATAATAATGCATTGAATGCGATAATAAGACACTTTTTGGCGCTAAAGCTACAATATGATCATAATTATAAACCGTACAAATTAACAAGATAAGTATTAAATTTTGTATATGTGTTACTTTTAAGTATATATATATTTATTTTTTTTTGTTTTACTTTTTAGTTCGATTCACTATAAAAGCGTGTTTTTTAGTTTGTTTTTAAACTATAACTTGTTTTATTATTATTTTTACTATACACGATAAAAATTACAAAATTCCAGTGAATAATATAATTAAGAGAAAATATACTTACCTACTCTCAAGGACTTTTTAATTTTTCTTTGATGATTTGAGAAAAAATCTAATAAAACTAAAGAAAATGTTCCAAATGTGCGTGTCCTTAATAAAGGACATAAATCACAGACACTTTTCGCTAATACAGAAACGTTATTTTCCAGTAAAACTGTCATATTTTGTTCACGTTTTGCTGTCGTTTGATGATCTACAAATAAGCATTTTGAACTTTTTTTTCCTTGCGTCTTTTTGACAAGGCGAAGTGCTACATTTATGGCTTCATAGTTTTCTTGATAGAGTTCTTTAGGCAGCATTTGAAAATTTCAATTCAACTCAAACGTTTCATGTCTATCGCTTTTCTCATTTACTTTCGCTATCGCGATTAATATGCATTATTTCATCAGATTCTTCAATTGCTTGATCAGTTTCATCTTCCTTCAATAAAGAGATCACAAATGCCCATTTTTTTTATATTCTGCTCATTTACATTTATAAACCATAATAAGTCGTACAACACAGCAATCAAAACCACAAAGTTAATCATAGGGAAAAGTATAGCATATTCATAGAAAATATTTTTGAACAAAAGTGGTCGTGCAGGGAACTCGATCAAAACAAGTACCTTGATTGTAAAAAACCGTTTGCCACTCTCAAAAAAGAGGCATACATGTGACAAATTCATTTGAATTTCCATTAAGACTGTCTAATAGGAGGATACTGTCGATGTCACTGTTAACGAATAAACAGTTTTACCAGAATTTGGAGTGATTCAGCGCCTCATGCGTCCGCTCCCATGTAAAAAGTGAATTCGATACAAAAACATCGATGCCATTTCTAGAAAAAATAGTGTAAAACTCATAAAATACATCTCATACAACTCATAAAATACATTTAGGCCAAATAATCCTTCAAAGTGCTCAATATGCTTATCCATATATCATAAAACTCATTTTCATGGGGAAAAAAAGCAACAGAAAAATATTATTTACAGCTTTCCTAAAAGAAAAGGAGATGGAGTTAAACATGCCAGTAAGTTTGAAGGTCAAAGAGATGATAATCAAAAGTAATATTCTAAGGGTTAAAAGAAACATAATAAAAAAATCTTTCATCGTGGGATTACAGCAAAGCAAACAAAATATCTTTTTTTATTTGGTTTTAGGAGCAAAGATAGCTAATGAGCGTTTGAAAGTGGAAAACCAGATGATATATATATATATATATATATATATATATAAATTATATCAGTGTAAATGTGTATTTTTTACTTTGTCAGAAAGCATTTTGTTTTACTTCATTCCAAAAAATAATTTGTAAGCCTTTTTTATATTTCCAATATGCTCGCGCCCCCCCAGGGGGGGCGCCCCACAGTTTGAGAAACACTGAGGTAGGGTGTACTAGATCGGCTACGATGGAGAAGTATGGATGGTTATTGAAAGTGTCTTCCAGATAGATTAATGCATTTAAAACTTGCCTAAAAACATGCAGCAGACCATTATACTGTGTCTTCCACTCTGCTGTCATCGAGCAGGGTTTTGTTCAAATTTGCTTTCTTCTGTCTCGAAAGAAATATGTCAAAGTCCAACGACCCAATGACGAATCATCTATTAACAAACGGTCCAATACATGGACTACAATCTAAATTCCTTACGTTTCTTGCGATAGACGTTAGTAAACAGAAGTGTTGATATCAAATATAAGCTGCGGAAGCCTTTAAGAGCACTTGGTACCCTAAAAATCACAAACCTATCGTTTTTTTTTAAATTTTCATTTAATCTTATTCTTTGCATTATTATCTTTCGATTGATATATCACTTGTGCATGTCAGAAAGTTAGAAGTTGAATAAAACTTCATTTGAAAACAAATTAGGCAATTCAGCCACACCCCCCTTTTTAGAAAAAAAAGCTAAAAAATGCGTTATGATAAAAAAAAAATCTATTTTATAAATAGAAATAATAACTATAAAAAAGAATGTGTAGTATTAAAAGCAGAATATTTCCGAGGCAATACAATAATGTAATTTTTCTTCCTTGTGAAATGTGTGCATGTAAAATTTTTAAATTAAGGCATTTTATATTAATAATTTTATAATTTCAGTTCTTCTTCCTGATATATTTTTCATACAAATGTAACACTTTAATATTATAAGAAGAAAAACAGCTAAAATTTCTGTCGTGACAGAAAAATATTTTTTTTTTAAGTTTTTCTTGAGTTTTCTTGTGCAATTAGTACTCTCTAAAAGTTGATCATTTATAAAAATGTGTGGGTTGAAAACATATGAAAATGCTATTATTTTAAAGAAAAACGTATAAGTAATATCTTAAAGTGGTATTTTAAGTTTAATTAAGCTTATAATAATTATTTTTTCAGAATTATAAACTTTAAAGAGGTTTTTCTCAGTTTGTGTTTTTCGAAACCTTAGTGCATTCAAAATGCTACTCCTTCGACAATTATTTACCAATCACTTCAATTTTTTTCCTGTGTGTTAAAAATAAAGCATGTAATAAAAGTAGGGATCCGTTTTGCTATAAACTGAATACTTTTTTTTAAAAAAATAAAATGTAAGACATGTTGGCTTTTTCGTTGATTTTTAGCCTGTATATCAACATTTTATTTTTTTTCTCGAAAACGAATAAGTTATTCTAAAATCGATCCCTAAAGTTGTTAAGAACATTCATAAGAATATTATAAAAAAGTTTCATGTCAAAAAATTAATTTTTACAAAAGGAGTAGGATTTTAAAATTTTCCCAATTTTCTTCAAAAAATTTATATTTTTAAAATTGTGTGAATAATATATGAAAATTTTCATCTGGTAACATTTTCTTGAATAGAAACATTGTATAAAATGTTAAAATATAATTTTTAAATACGTAAATAAAGAAGTTTGCTCAAAGGGTGCCAAGTCCCCTTAAGCAACAACATGTGTTGCATAGCAAGCCTCAACAACTTTATTGTACACTGCTGATTTATTTGAGCTTTCAATGCATCGACAACACCTCGTCGATTAGTCTTAGTAGAGCAACGCTGACCTCTCTCATTAATTGCCCGAGGTGCCTCACAGTTTGCCCGGTGGGATTGCAAATGACGTTTACTTTTCCATTTACTGAATGAACACATGATTGCAATACGCGAACATTTTATGAGAGAAACTGCAGTTCAAAAAATAGTTTCATCTCGTGGTAAATAACCGACATCCTTTTTCAAAGTCAGTTAAATTGCGTGATTTACTCCATATGGCACTTTTTCCCTATATGAACATGTACTCTGCTGTCTTTTCGAAAAAAAAGTTTTGTCCATTTTACCAACACATGTGCTTAAATGTGAATACATTAACCTACGGGATGATACAACGTCTGTAGTTATATATACAGATAACCGCTTTAAAAATAATCATTATAGAATTACGGTTTTTCAAAGCCTGCATTTAATGTCTAGGTACATTTTTATATCACATTTCTTCCAAATCTTACATATTACTAAATGAACTCTGGAAAGAGCTTAAATAACCCTTAAATAACAGAAATGCATAAATATATTTTTATTCATTTTTCTGTTAATGAAATAATTTAATTTCTCAAAAATATGATTTTTAAGACACAATTCTTAATTTTAAAAGCTATGGAGCCACTTCTTTTCGTCAAAAAGATGTTTCGTGAGAAATGAGCCCTTACCCCCCCCCTTAAGGGGCAGAAGGGTTGTTTCATACATCTCCTTATTGCGCATGCTTAACAGGAAGGTCATCAGACGCGAGAATGGACTCCAGCAAGATAGAGTTGGGAAAAATATTCCATTCCAAGCAAACTATGCGAAGGAAATCACCTGTAAGACGTTCTAAAACAGAAGGGGATGTGCTGCTTCTCCTCCCCTCGGGCCCCAAGAGCAGATCGTCTGCCCGTTGGTCTGCCACTCTATTACCCAGAATGCATTATGCAACGGCTCGCTTTGTTTGAACCATTTGGTTTTTGTTTGAACCGGCGGTGGAGGCAGAGGGGCTGCAAAATGGCATTTCGAGGTGGGTATCTCATTTTGTGCCCTCTTTTTCCCGTTTTTTTTTTCATCTTCAGTTCCCTGTTCGCGTAGAAGGGCGGTTCGGTTTTGATGTGATTTTCCTGGGAAATATGCGAAACAGAAGAAGAAAGTTAAAACTTCCCTTCTCTTGTGGAAAATTTTCCCTCTTTCGAAATTGAACGTTAAATGTGTGAAATAAAGGGATGTAGTAAATATTAAATGATAGCAAAATTTTGTAAGAGATTCTTTACTTTAAAAAAATATATTATGCATATTGTGTTCTGTGTTCATGATTAATTATTCGCTTAGTCAATGTTGGCATTTTTTCTCAAGGAGGGGGAAGGGACCTATAGGCCCCAGGTTGCTCTTCTGAGTTTATTTTTCTCTATTATTCAACGAGTAGAAATTCGGGACAGCAATAATTCAGTGGTCATTGTCGCTAGCTTCTCTCATCAACAAAGATATTTAAATCAAGTACAACATACATCAACATTAGCGTAGCTAGCCCTAAGTGGGCCATGTATCAAAAGTTTCTTTGAGACCCCTTTAAAATTTCACGATTTTTTGCTTACAATGTTGGGATTTCGACAGCATGGAGGCCCCGTATCATTGATACGGCGGTATCTAAGCCCCTGTACATAAACCTCTATACGGGAAGGAACTTTATTGGCATCAGGACTTGATCCAACGACTTGACCGAAGCAAAACTGCCTATCCGGTATAGTGGTTAGTGACATTGACTGTTGTGCCGTAAGGCCTGGGTTCGATTCCCAGGGAGGGTAGGGATGTAAGAAAATGTTCAGTGCCTTTGCGGCAGTGGGGTACTCTAAATAACCGTCAAGCCACAAGTTCTCTCGCGAGGTTGGTGGAAAGGAAAGAAAGGTGAGACACACCTACCCCCATGGTGTTCTCTCTCAAAATTCGGGTGGAACTGAGACAAACTGTACTGCCACCTGTATGGTGCTCCAAGCTACGACTAACTACATGCGTACAAACTAACCCTGCTTTGCCGTGATGAATTTCGTAGGCTCGATCTAGCACTCCCGAACAGTGGCATTCGCAACAACAACTAATGCTCCTCTGTAACCGTAAATATTATTATTCCTCTGTAACCACCTGTTACAGAGGAATCACCTGTCCACCTGCCCACTTGTTACAGTCTATTTACTCCCCTGTAACCCCCTGTGAATATTACTATTTTATTTATTTTGTACTTTGAATCAAATAAAATGATTTTTTGCACCAAGCATTATAATGGGAAAAGTGGGAGTGCAGATATAAGCCCCCGATGCCATAGTACTAGGCCATGGCTGAGAATTACAAGAGTAGTGGCCAATAAATCGTGTGTGTTAGGCAGTCATTAATAATTCTTGTTTCGGTCTGTCTGGAGAGGCTCCATCGTAAGCTAACATGGGGAAATATTCTTTAAAGTTTTAGTTAGAGTTTACAACTGCTTTATAGTGGAAACACATAAAGAGAAACAGAGATAATAACACCGTAGAAATAGAGAGCCGTTAGTTAGTCTAGAAGTGATTCGGAACGCGAAGATTTTCACTTTGAAAATAAAATTCATGAATTAGTTAACACTCTTTGACTTAGCTGCTTTAAGTCCTTGCACTTTGAAAAGGGCTAGGATTATAAGGTTCACTTTTAAAAGTTCTCTGATAAGCCTTACTGATCGTTGGATCTGAAATTTTCAAAAAAATCACAGAAGCTTCTGTCATTTTGGGGAAGATTCAAAGTGTCTACAAATAGCTCAGATAAATGAAATTTTAGTACTATATGAACGTCCTGGTAACTCTTGATTACCAACAGTTTAAGAAAAATTCTTAATTTTATCGGTGTTTTGTGTCTTAGCATCTAATCCTAATGTATTCGAGCAACGGCCCATTGTGTATGGGACCTAGGAATTTGATAGTAAAGTTTTGCGGAAGGAGGGGGAGGGGGTTACAATGTAATCAACAATCATTGGTAAAAATATATTGTTATTAATTACTACAACTAAGAATAAAACTCAGAAAATTACTGCATTTGGAATCAAGGGATTATTAATTTCATTGTCGATTTTAGAAAGGATTTTATACGGAAGCACATATTTTTCTATAAAAATTATGTTTATTTTTTACATAGTCATGTTCCTAACGTTATTCTATTTTTTAAATTGCTTCAGGCACACACAAGAAAAATTAATATACGGGTACCTAAACCTTAATGTTTAAACTCCAAGCACCATTTTCTTTGGATTACTCTTACGCATCCTATTGCTCCTGTATAACCTTGACCTTGAACTTAGCAACTCGTTTTCAGCAAGGTACTTAATACAACGCAACGGTGAAAACTTATGATTTTTCTAAATAGGCTCTATCAGTAAGTAATTAAAATATATCTGTCTTTTTAGTGAAGTAGAAAAGAGAGAAACTGAGAAAAAGTAATTACACAGGGTATGGTCATTTCTATTAAACTATTAGTGATGCAACTAACCTATTTACACTTAAACGTAAATCCAACACCTCCCCCGAACCAATCCACCTCCAGAGAACAGAGAGAAAAATCCCCTCCCTCCACGGAGCGGCCACCGCCCGAGGCCTGTAGGTCATCAAATCGAAAGATGGGGAACGAGGCAATAGCCACAGATTTGACGCAGATTTCCGGAGTAAGATTCCGGTTCAAAATGCATCTTTTCGCCCCAAAGAAAGGGATTGAATAGAATGATCTCATTCCCCCTCCTGCCTTCCAAAAAAGGAAAACAACAAGTTTCAAAAGCGATTTCAAACTTTGATGGAATTGTTGCTGCGATGGAAAGTTTCCTGCTTTTCCAGAAGAGGTTTTTGTTTCCTTAATCGAGTTGGTGTTGGGATCATCTTTTTTTTATATATCACATCCTTTTTCGTTCTGCATTTAAGGGAAAGCGTTCCGCTTTTATTTTCTCTTGTATATGTGCATACAAATAGGATAGTGTGTGTAAGCCTTAATGGTATTTTCACTTCGTAAATGTCAGTTCAAATATGATGCATCCCCGCCCCCCTTCGATTCTTTTGATGTTTTCGCTCCTTATGGTGAAAAGTATATATTTTTCTTTGTATTTAAAGGAAAACCATAATAAATTATCGAAAATAGAGAAGAATGCAATGAAGATGATAATCGTATAATAAAGGGGCAAAGTACAAAAGCTTTTTTTCTTGTTCTAAGTTTTCTCATTGAAAATGCATGGAATCTGACAACAAGGTGGCATCATATATTTATCCATGAATTTCGGCAAAAATATTCAATAAAATGTTTGAAAATACGTACATTGCTCAGCAAGCGTTAAAAAAACTATTACTTAGTTTTTATAAAATGTTATAGTATAAACCCTTCATTTATTGTTAGTGTGGTTGTTTTATTTCATAAATTTACTGTGTGTGAGTAAAAAGTATAAAAATATATTCAAAGCACTGTGTGGTTTTTTTCTTAAATTAAAAATTATTTTTAATATGCCATTAAATTTTCAATGGTATTCGTTCTGGGCTCATTCTTACTATATGCCCAGCTCATCTCATTCTACTTAGTTTTACGGACTTAACATAACCACTATTGAAAACCTTATATATTTCAAAATCTTTTTCACCCAAGTGTTATTATCGAGATAAGCACCAAATATGGTTCGCAGGACCTTCCTTTCAAAAGTTGCTAAGATATTTTTTTCAAGGTCCATATCTCTGAGAATCTAAAACTGATTTAATCAATACCTTATACAACAGGATTATTGTCTTTCTTTTTATTAAGTGAGACTTCAGTAATGCTGTTAAGGTATCCGACTACGTTCGGAACCGTGATTTTGCAAAAGCGTATAAACGGATAATATTTATGATATTTAATGTCACTTAGATTAGAAAATGTATATAAAATTGTTATAAGAATATTATTATAAAAAAAGTTATTTAAGTACAATATTTTGACAAAAAAATGAACATAGAATGACCCATTTTCAAAATATTCTCCTTTTTTGAAAAGTGCTTATATTATAATAATATTTTGCCTGTATATAGCTCAGACCTCTGTACAGAGGCTCAACTAGAATTTTTGAAATATATAACTTAGAAGTGGGTTTATCCATGTCTTACTACAACAGAGGGGAGACATTTTAAGAAGAAAAAAACCCGTCAATAATTATTTCAGTTGGTGGTAACTCTGAAAATAATGTGAATTTTTCAAAAATCCTAGTTCAGACTCTCCCGAGAAGTCTTTACTTTATATAAGCAAAATATTATTATTTTAGAAGCATATTTTATAAAAGGAGAACATTTTGAAAAAAGGTTATTCTAAGTTAATTTTTTGCCAAAATATTTTATTTAAATAAATATTTTTTTTCAATATAACGCTTTTATACATGTATTCTAAAATTTTGTACATGTATACTAAATATTACGAAAATTATCCATTTAAACGCTTTTTTAAAATCACGGTTCCGAACGTAGTCGAATACATTAAATCAAAAATCAGCGATTAGCTGCAATAACTCTCTTTCTGATTTCAGGATTCATGTCCTCTTGGTAATTTATTCCTGATCCTAGGTAGGTAAAATTTTTTACAGATTCAAATTTAAAGGAGTTTATTTCAAAACAATTAGGGATGGTTTCCAAGCTACCACAATATATATATATATATATATATATATATATATATATATATATATATATATATATATATATATATATATGTCTTCTCCATATTCACTTTTGGATTCATTTTTGTAGTAGATCTCTCCAGTGCCAGAAAGCTCACACCTAATGCAACTCTAGATCTTGCGATAATGTCCACATCATTGGTATATGCTAAAATTGTAAGGGTGCTCCCCTCGGGTGCCCTTCTCCTTGATAATCAGCGTGAGCCTGAGGTGTAGGAATAACGGAAAAACTAGAAGCTGCCATGATCTTAATTTGACTTTATTAAGATCTTAAAACTTAAACATCTAGCAGATTAGATAATAAAAATATATGTGAGAGAATCTACGGTGGGGGGCTAAACATACAATATATATATAATGCTGAAATAACATAATCCGGACCACTATCAATAACTAACTCGCCTAAATAGTCACTCCTATCTTAATGTCGATCGATCTATATAATCCTAATGGAAGTTCTGTCACGAATAACTTCTTTTAGCTGTCACTTAATCTTTCCAAAACTTCTTCACGCTTGAATCATAACCTTCCTCAAATTGCCACCCAGCTTTCTCTAACTTCTGATATTTAAAGGCTTCCTAATTTGCATCTTTCCTTCACACTTCACTTCTTGGGTTTGGTTGGAAAAGAGTTGCCATTAGTTCTGACCCAAAAAAGCCAAAGGACATGTTAATGAAAAGACGCGTGAGCCCGTCAGAAAATATATATTGATTCACAAAAAATATATTATATGTAGTATTTATGCCAGCATCACTGATCACCCTTTATAGAGCAATGTTAAACAGAAGACATGCCAATGCACCTACAAATGATACAGACAACTCACGTTAAAAGCTATCAGGACAAAAGTTGTGAATGCTCGTTACTATAATCTATTCAGATTGACTATCTTTAAAAATAGTAGTATGATCGACTGATTATTAACGTTGCATTTCGAAGATGCACCCGGGCTGTTGGCAATGGATCTCGCAATCAACAGAACAGCCGACTCGCCATTCCATTCTTCAAAATTACATTCTACTTCAACGGGAGGATTTTGAACCTCGATAGATTTAACGTGCGTCATCTTTTTTTCGCGGCGAGTCTATAATGATACCCAGATTCCGATCCGGGACTCGACAAATGGTAGCTGGAAGAAGATATATGCTGAATTTTTATCGGTATATCTCCATAATCATCTGTAGACTTATTTTCCTCAAAAGATTCCAAAACTTAATCACTTCTGTTACAAACAAAAATTTTCCATTGAAATATTAATCTATTATTATTATTATTAACAAAAACTCATTCATATATCAAATTATATCTATGCATATTCAAGTATTAATTAAAATAATTAATACTTAAAAAACTAATAATTTTTAGGGCATTAAAATACATATTATTTTAAAATATAAAATAACAAGTGTGTTCACATAAAACAGTTCAAATTTTTCATTCTAATTTTAATAAATTTGTACAGTTTATATTCTTCATATTGTAGATCATGCTCTCAATTCATAAAGCCATTTCAACTGCCTGAATGTCCTTAAAGGAACATACGACAACACATACACAACGAGTTTTTTCGATATTTTTCTTCAATTTTAATAAAAGTATTCTTACACGTATACAAAAACCTATTTCGCAAAAATGCATCGAGAAAATTCTTCAAGAATTCCTTTTGCAAGAAAATGAAAATCTTTTTGCTAAAGAATAGTAAATAGTATAATCATGTAATACATAAATAAGTAGAAAAGCGTCGTAACCGCAAATGTTAAAAACCTTCTGATCGCGAACACGCTCTTCTTTTTTCCCCATAAAGAAGCAACTCACAATAACAATAAGCAGATATATCGAGAAGCTATTCAGAAAAAAAAGAAAGAAAGATTATTGTAGATTTACGTATAACAGTAGAAAATCGAGTGCAGTTATAAAAATGTTTTTCAATTCCTCGTACATAATTTACAGATTTCATAAAGAGCTTATAAATTTGATGACATGATATTATCCATGCTTTTCAAATTACACCATTTACAGAAGGAAAGAAACGATGCGATGTGTTTGTGATATTATTACCTTCATTGCAATTCTTTTGAGTTTTTGCAATGTGGTGTTTGGTTTTCTAATCATTCTATATCAGCGCCACCTACTAAGGGATTTTTACTCAAAGATGGTATTTTTAAACGTGATATATTTATTATAAATCTATACATTCATAAACATAGCCTTTTATAATTAGCCTTATTAATTACTAATATTGCTCGTTGCATATAGCTATTTCTCGGAACAGTAAACAAGAAAAACAATCCTGGTACAAATAAATAAAATATACCTTTAAATTAATTCGAAATGCAGGAAGAAAACTTTCTTATCCCAAACAACTTACATTTGTAAGAAATGCATGCAATTTAGATTGATTTGTAAGATGCATATGAATCAGTGCTGCTGAAATTCCTTTTTCAATTCCTACTATAAGTTCACAATCTCCCTATATATACATCTTGTTCAAATTTTCAATAGTTAATAAAATGCAATTTAAAGCACTCAATCGAGCTGAAACTTTATATATGCGATTATTTTGAATGACAATATGCTAATTTAATTATAATTAAATTACAGATACAGCTACGTTGGCATCATTTTTGGTGACTTGTGTCAAAACATTAAAAGGTTTCCCTCCCATTTTAAAGCGTTCATTTGAGCTGAAATTTTCTATACACTATTGTTTTGGGTGACAATACCATGCTTTAATTATAATTACTTAAAAAAATTGACTGAAACTAATTATTTAAAGAATGGAAGATACAGGGTCCCGTTGGCTTCATTTTTAAGAACTTGGGTCAAAACTATAAAATAAATATTTTTTCTCACGTTTTAAGGCATTCATTTGAACTGAAATTTTATATACACGATTGTTTGGGATGACAGTACGATACTTCAATGATAATTAATAAAAATTAATTGCCACTTAATATTGTGATTCCATCATGTGTAAAAACATAGTTGTATTAATTCTAGTTATTTTACAAAAAAAGTACTAAAATAAAATTTTTCTTTTTGTACCTAAGTATGAATTAACTTAATTTTTTTATATTTCTTGTTATTATTATGATTACAAAAAATCAAAAATTTTGATTTTAAAAATGGTATGTGCTGTAATTTCTTTATAATTTATTGGGTTTTTTTATACAACTTCCACTATTAACGTAGAATATTTAGTAGAATGAATATTTACCACTATATGAAAGAAAAAGGCTCCCTTTTACAATAAATTCTCCTCTGTATTTTTAGTCCTACACGATATGATCAGAAAGCTCTGACAGCTGTATTATACGATACACATACGACCTGCAGGGAAGAACATGAAGCTATCTCTTGACTTGAGAATTCCTTTTGTGGCATGAAAAGAATAAGGAAAAAGGGAACAAATATACATTTTTCACCAAACCACCTTCAAAGAAAAATTCTCTTCTGTTGCTCCCTTTCGTTATACAAGCTTATATTCGCCACTTATTTTTTCCAAACTCTAAGCCGAGAAAACATATTTTTTTAAAAAAAGCCCTTCTACTTTGTGATGGATTTACGATGTCATAAGCTTCAAAGTTTAGGATATAAAAATGGCCTTTCCGCTAGTGTTGCAGTTACGATCTAAAGTTAAGTTAAAAAACTAGGAGTATTCGAACAAGAGCAGCAAAAAAGGTCTTCCATCAGCCCTATCCAAAAAGCCCCTCTGTTCCTGAACTTATTTCACAAAAGTCTATTTTTCATCTACTTCCGCTCTTACTTTTCAGGTCTACAAAGGGGCAAGACAAATGAATCCATTCGTGGAAAACTCGGCAACATGTTGCAGGGAAAATATGGCGATATACCAAATTGGTAAGGATTCTACGTTTCTAAATTTAGTGGTTATTTTTTGAAGTATGGTTCGAAATTCCAATGGTTTTTTGAAAAAGAATACTTAAGCTAAGCTTTGAGTGGGTTTTTTTGTTATTATTCTTTGATCTACGGAAGAAATCCTGATGAAAGAAGGGAAAATAATAAATAGGATACATGTTCATATATAGCCCATTAAATTATGTCGTTCTCTAAAAAATATTTACTGCTCACAGTTTGATTTTTCTTGTCAAATCCTGTCTCAAAGGGTGGATTAAAAACAAATTCTGAACGAATATATGGTCATGAACGCATGCTGTTGTATGATATATGAACTATGTATTACTATATGTAATTTTATATCAATTGAATAAAGAATATTAAGTTTTCTTTAAATATCATTTTATAACATTGTCATGAAAAAATAAATCAAAAATATGTTGGTTTTTTTTACGTACTATATTTCCGTTATGCGTGTTAATTTCAGCGAAATAATCAACTTTACTATTCCTCTTGCTAAAAGAGTGATGGAATAAAAACACGATTACGGTTTAATTGAAAAATGCGCTGATAAAAAGATAAATAGTTTTATTATTAAATTAAATATTAATAAATAAATAAGAAAACAAAATTTTTAAAAATTTAAATATTTTAATAAGTTAATAAAAAAAGTTTTAAAAATCAAAAAGTTAAAATGTGATTTTAATATCAATTATTTTTAAAAAAATAAAGAAAAAAAGGATTTGATCCCCGTTTTTAATATCAGATTTTCTTCATATTATTTTTAAAAAATTCTTTTAAAGCATATTTTAGAAGTAATATAATTGAAATATTTTATATGATGAAATATACTTTGAAAAGCGTTATAGAATGAGTGGGGGAATATTAACGTCACCTTACACTGGTACTCGATGGCTTTTCGCGACTGACCTCGCAATTTTGAACCATGGTCAAGTGACGAAGACAACACCTAAGCTGGAACCCTCTTCTCTTAACTTTAAAACAACACCAAAGGGAGGACGTTTGAGCTTCAACAGATTTCACGTGCATCGCGTCCACCCTTCTTTCACGATAGTTCTTCAGCGGTACTATCACTGGCGTAGCTAATCTTGAGTGGGCCATGTATCAAAGTTCCTTGGGAGCCCTTTTTCCAATAATAAAACTTATTTGAGAGAGTCAAAAATTTGCATTTGGGGCCCCCGTATCATTGATACGGTGGTAGCTACGCCCCTGGGCACTAGGTTGGAACACATGAGACGCCGGCCACGAGTCCGTTACCTTGACCACTAGGCTACCGTGGCCTTGTGTATTATAGAGAGAGCTTGGATAAAAAAAGAAAAGATTTCTACTAAAATCCATTTTCTCTCTCCCTCTCTTTACTAGAAATAAGGTATCATTTATTAAAATAATAATAAAGACCTTAGAATAGTAGCATTTTCTTCAAAATAATTGAGTATTTTTCTTAATTTGTTAAATCTTCAGACATTTCATTTTCTTTGAAAGAGCCACAATGCGGATGAAAAGATATATCTCGTTCAATGTATTACTTATCGAAATATGAACTGAAATAATATAATATAATAATAATTAATTGCATGCTAAAATACTTGTATGTATGCTAAATATCAAGTATATATATTAAAACTGAGTTTTATATAACATTGTATTTGTTAAAGAGATAATCAAATTTTTCAAGTAAAAATTAAAATTGATGTATATTTTACAAAATTACGATTAATTAATTGATATTTAAGGATTTATTTGTTTTTACATTTTTATGCAAAAAATATTTTTAAAATTTTTATTCTAAAAGTCTAAGCAAATGCTGTACTTTTATTAACAAAGCGTTTGTTATTATTTAATTGAATATTTTCATGTTTTTGAAATAATTCTTATACAAACTTGAAAAAAACTAAACTTTATACGAGCTTTAGAATTACTTTGTTAAAAAAAAATCGTGTAATATTTGAGAATTTATTTCCTGAAGCAATTTTTTTTAGAAAGAAAAATACTATTACGTTAGTATCACAAGCTGATTTTACAAACGTCACATTTTGTTACACTACTGAATACTGTTTGAATACATGTCCCTAAGTAAGATACGTTTTTTATATTGTTATATCTCTAAAATAAATGGATTGGTAACGTGAAAAACTGAGAGTTGATTAGGTGTTTCTAAATTGTAAAGAGTTATTTAATTTCAAAAATTTATTAAATGTTCCTAAATTTTAATTAAATAAAGGCAAATTTGTATTAGATACCCACTAACTTATATTCGAATAGAAAAAAAACTATTCTAAAAATCTAAACACAAATGTTTCCGAATTTAGTTAGTTTCATTGCCTTTATTTTGACTGCACACTCGGCCTCGGTAGCCGAGTGGTATAGGTATCGGACCGTGGCTTGCCTTGTCACGAGTTCGAGCCCAGTACCACTAAAGATCCGCCGTGTAGGGCAGCGATGCACGTTAAATCTGTCGAGAGCTGAAACGTCCTCCCGTTGGTGTGGTAGTTAGGAGATGGGGGTGCCAGCTCAGGTATCGTCCACGTCACTTGACCATGGTTCAAAATTACGTGGTCCGTCGCCAAAAGCCCTCGTGTAGCTGAAGAGTGCGACGTTAATATTGAATCAATTGACTGCACACTCTTGACAGTGCATTCTTTAAATGTAATATAAATTTTAAACTAACAATGCACTATCATTTCTGAGTATTTTTTTTACAATAAAAAATTTGTTCTTGCAACACTTGAAATAATTAAACACTTAACACATACATCCTTTTGAATCTTCAACCTAAAGTAATTTAATAACAATCATATAGCAGTTACTTCCGGGATCTCCTAGGTATCATTTTAAGGTATCCGACTTTGTTCGGAACCGTGATTTTGCAAAAGTGTATTTATGGATAATATTTATGATATTTAGTGTCCCTTAGATTAGGAAATGTATATAAAATTGTTTTAAGAGTAGTATTACAGTAAAAAATTATTTAAGTACAATATTTTGACAAAAAATTAACTTAGAGTGATCCATTTTCAAAATATTCTCCTTTTGTGTGAAGAATGCTTCTTTTATAATAATATTTTGCCTTTATATAGCTCAGACCTCTGTACAGAGGCCCAACTAGAATTTTTTAAATATATAACTTAGAAGTGGTTTTATCCATGTTTTACGACAAAAGAGGGGAGAAATTTTAAGAAAAAAAAACGCCGATAATTATTTCTATTGGTGGTAACTGTGAAAATAATGTGAATTTTTCAAAAATCCTAGTTCAGATTCTCTGGAGAAGTTTTTACTTTATATAAGCAAAATATTGTTATAGAAGCATTTTTTATAAAAGGAGACCGTTTTGAAAAAAGGTTATTCTAAGTTAATTTTTTGCCAAAATATTTTATTTAAATAATTTTTTTTGTCAAAATGTCCTTAAAACCAATTTATACATGTATTCTAATCTAAGTGACACTAAATATCATGAAAATTATCCATTTATGCACTTTTTTAAAATCACGGTTCCGAACGTAGTCGGATACCTTAAGAAAAGGAAGTTTCCCTTGTGAATTCTACGTTGGAAGTTATGTTGTACAAATAAAAACGTGTAGCGTTTTGCGAGCAACTTAGCATTAAGAAAATACTCATATGTATACATAAACAGCTCCCTTCCGAAAACGCAACTATTTATCAGATTCGAGTCACGGGATCGCGGCGCTTTTATTGCCTTTAAAAAAGCTTGTGTTAAATTTAAGTTGCATTGCCACTCAAAGTCTTCAGGCCTCAAATGGAAATCAAGCAGAAGTGTGCCTCTTCATTCTCACGAGGAGGAGAGAATATGCAAAAGAAAGAAAACAATATTCGAAGTGAAGTGAAGCAGCTAAAACAAAAACTATGAGATGCGCTTAAAGAAGGAGGGTTGTGAAATGCGTTCTTTTCCCGTGTATGTTTCATTTTTTTGTGCATTGCGTGCAAAACTGAGATTGCTGCAAGCGCGGGGTCAACGAAAAGAGGGTGGGAGATTGAGTGGGTAAAATATTCGTCTCTCCCTCCACCCCAATATATCTGCTCACTTTCTAAGTAAGTTGGTGAAGTCTGATGGCAGATACAATTCTCATAATTAAAGGTCATGAGCAAGAGTCTAGATTGAAATTAGGACCGTTATGTGGTTTATTGCTTTTCATTAGTCCCTTCGTATTTATTGTAGTGTATTTGTAATATTTCCATAGAATGTATGAATTACCTACCAATTTATTCAATCTACCTTTGTAGCATTTTTGGACAAAACTATCACTATTTGTGAACATTTGCGAAAATAAAAGCAGTCCTTATAAATAATTTGGGACAATGGCGCATACAAGGGGTGTGGAGGGACCACGGGCTTAGAAGCCCTCTTCATAAACCTTTATTTTTTAGTTAGGATTTAGGATAATCCTATGTATATAGTACGTAAAATTTAATTTAGTATTTGTTACTAGCAATTTTTATTTTATTAATTAATGCTAATTATTAATTCAATAAATTATTTTTTACTGTTTTTTTTTTGTTGCCAAAATCGACAAAATCAAAAAAATGTGTTTGACGGCGTACTGAGGTATGATACGAGAGTGATGGACTTTCGACCCTTGACCACCCCACCCCCCTTGAAAAATTTTTGTGTGCACCAATAATATAGGAACATTTTAAAGGAACATATACTTTGTTGTTGTTGTTCAGGATGATGATAATTTTATTTTTCTGTTTTGCGGGGTGACAGACAAAAGGGATCTTTATTTAACCCAAATGCTCTCAGCATTCACATAGCTCAAAAATTCTCGACGGATCTCTTCATTTTATGATAGTGTACTAATTGATCCGATCTGGTGTGTGATGCAATATTACGTTAAAGCACTATCAACATGGATCGGCTTGGGGATAAGTATGGTTACATTTAATTGATTAGATCTGTTAAGGGAACCAGGATATGCTCGAAAGAGTAAAATGCCAAAATTAAGACCCTTTGTTTATGAGACATATATCATTTAAAATTTCCAATAGAGCTTAGATTTTTTATGTCTATAATAAAGATAATTTAATTATTCTGTAGAACTACAAAAATAACTTTTTACTCCAAAAGTTTTTTTTTTACTACTTAATTTAAGTAATACATAATTTTTGAGAACTCGTAATATATACTTATGTTTAGGTACCATTTTTTAAAAAAGTATCCTTTTTTTTATGCAAAATATTTTTTACACATATATAAAACAATACATAAAATACAGTGAAACCCTTTTTTTAGTAAAATTTTAGTATAGTTTCTTTAAAAAAATTATGAAACTTTGAAATTTGAAATTTTTTTATTTTTCTGCTTTTTTTATGCATAAAACAATTTTTAAAAAATTAGGCACTATTTTAATAGAAAAAAAATTAGGTTCACTATATGCATAGGCACCTTGTATAGAAGTATAAAAATCAGGAATCATACAGTGCAATAGTTTTTTTAAAAATGTACCTAAATGCAAAAAAAAATATGCTTTTGAGAAAAAGTGAAAAAAAAACTAAAAAAAAACAATATTTTCACATATTATACACTTAATTAGTATTTCCTTGCCTATTTTTATATGACTAATAATAATCCTTAACCATTTTCTAGAGTTACAAAAGTAATTTTAAATTCATATGTTTTTCTTCCCTTTGTTTTAGTTAACATGAACATAATTTTCGAGATCTTGTAATACATATTTTCATGTATAGGTACCATTTCTTACAAAAATATTCTTTGTATATACAAAAAAATTTACAAATATATATAAAGTAACATATTAAACATAATGAATCTGTTTTTTAAATAATTATATTTATATAATTGCATAATTTCTTAAAAATAATCATAAAACCTTAAAATTATGAAAATCTTAATTTTCTTTTTTACATATAAAATCAATTTTCAAAAAATTAGACACATACTAAAAGATATTTTGTTCACTGTATGCACATGTATCCTGTTTAGATATATAAAAGGTTTCAAACAATATGCTACAATAGTTTTTTAAAGTGTACCTAAATTTAAAAATATTAAACATTCGAGAAAAATATAATAAAACTTAACAAAAAAAATTTCTCCTTACATTATAGATTTGATTAATATTTCCCTGCTTGGTATTCATTTTCTTCATCTAAATTCTGTTTATCCATTTTCCTTTTTAAAGACCTTCTTTTATTTCTGGCTTCCAATGACACTTTATTTACTATATGTTCAGCCTCAAAAATTCGTTTGTTATCAATAATAAGTAAGGCACGTTCCGTGTTGTATCCTGGTTTAATGCCCAGAGCTTCAAAGACTTTTATCCTACTTACATATTCATCGTTAAAACAAATTACAGCATCCATAACTCGAAATTTCAAAGTTTCAATGCCAACAAAAACTGTTTTAGGAATTCGCTCCCAAATACATTTGTTAAAACTTTCATTGGGATTTTGTGTTCTTCCATGAAAGCACTTTTTCAATAAGTCCTTCTCTGTGAGATCCCGAAACACTTTTTTCGCTTTCAATAAAATTGACTCAGGTAAAGAATGCTTGTGAATATAAAATTCCCCGTAACAATGCTACGGTTATAACCGCACCAGCTATCCTCACCAAGAGGACACAAAGCGTGTTGAGGATTATCCTCAGTACTTAGTTTATGAAAATAAATAGCCCATATGGCTCTTTTCATGTCCTCCACAGATGAAAAATTTTTACGGATTGCTAGCCCATAATAATGTTGGATTGAGTCCACTTCTTTAAGCGTTAGCCGTCCACGTCCCGAAATATTTTTCCCATCTGATAGCTTAATGCCTTTGCTCATTTTTAGAATGTTTCTCAGCCTTGTGCCCATACGCTTTTGCACATGGCCAACACATTCTAATTTTTCAACTTCTGTGTCGTCATATACTTTTGCTTCTTTTATAGTAAGAAATCCTTTTGAGTCCCCATCACCAAGATACTGCGTATAACATGCTTTTCGTGATGTTTCAGATCGCTGAAATATACTTAATACCCCCCGACATTCCATTCCCCCACTGAATCCTTCGTAATTTTTAGCACAATTTTCACATGGTTTTTTTTTACCCTTACATGAAGAACAATATTTTGTGAGAGCTTCAAAGTCGATAACCTTTCCGTTCTCAACAGACGTAGCGCATACAACTCCGTTCAATGAAGAATAGCCTCTTTTATGCCATGTGCCATCCACAGCCACAGCTATATTTGAATTATTATCATTCGCTATGACTGCTTCGTGAACAGCTGCATTCATCGAGTCTTCACTAATTGTTTTTAAAACATTTAAAAACAAAGAATTATGGCGTTCAAACTTTGTAGGTGGTGGAAACAAATTCATAAGCCCACAGAATATTCGAGCAGCAGCTCCACCTTTTCCAATAGCTCTCATTCCATATGTCAATCTTAGGTTAACATCATAACATTTATTTGATATTTTTGATGACATTGTACTCGTCGATTCTCCACAGTTGTGACAAATTATTTCCAAACTCACAGCTAAACCTCTACGACTTTTTAAATCTTCTCTCAGCTCAATTTTCTCTGAAGAACAGCAATATTTACAACATAAGAGATTTTTCATAAGGGAAGATAATAAATCCAGTTCAACGATTATGTTTACATTTTGAGAATCTTGTTCTTTTAGTAAATCCGGTATTTTAATTTTTCTCCTAGAAGCACTTTCCACGGAATTCAAAAGCAATTCTTCAGTCGATTTAGACTTTTTATGTTGATTGCTACTATACTTCCTTCTGCCAAATTTTTTTTTATTCTTGGCATAATTACTCGTTTAAAAAAAGTTAAGATACTTTTAAAATCTTATGAATATTAATAATTATAAGTAAAAATAAATATTTCTTACGAATATTAATGTAAAATTAAGTAGTTGTATGCCACAAGAAACTTCGGAATAGACGAACTCGGTTCAAAACATTGCCATAAACCGAAATTTAAAGTAAGAAATTTTGTCACACAGCTTGGAACAATAGCTCACGCACAAGCGTGGCTAAAAAGTAGCGGGGTTAACATTCAAACGAAAAAAACAATCAAAAGTTAATATAGATAAAACACAGGGGAAACTACATATTTAAAGTTCAAAGGGGCGTGTCAAAAGAGGCGTGGTCATTTATTTACATTTTTATTTTTCATATTTTAGGGCTATTTTATCAGCAAACATATAAGTATTATACATTTTTAGATTCAGAAAAATAAGCACTATTTTTTAGAACTAAAATTGAAAAATCGATTATTTGAAAGTATATGATGTCCCTGCTCTCTTAAGCAAGTAATTATAGAGAAAATAATGGATTGTGTTATGTTCTGAAGGGCTTAGGCCCAAAGCAGATCTTATGAACAATTTCAATAAGAATTGTTCAAGTTACGCATGGATATCGTTTTCAGATAAAAGATGAAATTAAATACTGTAAAATACGTTTAACACGAAAATGCTTAAGAAGAAATGTCGGATAACACGAAATAATGCAACGGTCCCGACGAACTCCAAAAACACACTCAGAGTACCATCGAGAGATTGAAAAATATTTGATATTCCATATCAGTGCTGCCCAACCTTTTGATGGTCGTGGAGCGATCAACTTTTGATAAATATATCACGGCCCTTTGAGGGAGGAGGGAAGTTGATTTTTTTATATTTTAGATTGTTTTGATTTAATAATTTTAGTTTAGTTTTATTTAAACATGCCTTCAGAAAAAAATATAGTTACCCGAAAAATGAATACAAAGGGATTTCCATGGAAAGTCGCACAAACTCCAAAGAAATACATCACAATAAATAAAAGGGCAATAATTTATTGTTCCTTGTGCGGCCCGATGCTATTTGACCACCAACCGGTACCGGACCGCGACCCGGGGATTGGGGACCACTGTTCTATATCAAGCATGAAGCCAAGGTCTTGGGCGCGTTGTTGAAATTAAACCTCGAATTCAGGTTCTAATTCCACAACAGATTCATTGGACAAAGGGGGTAACGGGGGTTGCTATACTTACATAGCATTGAGCCTTGAAATGCTTATGGTATGGAGTGAGTGAGTGAATATTAACGTCGCACTGTTCAGCTACAAGAGGACTTTTGGTGACGGACCTCGTCATTTTGAACCATGGGCAAGTGACGAGGACGACACCTGAGCTGGCACCCCTCTCATAACTACCACACTACACCAACGGGAGGATGTTTGAGCTCTCGATAGATTTAACGTGCATCGTTCCCCTACACTGTGGGTCTTTAGTGGTACTGGACTCGAACTCGCGACAAGCCAGCCACGATCCAATACCTTGATCACTAGGCTACCGTGGCCACCTTACAGTATAGAAGTTGCTGTTCCAGAATCATTAGGACTGTTATAACTAATGTCAATTAACTATTACTTATAATGCTAAGTTTGCAAGAGTTGTCAAGTATTTTAATGAAGAAGCTGCAATGATTCTTTTGTAATTTACGGTTAAATCTCTTTCTTTTTTTAATTTCCAAAAATTTGAGAGAAATTCAATAAAATTTTAATTTTTTTAAGATTTATAATTTTTTTTTATCAAGCAGAAAATTTTTTTTTAAACATTTCAACTCCTATATAACGCTAACAGTTCAGTTAGTCAGGGAAAAAAATCAATTCTAACAGAAATGAATAGTTTATTAAAAAATATATTTCCCTTATATATACATATGACAATGAAAAAAAATCATTATGTAATATTAATACATTTATAAAAAAATGTAACTACCCTCCGTCTCAAATTTGTGTTCCTATTCTTTAACATTAAACAATGACAGTTTTATGATTTGTGAAATATTTGACTAAATATCTAATAACTAACACAGTATAAGCCCACAGATATCTACAATTTGTATAGAAAATCCTTAAGGCGTTTTCTGTTGATATTCGAAAACGGAAAATGCTTTTTTCCATTCATTTACTTAAAACAATTCCCCGTGTGGGAGCACAAAAGGAAAATTCCGATTCAGAATTGACACGCTATTGACAATGGTGGTTACAATTATTCCCGCCTGGCACCTCGAGACAAGGGTGTAAACAAATTTTTCACTCACCCTTCGGAGTGATGGCCCACCCCCATCCATTTCGGGAGCGGAAAAATTCCCTCGGATCCGTTGCATCACGCTATTGGATGATGAGTGAGCGAGCAGACAAAAGGAAAGGGGCGCCCTGACAAATGGTGGGGCACGCTCAATAATTATGGCAGACACGCGCGCGCGGGGCCCGCGTTAAAAGAAAGGGGCGAAAACAAAAGTGAGAAAAGCGGTAATCAATGATCCTGGAAAACAATATCCAGAAAATGTCATTTGCGCCGAAAAATAAATCGAGTGTCGATAAATCCCGAGGTTTCCGTTTGTCATGTTGTTGTGTGTCTCTGGGCGCGAGATTTGAATAATAGATGGTGTGGCAGAGAGGGATATTTTTCGGTTTGTTGCTGCAAAACAATATTTTCCTTCCCTGCCCACCCTCTTTTCTCGTTGCCGAACATTAATATTGGTCAGATGTGCGTTGCAGAAAGAGCTGTTTTACAATTCAAACGCGAGGGGATTCACATTTTTGAGAAAACGCTTTTCGAATTAAAAGTCCTGCGGGTGGTTGCGTTCTCAGATTATCGGTGTTTTCTGCCCTCTTCCCATTGTCGTGAGCATTCTTGTTCGCTCTGATGGATAGGTCTGAGAATCATACTTTGGGAGGTTTGGAGTTTGAATCGATGCTTAATTGCTTTTTGAAGAAAACTTATCTTTAGCTTGTTGCTTTTATTGGGGTAAATTCTTGTTAGGGCTTTGTGATTTGCAATAGGAAACACTGTTTCTTCGAAACCAATTGTTCTCGTATATGCCGCGCGAAACATTGCTTTTTTAAATTGTTTGTTTCTAAGAAGTACACTTTAAGTAATATTATTCAATCTCGAAATGTTAAGATCAAGTTTAAGGAAAATGAAAAAAAAAAATATTTTTTTTTAAACTCTATATAGTACAGTAGATAAAAATAAAAATTTTCTGAGCAAATTTTGTAAGAAATAGCTTAAACAACTAAAGGAAACTTTTTTTGTAAACTGTAGTTGTTTATTCCTAGTAACTATTTTTAACCTTGTAAAATCTGAGTGTTAAGCCTGAGAGATTATTTTTGTACTATTGGGGCTATTTTATCTCGTACAGTTTTATATTGCTGTTTCTTACCGATTCTTTAATTGAAGTTACATTGATAACAATTCAATATAAAACTAGTGATTGTATATATATATGAGTGCAGTGGCGCACACAAGGGGGCTGGGAATCCGGACCCCCCCCCAAAGCCCTTGCTTTTTTCCGATTGGTTATAATTCTAAGTATATAGTACGTAAAATGTAATTAAGTACTCGTTATTAATGATTAATTTTATTAATTAATGCTAATTATTTATTCAATAATTAGTTTTTTTACTGTGTTTTGTTCCCGAAAAGCGACAAAATCAAAAGGAGCATGATACAAGAATGGTGAACTTTCGACCCCGGACCTCCCCCCACCCTTGAAAAATTCCTGTGTGTGCTACTGTAAGAGTGTATATATATGAACAATTCTTTCTGAAAAAACAATTGGGCGATTTGATATGGTATTGGTTCTTTATAGTGAAGTACTTAAACGAAGTTTTAATATGCTTGAATTTTGATGATTCAAATTTATACAAAAATATATTTTATTAAAAAAAAAATTTAACATTTTTTTATAACCATATAATTTTTCTTCTAAATTTTATTTCAGCTCAGTAATCGATGCAAAGAAGCCCACTGATCGCACTTCCACACCACAAGTTCGATGTTCTATTCTCCGGCTAGGCAAGGTCGATGCAGCCTTTCATCTTACCTGCAGTGGGTCGATAAATGAGTACCAAGCCAAGCTTGCTTGGGGACTTAAACACTGGAGGTCTCCCTTCAGACCGACAACCTGATCGGAACATCTGCTCATGTACCTCAGTGGTCAATGGTCACGTACACTGAGAGGGCCACAGTAGGCCCTGGCCCTCGTGGGCTGTTGCACCATCGAGTTTGGGATAATGGATGCAAAAAACAAGGTTGTGATTTGAGATACTTATTTAACCTTGCAACAATAGTTCTAAGTATAGTAGTTAGCTAAAACCCCTTACTGTACTAATTTACTTTACACACACACAGATATATATATATATATATATATATATATATATATATATATAAAAAAATAAACAACACATAATGAAGGATAAAGAAGTTTTTAATGAGTTAATTTTACGTCAATTGCAAATTTAAAAAAAGCTTTTTGCATATTTCAGCTGAACAAAAAATCATATTTGCTAAAATTCAAGTCTGTGGGTCTAAACCTGATAAAAAGGGGTTTTTTTGAAAAAAAAATTATAACACCCCTTAACTAACTTGTTTGTCACAATTTTTGAAAACACCTTCTTAAGTTGATCTCTGCTCAGCTAAAGGAACATATTGTTATATGAATTTTGTGTACTGAATGCTTAAACTAGTGTAAATAATTTATATCTAGATGTGTAATACATAAATATTACTTTCTGCTGTATTACAATATCAATATTACCTTTCTTATATTTTACATCAAAATAATACATTGAAACTTTTAAAGATAATCGAAAAAGTCGACCTGTGGGATTTCTAAAATTCTTAACCATACTCATGCATTATGATCGGTATGAACTGTGAAATAAGATCCGTGAAGGTAGTAATGAAATTTATCTGAACTGTCAGCTATCGTTAAACACTCTAATTCAATTATTGTATAATAATTTCATAATTTCTCAGTATTCTGAAGTGGAATGCCGTTGGGTGGTGACTTTCGTTAGGTCTTTGTTGCTGGATAGACTTGACAAGAGCAATTTGGATTGAATAAGGCCAAAACATGTTTTAAAATCAAGCTGTCTTTAAGTTTTTGAAAAGACTGTTAACATTCTGCGGTTCAATTCCACTTAAAATTATTTTTAAGAAAATTATTTAGAGGCTTTCTTAATTTTACATTTTGAGGAATGAATTTATATTATATAGACATTATATAACTACCAAGAAATCTTCGTAAACCTTTTACACTTCTAGAAGCTAACAGTTTTTTCATGTGTAACATCTTTCCTCTAGGTTGCTGAATATTTGTTGGGAGTGATTTCGTGAAAAGGGACGGATGTGTGTAACAGGATGTGACGTAAGCGCGCTACTTGATTCGACCAATGAGAGTGCGTGGCTGTGTCTTTTCGCTACCTTCGTATGGGGGTCCAACTGTAGTAGCCATCAAGCACTCGAGCGCTTTACTCTAAATTCGTTAGTCATGATATTGGGAGACATAAATGCGGCAGAATGCTTATTTAAAATTGGACAAACAGTGATTTTGGTCGTCGTATACATTTCTTCGAATCAAACGGTTACAAAAAAATTAAAGATTTCCTGCATTTTGTACTTTTACCATATAACGAAGGTGGCTCTGCTCTTTTAAAAAATTATCTCTCGCTCCCCCTGATTTTGAGTAGTGATTTTTACTTTAATTTCAGTTTACCAAAAGCTGAGCCGCTCATAGCTTTTATGAATGATGAACTCAAGCTCGAAATGAACACAAATTAGAATGTTTCGACTGCTAACAGGGGTAGTGTTATTGACGCTGCTTTTTTCAACGGTTTTTAAATACTTTGAAATGACAAGTATATGTGTCATGTTTTTTTAGTAATCATAAGTCTATTGTGTGTCTCCGCTCTCCCTCAAATTGAACAAGAATAATTATTTTTGATAAAATATTGCATTTTTTACTCCTTTTGTTAATTAAATACAATTTTCATTAAAGATATAATTATTCGATAGAAAATTATTTCCAATCATACCCGATTCATATTTTTTTTCAGGAAAAAAGTTAATATTGCGAATTTACCACCATAACATGTCAGATGTTACACATCATATGCGAGTACTGTATAAGTCTCGTTTCTTTTTTAATTATTTCTACATTCGTTTTGTTTGGACTGTATGACCCTTGTTTTATTTTATATCCCGAAAAATCAATTGTATCTTTACTAAATTTACATTTTGAGAATTTTAACTTAATATTTTCTGTTTCACAAATTTTAAAAATTTCTTCTATGTTGTATATTCTTCAACTAAGACTGAAAGTACTATTATATCGTCAAAGGAATTTAATTCAAGCTTTATTTTTTATCTGTTTAGAATTTGTCGAATAGCTCTTTGAAGAATAGCTGAGGAATTTTTATATCCAAAAGGCAAGCGATTAAAATGAAAAGGGTCATAATTTTATGTAAATGCAAATTTTTCAGATTTATTATCATCTAATTTAATCTGTCAATACCGTGCACAAAGGTCTATTGTGGAAAAAAACTTAACATGCATTAATTTATCCAAAACTTCGTCTATTCGTGGAATTGGTTCAACGTCCAATTTTGTGTGATAGATTTCAGCTTCCTATAATCTCTCTCTCTCTCGACACATAATCGTGTACGAACATTATCCAAAGTTATAGGAGCAGCATAAGAACTATGAGATGTTATAATTATTCCTGCTTTCAAAAATGTATCTAATTGCTTTTTTTATTTCCGTTTCATCTTTATGAGAGGTTCTATAAGCATGACTGGCAATGGGGAATTCTGAGGTAAGTATTATTTTAGGATGAATATGTTCTATAACACCAACATCAAATTTGTTTTCAGCAAAGACATGTCTATACTTATCAATAATCACATTAATAATATCATAATCACTGTTAGGAATTATTTCTATATTAAACACATTATCAGCTTTTTTAGTGATAAATTTATTATTAATTTTAAGAATTTTTTTTTCCTCGTTTATGCTTAGTTTTTTTTTCTTTCATGATTTCCGTAGGTTACCTTTTTTGAAATTATATTTTGTTTCTTTTAAATATCTTCTATTTACTAAAATTAATAGTTAATTAAAAACACATTAAATATGGGTCTTATTAGATACAATTAATTATACAAGTTCTACATTTACTATGAATAATTTAATATTTTTATTAGTTTTTATCTCATATCCTTAGTTGTAAAATAATTGTTTCACTGACTTTGATTTGCCCATTGAGGGTAGATATTTTTGATTCGATGTGCTCTACAGTTTGCTGTTCCTTGATTTGTTTTAGTAAAGTTTTTGAGATAATGTAGACATTTGATCCGGAACCTAAGAAAATAGTAACATGTTTAAAGTTGACTCTAGCCTTGATGATTATTAATTCTCATCTCTTTGTTGTCGGTGAGTTACAGTGATATTTTCTTGGGTCCTTTGAGTAGTGTGGAATGTTGGAACATCTGGCCGCCAATCCGCTGGTCGTTGTTGCGAGACTCGGTCGTCCTTCGTGTAAATCTTTGGGTACTGAAATGAGAATGGGTAGCCCTCTCAATGGACAGACTTTTAATTTTGAAGATAAATATTACGTCTCAGTGCTTCAGTGTACGTATTTGTTTGAAAAATATAACTCTGATTAGAAATGAAATGTTGTACCTTGATAAAAAATTTTAACAATTTTTTTAATGCCGAACTCTTTTTTCACTCATACATATTTTATAATTTTATACCTAATCGTTATGAGTGATAGATTGTTTATTGACTAAGGAAATAACTGACGAGTATCGTAATTTTCAACCACAATTAAATGAGTGGAAGACACTTGAACTGGACGAAGCCTTTCTCCACACTTCCAAACCACGATAACATGAGTACTTTAGGCCTCTTCGTGCATCAAACCCTCTTTGCGGGGATTTTTAGTGATTATGATTACGATCTTCAAGACCAGCGATATTTTCAGCCAAGTCACGGATTTTATTTCCGTTTCCAATCAAACATTTCCGTTCGAATTACTGGCAGCCTTAGCTGAGGTGTCATGGTGGTGAACTCATGGCCGGTAATGCCATAGTCTGATGGGATCCTATGTTATTCAACATTAGTGACCGTCTCAATTGATTTCACATAAGTGTCGGTCTTGTGAAATGATGAGAAAGGTTGCACATTCAGCTCAATTATCATTTTAGTCCTATGAAGTCGTGTGGAAAATAAAGTACAAACTCAGGTGACTATCTGGTCATCTAGTCTTGGTTAAAAAGCAATGCCGATGCTGTGGGTTCTAATACAAAATACAAATGGGGAAGGGGGTTCAAAATCTCATGCTGAACTCTATAATAAAATTTTAAAACTATCATAGCAAATAAAAGCCCTTTAGAAATGTCTCATTAAATCAATGCTTGAGTAAGAAAGAGCCAAAGCTTGCGTGCCGAAAAAGAGGGCAGTGGAACAAAACACATAATAGCCCCGTTTATAGGAGCAAGTTTATTTATGGCACGAAAAATAATGCCAAGTATCGATTATTGGAGTGGTTTAGTAACAATATGAATTTTTTTAATACCCATTACTTCCTCTATCGCTTAAAATAAAAGATACAAGCAAACAAAATCCAGACAAAAAAAGGGTGGGTTAAATTTCCAATATTTCCTTGTCACGTATGTCTTAAAAAATGAACCCATATTCGAAACATCTCTATCAACTACATCATACTTCGCAATACAGAATAAAAAAAAACCAATACAATTTCTTGAAGGTGAAAAAAAAGAGAGAGGGTGCGTTCAATCACAACTTAATCACAACACCCCCTGTTCTTAACTCCGATCCATCACTTGCAAAAATCATTAAAACCCCTTTCGCTATAGCTTCCTCGTCTGCAATTGAAACAACGCGAAAATCGCGTGTTGAGAGCCCTCGTAGCTTCTCAACCCGCTCACTCAATCATATATATATATCCTATACAAATCCTCTGCCACCCCCTTGCCAGCAGATAGCAGACTTAATAACCTTAATGGTAATGATGTTGTTTTCCCCGCGATCTTTCCCAAATTAAGTCACGCAAGAGTTAGGAGACCTTTATCAATAGCGATACCAGGGTCGACGCGATCTATCGAAAAGCTAATCACGGGGGGAAAGAACACATTCCTTTGTTTTTCTTCTTCGGGAGTTATTTTGAGGAAAAGGGTGATTTTTATTATTTGTTTTTCTTCTATACTTTTTGGAAGGGATTTATGATGTCATATTTGCGAGAATGTCAGAAGGCTGGAATGGCGGTCATGTCGGCCTAGGGCTCGTTCATTTTCTTTCTGGAAGCAGCGAGAAATTTTATTCGATGAGGGAGGCAGGGGGTGTTCTGAAACCGATAGTTTTACTTAAGTTGATAGGTATTGATCCGTCTTTTGAACGTTAGAATATTGGTTATAATCAATTTGAAATTGGTTTTTATACTTAAGGTTTGTAGGGAATCGTTAAAAACTATAAATGATTGATACAAGTTTTCCCTCCTGAGTAAGGTGTAATAATTAAGCTACAAAAAGATAAATGTCCTCCATAAGTACTTCTTTTTAAAGTTTGCATATTACCTTAAAAAAGTAGATTTCATTGGATTTAGTTTAAATTGGGGTGTTCAACTCGCCACCCACAGGCCGCCTATGGCCCACCTTGAATTATTTTACGACCCACGAGATTTTTTTTAAACCTAAAAAAACTCCACTATTTTGCACAATATTTTTTGTTTAAAGAGTTTTTTTTTCTTTTTGGTAAAAAATAAATCCCACAACTACTATTATTTTATCATGTTGCTTCTGTTACTGCTAATATCTTTTCTTTTCTAAATTGAAATTTATCAAATGTAAACCAGGCTCAGATTTAACGCACGGAAATCTGCAACATCAGTTACGATACGCAAATACACATGCATTGAGATCGATTTGTCAAAACTAAGTGAAAGAGTTGAGAAACACATATCTCACTAATTAAATAAATTAAACATTATTTGATCAATTCATTATTATTATTATATTATCTATGTTTGTATACTTGAAAAACAATGAAAACTATAATAATGTATCAGTCTGTTTTAAATTTTCACTCCAACAAATGTTTGTAATGGATCCAAATCTAATATAAATATATATACTTTTATATGGTACCCGCAGAATTATAAAGTTCTTCCGAAGTGGCCCGCGAGGTCATTTGGGTTAGCCACCCCTGGTTCAAATTACCATTAAACAAAGGTTTGTTGTGATACCATTCCCAATTCTGAAACTTGTACGAGTGACAAGGATGACACCCAGCTTGTACCTCACACACCAAACTGACACATCACCCTATTCGAGGGTTTTAAGATCTAGTTCAGTTGAAAGTGTCCCAATGTAAAGCTAGGTAAGGGTTTGGGGTAAGTAAGTGAATATAAATGTCACACTGTTTAGCTACACGAGGGCTTTTGGCGACGGACCACGTCATTTTGAACCATGGTCAAGTGACGAGGACGACACCTGAGCTGCCACCCCTCTCATAACTACCACATTACACCAACGGGAGGATGTTTGAGCTATCGACAGATTGAACATGCATCGCGCCCCTACACGGCGGGTCCTTAGTGGTACTGGGCTCGAACTCATGATATGCCTGCCATGATCCTATACCTTTACCACTGAGCTACCGCAGCCGCCGAAAGGGTTTTAGTGAAAGCTTCTATTGGTGACTGAAATTCAGGATCACTGGCCATGATTATTCGGCCATCGTGGCAGAGAAACGATAATAAATCATATAAGTTTGATTAATCGAAAATTCAATCTTCTCAACTGATTTTTCTTAAATATTATTTTTGTCACAGTTTATAATTGCAGTAGCCGAGGTGTGACGGTTGGAAACTTATGACTGATGCTGTATTTGTCGAATCGTGGGCTGAGTCCTGCTGCTTTTACAGGCCTTCCATGTAACAGGGGTAATGCATGTTAAATCTATGGAGACCCAAAATCCTCACATAGGCGTGGTAACGAACTTAGGAGATTAAATACCACAGCTATTGTGTCTTTCTCGTCACCTGACCATGTTTCAGAATTACAAGATCAGTTTTCAGTAACTAGCCATCGTGTTGCATCGAAGTGCGCTAATAAGAAAAAATAATAATCATAGACTTATTTTTTCAACAGTGGATTTGTAATCTATGCATCATAGTGTTACGAATTTTGTGCAACGAATACTTAAGATGGTATATGGATGTGTAATACGTTTATACTCCCATGTCCCTAAATTAAGGATAATTCAGAATCACATAGAAATTGAACTCTAAAATATAAATTTCACCTGTAGAATTATCACACACATCTAGAAGAAGAGTATGCAAACCACCAGATGGCGCGGATAGTACGTCACAATGACGAGAGTGTAAGAGAAGGGTATATAAGGAATGGTGGCAAAGAAGTAAAGTTGTTCACAAGCGCTTTAAAAGCCTTTCACAGCAATAACCGCATAGTTATGGCACAAAGGAAGTATTTGGATGATTTTTTTACGTGGTAGAATTATTGAACGACTGGAATGTGGACGTACCCAGCTGGAAGTATCTGAGGAACTCGGAATCGCCCAGAGTGTCATCTCCAAGCTTTGGCAACGATTCCAAGATGATGGTAATGTGAGTAGATGTTACAGCACAGGTCGCCCCCGAGTTATAGCGCCGAATGAGGACCGGTATATTTGGCAGTTACTGCCAAAAGAAACAGACGGAGCACAGCATCAGATCTGTCTCGTCAGCTCTCATCAGCTACCAGTATGACAGTTTCAAGGCAGACCGTGTACAGACGCTTAGGGCACATAGCTCTACATGCTCGTAAGCTTGTCAGATATGTTCCACTTACCGCAACTCACTATCGCCTGCGATTAACCTGGAGTACAGAGCATGCATTGTGGACACCCCAAAAGTGGTCTGGTGTGAAGTTTTCCGACGAGTCCAGGTTTAGTTTGCAGTCTGATTCTTGCCGGACTTTCATATGGAGAGCGCCAGGTACCCATTACCACCAAGAGAACAACATTGAATGACACCGTTACGGTGGTGCAGGATGGCTCGTTTGGGGAGGAATTATTCTTTGTTCCAGAACTGACCTGCATGTTCAGTGTGTAACGATGACAGGCCACATCTATCGGGATGTCATTCTGGAACAACATGTACGTTTGTTTCGGGGCGCCATGGGTGCTGAATTTCTGTTTATGGATGACAACGCCCGTCCTCACCGTGCAAACATTGTACACGAATGCCTTCAATCGGAGGATATCACACGTATGAATTGACCAGCATACTTACCGGACTTGAATCCAATAGAGCATGTGTGGGATATGCTTGGCCGGCGAATTGCAGCCCGTCAATCCTCTCCCACCTGTCTACCGGGACTTCGGAGAGCATTGCTTGATGAGTGGTGTAATATTCCCCAAGATCAGATTGATAATTTGATACTCAGCATGCCTAGGCGTTGTAAGGCCTGTATCGCATCGTCCGCGAGACATACTCCGTATTAACCATCATACTAACCATGTTATACTGTTTTTTGTAAATAGGTTCTTTTTTGAAATTTGCTCCAGCGAGTAAAAATCGCAATTTTTATTAATTATGTCAAACATATAGCCTATTTTTTGCTCTTTACCTTTTGTTTAATAAATAGATTTTACAAATAAGTCAAAATTGTTTTGCTTCTGTCTCTTTCTTTGACTGAACTTCATTATTCTTAATTTATGGACATGAGTGTATTATTCTATGTTATATTTAATTTATGTTAAAACTGTAATATTCGCAAGCAACGCCGTTCCTTACATTATAATCGCGATTCAATGGAAACTTGGCGAGTTCGTTACCCTATGGATCAGCGATACTCAACCAGCGGCCTATCGAGCCTTTTTAATTGGCCCGGTCAGGGCCCATTGCTCTGAGACAGTCACTTGTTTAAGGACATTGTATTAAATATTAAGTGGAAAATTCTTTTTCAAGAAATTAAGTACATCAATTTTGCTTTTGGCAGTCGGTTTTGTATGGGTACTAATTGATATTCTTTTTCTATTTGGAACAGTAACGGGGTTAGTTATAACAGACAACAGTGGAGAGCGACCATTTTATGGTTGGAACTAATTTTTAACTACTTTTCATATCTTGCAAGCGAAAAATATTCGAAGAAAATAGATCGTTTCAAGACGATTGGGAGATTGACTATTTTGTAGAGAAAAACAAACATGGATCAGTAATTGTTTTGTTACAAAAGTGCTGTATTTAAAAAATACCAATGAACAAGAGACACATTCAATGACACTTTTCCTTGAAGATCTCTTGCAAAAGGTGATAACTAGGCCTTTTTGAATAATCTTTGCAATTTGCAACAACGAAAAAGTGTTTGGTCAGTGGTAATATCAAAGCGGTAACGAAGACATATCCTATGAAGTTTGTTATATTATCGGTAATCATATGAAACCGTTTATTGATGTAGAAATTGTGCAGGAGTGTTCCTTAACTGCTTTTAATTCAGTGTTAGTGACAAAAATAAAAATATATAAAAATATAATAATTAAAAAAGCAAAACAGGAATTATAATGTTTTAATCAATTTTCAACGTTTTATTTTGGTCGTTTTTTCCCCACGTTTTCCATTGTTATTTTGGTCTTAAAGGCCCCCCCATTTTTCCTCATGTTGCGGACCGCGCGAAACAACCAACATATGTATGCGGCCCGCGTAAAATAGCTGACGTATGTACGACATATGTATAGAAAAAAAGGCTGACTAACTCTACTTTGGATTCTTCTGGAAATTGGTGGAGAAATAACTAATATCACGATCTATGACGCAAGCGAGTTTTTCTCAAAAGATCCGTGAGGCCTTTAAATAGGGAGACGCTTGCCGAAACCGAGTTAATCTTGTTTTGATTATTGAAGAGTCGACCAGTGAAAAGTGATTACTTCGGCTATTGAGTAGAACGAGCCGGTGCTTATGAAAAATCGTTTACATACTTGTATTTTAGACACTGATAGTTGTGTATGAACGCTGTAAAAGACATGAAAGTCTTCTGAAATTTATGTAGGTGCTGTATTTCAAGGATTGTTTTTCGACAATAAATTTTCATTGCTCCCGAATAACTGTCTTGCTCTTTGCGACTGATTTTCATAAAATACTCGAATCCTCATCAACGTAACAATATACATACATACTTTGAAATTACGTTTAACCTTGCAGTCTTAGTTCTATTCCTGATATTTTGCTATTGAATTAATGTGGCTATTCTACTTTTTGATTTCTCTTGCTGTATTTTTAAATATTTTTAGCATTAAATTAAAATAATAGCAACTTAGTGTATATGGATATTTTTGTGGATAAATTAAATGCATACGATTGCATGAAATAAATAAAATTTTATTGTTTATCATCTCGAAATATATCATGAACATGTTTCTTAACAATTTATTGATGTAACTCTTTAATAGTTCTTTAGGTACAGAAATGTACGAAAGTAGTTGCAAGAAAGTGCATGTTATGAAAATATCACTTGCTTGTTAAGAGTAAGTTACCCTCATGCATGAAGAGTCGTCAGGAAAAGGTGCTTTGGAAAGTAACATTTTCAAACATTTTTTTTTCAATTTTCGTGGTGTATAAAGAATCCGCTTCCACAGAAAAAAACCCGATTCAATTAAAAAAAAAGAAAAAAATATTCTTGTTACATGAAAAGTATGTGTGTTAATTCAACCAATGCAGTGCAACGTCAGTAGTGTCATCTGAAAAAGTATAGTCGCATTAAAGAATAAAAAATTTGAATATCGGCACATTCGGGTGTGTGTTTCAATTCAGATGTTTCCATGGCTTTATAATGTGCAAGAGTGCGAAAATAAAAGTAATAACTAGTCTTATATTTGATCGTCGTGGGTGCTAAAATTTTAAAACTCTACTTTGGAAACTTTTTTAAAAATTGTTCTTCTTTTTAATTTAAAAATATTTCTTCAACTACTCCACTTCAACCAGGTAGGAATACCAGTAGGCAGACTGCAACCAAGTAAAGGAATCTTTACAAAGTAATCAGTTGCAAATTAAATCATGACATGATAAAAGTACTTCATACCATTTTAATGCTCCTCCACACATAAACACACACACATATGTAGGGAGCATAGCTTAGAGAGCATATAACAAAACGACTGAATCACCGAACGAAGAAAACAAATCATTAAAACAAAATGACTGGTCGAACAAGCAACATTTCAAATAACGAGTATAAATATTTAACGAGTGTATGAGGCAAAGCCTCGTAGCGGGTGTAATAGGATTCGGAGAAGATGCAGACATGATCTAAAAATAGCTACTTTTATTCCATCTTTAACACTTTATAAAGGATATACAATTTTATAGCTTAACTCTTAGAGTAATCTGAAATCCTAACACTTAATTTGACAAATATGATGATTGAAAATCGCTTAGCTTCAGTCGGAGCTCCTTCTGAAGATCCTTCTCGAACCTCGATATTTCGATCAGCTCCAATGCTATTTACTTCCAGAACTTCCAGTGGATTCTACGACGAATATTAATTTCAGGACGCGCGACCTCCCAGTCTCAGTTCATCTTCTCTTATTCTTAGATTTCACTATTAAAAGTCAGCGATTAACCATTCACCTCACATATCAAACGTCAGGGTGTAAATAGCAGTTACATTTGCACTCGATCAAGTCATTCCTACGGAAAGCGGTTTTTAAACCAAAATCCCAGTTAGAGAATGTTTCCCCAAGAGGATTAGAAAAACCCCGAAAGAACCTGTTAAAGCCTCTCTTTCTCTGTCCTTGAAAAATGTCGAAAGGAGCAATTCAGAGCAAACATAGTCTACGTTGTTGGAGTAAGTAGAAAGTGAAGAACAGAGTAACAAATACGCGACAAAAATAAAAGTAAACAAGTAGAGGGGGGAATGATATATGTTTACTGATCTTTAACATTGATGAACTAGAAAACAACGAGATAGTTTGAGCTCAAAGGGGAAAACAAGGAATGAGAGTAAAAATTGCAAAGATAACGTAAAAACCAGTTCAACAATCTGAAAATGTGTGTTTATATAAGTGTCATGATGATTTCAAAGGAAAGGACTATTTATAACGGCAGTCTCTACACATGCATTGTGTTTACAGTAATAAATATATGGAGAAAGATTGTAGGGGTAACTGAAAAGCTACAATCTTCTGGAGTAATTAGAGAAATGCTGATAAGATGTCTAATAATACTATTCCCCCTTTCATCAAATTTCGAACCATCAGTAAAAAAATGTCTCTAGAAAGCTATCTAATGAAAAAGAATTTAAGTACACTCTATAACAACAAGAAAAAACGACGCACCAAGAAGGAGTTGTCCGATTGTAATGAAATTTCGTATGCAAAGACATTTGTACCGAACATGCAAATGATTAAAATTTGGTGTCTAATGAATGAATAGTGGGAGGTACAGCAAATCGGATTTGTGAATACAGCAGGTGTCTATAAGAAGCGATTCTTAATCTGATGGTAAAAATTTCTGTTACATTGCGATTTAGAATACCTTTTAACGACTGAAAAAATGTCTTGCCGCAGGATTCGAGCTCATTACGAGCAACTGTAAAGTTGCTCGTAATGAGTACGCATCATTCGATTGAAAGAGACAGGTTCGACGAATCGGAAAATCGCTTGTCATATGGGTCGAAACGATGCGGCTACAAGAAAATGCTGCCAAGAATGGGTGGACAGTAGCATATTTCAGCGTCATGATAGTAGTGGTCGACCTAGGGTCACAGCAGATCGGGAGGACAGATTGATTGTTAAATCAGCTGTCACAGCACCTGATTCATCGTAATCAATCATCAGACGCGTGAACCGCACACGAGTGTCCACCATGACCATTCACAGATGGCTGATAGAGCGAAATTTACGCTCGTACCGACCACTACACTATCTGCAACTCATGCCTGCACACTGTCAAACCAGATTACAGTGGTACTTGGCTCGATCAAGTTGGAATCAGGCTGATTGGGGACGCATGGTGTTCAGCGACGAATCCCGCTTCCAACTGCGCCCTGATGACCATCAAAGACGTGTCTGGAGACACCCAGGAAAAAGTGCTGAATTTGCTTTCACTATTGCCTACCATACAGCTCATCAACCAAGAGTTATGGTCTGGGGCGCCATTTCTTTTGAAAATTGGATCTCTTTGGTCGTCATTAGAGGCACACTTGAGCACAACAATACGTCGACGACATTCTGAGAACTGTTTTGCTACCGTTCCTTTTACAGTACTCCGGTCTTATTTTTCAGCAAGATGCCCAACCACATAACCATGAACTGTCTTACAGCTTGTCAAACACTTACTTGACCAGCCAGCTTGCCAGATCTCTCTCCAATCGAGCATGTCTGGGATATGATGGAAAAGCGAATGCTTCTACCAGGAAATGTTGTTGACCTGGCTCGATAACTAGAGAAAATTTGGCAAGAAATACCACAGGAGAATATTAGGGTGCTTTATCACTCAATGCCACGTCGTGTGGCAACTTGTATCCAGGCTAAAGGTGGGTCAACACCTTATTGATCTCGTTACTTCGTAACTACCTAACTCTGAAATATATCATTCAATTTTTCTGAAATTTTAATCATTTTCTATTCTGTACATAATCTTTCTAACCACCAATTTTTGTGTCTATCGGGCAACTCGTTCTTGGTGCGTTTTTCGGGGTTTATTTATTTATTTTTTGTTATAGAGTTTATTATATAAATAATAAATAATTTACTTCCTTTCATTTCTTAGTATTTTTTTTCAACAAATTGAATTTGCGTTCCAGATTTATTCAGTCCATGGTAAAAGGGCTGCGGTAGCCCAGTGGTCAAGGTATCGGATCATGGCAGACATGTCGTGAGTTCGAGCCCAGTACCACTAAAGACCTGCCGTGTAGGGCAGCGATGCACGTTAAATCTGTCGAGAGCTGAAACGTTCCTCCCGTTGGTGTGGTAGTTATTAGAGATGGGTTCAAACTCAAATATCGTCCTTGTCACTTGACCATGGTTCAAAATTACGTGGTCCGTCGCCAAAAGCCCTCGTGTAGCTGAATAGTGGGACGTTAATGTTCACTTACTCCCTCATTCCATGGTATAAGAAAAATTAATTTGATACACATTCCTTTTGAACATTTTTTTCGGTATATATGTAACCTCTTATAGTTTTTTATACTAATTTAACCCGGCATTACTCATGCGAAAAAAAACGACCGAAAGTTTTCGCGTAGGGTATTTCATACCTAAGGGTGTTTATATTCCGTTTTTACCATAAAACTTGTATACAAAAGCTAAAAAGGAAGAAAAGTATGAAATACTTTATGTTTATTACATTTTCACACGTAAATTTAGTTTTTCAGATCTTTTTCATAAGGGCATTCAGTCCATTGTTTGTGCACTCCTCTAACCTCGTCGTGAGTGAGTGCGATGTTTTCACTGGATCTTAATATTGTTTTAATCTGTGTATCTTTTTAAAACTAAACATATAGAAGTAAACTTCTCTATTCTTTAAATTCAAAAATTTTGGAATTTCTTTTTTATTTTCTCTTATTGTTCCAGCATTAGTGTTTTTTTTTCAAAGTTCATCTGAAAGGGAATAAGATGTGTACCAGTTATCTCCTTCAAAATTACGTTCTTCCCAAATGTTTTTGTGTCTCTACATATAAAACATTTATTTTCAACAGTGTCTGCTTCTTCTAAATCCGGATCGATTTCAATGGAGGAATCATACTTGCTGTTATACTCTTCAAGATTTGATTCTTTCTGATCATAACCGCGAAGAGAATTTCTTCATCCGAAAATATTGTTGTACTATATCTATTAAAAACCGTATCTATTAAATTATTTAAATATCACATCTCTTCATCATAACTACAATAATATGTCATACCATAAAGAATGTTTAAAATGTGCTGATGCATTCAGAACTGTAACGGTGGTTCCCGCTGAAAAATTCGAAACTGAGAATGCACCCTATAAACTATTATTTTGTAATATACACTGGCATACACTCCAAATTATTATTCCAAGCAATGATTTTCGGGAAGTTCATCGATAACGGAGGATCGTTCCCACTATCGAATGACAATCTGTGTCCCATCCAGATTATCATTCGATTCGTCGTTAAATTCCGCAGTACGCCAATCATTCTGCTCAATACTCTTAACGATCCCAGCCATTGATCCTACATTGTTCGATCTTAGCTCTTAGATTAGAACATCGCTTTGCAGTAACATCAATTCAATAACGTATTGCCTTTAGAAACTGTTATAAGGGGAGGGGGTATCATCTCTCCATACATGTCATGTCGAATATTGTAAAATCGCTCTTCTTGACTCCATTCATTATTAATGTTTTGGTTTTGACGTTACTAAATGGTATGGGATCCAAGATTGGATATATTTTATTTGTCACATGAAAAACCTCTAACAATATTTGAAAATCACAGAATAAACAATTAGTTACTCAAAAAGTGTAAGGAATAAGTTAAGTTTGGTTTAGGTAAATAATTTGAATCTCCAATCTACTGGTCCATAATCATGTTTATTGCTAAGCTTTAAACTACTGAGTTGAAAATGAACTATCAGTCAAGCCAGTTACTAGGCCTAACTGATAACTTCTTTTTATTCTCTTGTCATTGTTATGTGTGAAGAATAGATTTCCCAGACATATCCCACCTAAAGAGGAAACTCTTTTTATTTTCCTGTTGACAATCTTTTTTAACTGTATTTAGAGATGGTAAATTTTCCAGTCATTACGATATTTAATATAAATGTCGTGTAGTACAATTTCATTCTTGGTCCATGGTCCATGGCGAAGGGTATTGTGCATGATGGGTATTTAGATGAGGAACCTCTTGGGCGGAAGACTGACTAAACTTCATGTCTGTTGGTCCGCAGAAGAGAGGTATTTTATTCCCCTTCTACCACCTATTTATAAACAAATAGAGGCATTCTCTGATCCGCCACCAAGGGACGCGTTCTGTAGCAAGTGACAGCCTTGATCATCTATAGGTGACTCAGGGAATTGTAGCAGAAATCATGGTGACCGTTTCACACTACCAAGCAGACACATTCGACCTGGAATCTCACAGATTGGAGTAGAATTGTTTTCAGTAAAACTCCTACTTTGAATTGAGCCCCGATGACCAGTGAATATTTATCTGGAGATGTTGAGCCGAGTACTTGGATAATCACCTGTCTGTCATCCGCCAAACAGCCCAACAACCAGAAGTTATGGTATGGAGCCCCGTTTCATTTGATGGTCGGATAACTTTGGTTGTTATCAATGTCTACTATATTCTATACAACATAGTGTTACCCTTTCAAAGACCCCTGACATTACGCTTCAAAAGGATAATGCTCGTCATTACATGACACATTTTCTTCTTCCACATTTCCCTGATGGTGGTATCAACAGATCCCCCCCCTTTAAAAGAGTGTTTGTACCCTGATGAGCAAATGTCCCTGACCATCCCAGTACCTCGCTTATCTAACTCGCTAGTTGGAACGTGTATGGCAATTAATACCATAGGAAAACATCCCAAAACTCTACGAGCAATGCCCAGCCGGATAAAAGCTTGCATCAGGGACAAATTGGAGTCAACGGATTGGTGATTTTTTTTCTGCCTTAGCTGTATTCCTTGTGTGTGTGTAAATAAAACATTAAATTCATAAAATATTGTTAACGTTTTGTTTTTGATAAATGTATTCACACACATTCATAGCTTTTCATTCCATTCAGATAACTTATTTTGGGATATGTCACTTTTCAGGCTATATCATGCATTTTTCACATTTTATAGTTTATCAGAGCTATTAAAATGCTATTGAAGCAAAAAGTAATTAAAATACGAAAACAAAAGATTGCAAATTGTAATAGTTTCTCTTACACCAACTTTAGATTTAAAATATCTGCTCGTAGCGTCTCCTCTAAAAGGCTTTCAAGTCAAAACTTGTCAGTTAAAACGTTCCTTAAGCATTATCAGTTCTTTCAAACTCCAATTTCCTTTTATAGCACACGAAAACTACTTGTACGACATATGTTAGGAATAAATGCATTTCTTGGTAAACATTTCCAATGCTCTTTACAGGAGCAGTTAGAAACAAAGTATTTAAACAGTTCCATAACCAGCACATGTAACGCTACGAAAGCTATCGCTAAAACAGTTTCGCACCGTGGAAACCTTAACAGTTCCCGGAAATCTATACACCCACTAAAAGTGTCGCGTGCCAACACTTTTCGCCAAAAGATCCTTCTACACCCCCTCCTTTCGCGGCAGAACAGTCCCCCCCCCTTCTCGTTCTGCTTCCAGCAGCGGTAATTGAATAGGTGAACGAGCGGTTCTCAAATGCACATAAACGGATTATTAATGTTTCAACTTAGAAGACATTACGCCTCGCAAAGTTTATGTAAATGATAAAATGAGAGGAATGCACGAGCACGTCTGTCTGTCTGTCGCTCCTTCCCCCTTGGCGCACCCTATAATCACCCCCCTCTGCCTATTCTTTCCTCCCAGCAGGGCAAAATGTTGCACATTGAATTCTTCGAGAACTTAAAGAGAGCAACTTTTCTGCAATGTCGATTATGAAGTAGGGGGTAGAGGGGAAGGTGTGGAGAAAGAGCGCACTGCTTTCTTTGCAGAAGTGGGGTAAGTCCTTGTTTTGGAGTTATTAGCATGATTACTATTCATTTGTTATTAAGGGAGTGTCTAGGGAAGTCAGATATCCTTCTTTCCTAGATATTACGTAAAAAAGGGATCATTTGGGTAGAAGAAGCGACATCGTGCTTTCAGCAAATCCTCCGGGCTGTAAGTCAGTGGCGAACAAACATTTGTAGAAGGGGGCTAAAGAAAACGAGGGAAGAACTTTGGATGTCTAAGTATAATTTAGCAGAATACCCAAAGCAACCGAGTTTGCTCGAAGAGGGCTTAGAGCTACAAACCGATCCCTCTGGAATCAACCACCCCCACATTCAGTCTTAATAGGAAAAAAATAATAATTTACATTTTAAACTGCAGAAGACAGTAAAATAGCATAATACAAATTTGAAGGTAAATACATATTAAACACACGTAAACATAATACAAACATACTAAGCAAAAATAATAATAATAATAATAAAAGAGAACACATAAAAGGTAAGAGAAGGAAGAAAAAATATTCATTATTCCAGCATTCTTACAAATGCATCAAAAATAATAAAATTATCCAATACAAATGCACCATACAGACCCAAAGACAAAAAAAACAGGAAGTATAAACATATATATATATATATATGTATAATTTTTAAAAAAATGTTTCTTTTTCGATTCATGTTTTTAGTCGACGCAATCACTTCCTGTTGATACTTTTTCCTCTTAATTTGTCCTTCCGTTTAAAGAAAAAATGATCCAGCACCAAAGGAGGATTATTCATTTAAGATACCTCATTAAGACACCGAAATTATTAAATTTTATTGGATTGAATTTTTATTTTTTGCTGTATAAAAGAAAGAAATTTCCCAAAAGCTATGGACCTTTCCTGCTAACTTCCTAAAAAGAAAATTATAAAATAACCATTAAAGACTTAAATAAGGATTTCCCCAACTGCGACGTCAAGTTAGCAGGAAAATACCTCAAAATTTTCACGGCGAGCACCGATGAACATCGCATAGAAACGGACTAGCATAGTAACGGACTGCGAGGAATTCTACGTGATTAATCCGCCAGATTCCCGCCCCCAGAAAATTGTCATCAAAGGACTCCCGGTTTCCACTGAAATCGGTGAGATCCAAGCAGACTTAACCTCTCAAGGATTCTGTGTCGAAAAGGTCGCCCAGTTCACCAGATCAAAAACAAAATCCCCGCTCCCCATTTTTATGGTTGAGCTCGAGCGAAACCCAGACTCCTCAGGTATCTTCCAATTAAAAAAGTGTTGCTACCTAGCTGTGCAGGTCGACACCTTTAACACCCGACCGGGGGTTTCACAATGTTACAATTGTAAATTGTTCAACCACTCGTCAAAAAATTGTTACATGCGCACTAGGTGTTTAAAATGCGGCGAATCTCATCGAACCAGTGACTGCTCCATAAAAGAAAAAATAATGAACCCCATATGCATTAATTGCAACAAGACAGGTCATATGGCTAACTGGAGCCAGTGCGAAGAATTTCCTAAAAGAAAGCCGAAAAAAGGTGAAACGATCCACAATCGTAACAGTATCAAAGAACCAGAAATTAAAAAACCCTCCAAACCGGTCACACCATATCTCTCTTTCGCAGCCATCCTCTCGGGCGCTCCAAATAAAAATAAAATTCCCGGAACTTCGGCCGCCTCCGAAGAAGCCCCTACAACCAATGAAAAAAATAACGAAAATTACTTTGGATTTAACGACGCGATCAACGAATTAAGAAGATTCTTCCTCGACTACCCCTTTCTCTTAGAAATGGGAAGACAGTTCAGGAATGCAAAAGACGAAGAGAGGATTGATATCTTTTATCAAAATCTCGTTAATAATTACAATCGTAAGGCCTAAGTTTCGTCTTAGGTCCCTAAAATTCAAATATCTCTCTAATTTTTAAGATCTCCTAATACCGTTCGCGTGAGAATATTTTCTCTCTGCCAACTCCCCCTTTTCTTCCGAGCGACCCGTCCTCCCAACGGGAGACGAGCTGCCCGACCGAGCTTCCTCTCCCGTCACAGATCGCATTCCATCCCTGCACTTCCCATCCCAAAGACTCGTCGAAAGCTCGCTCGTCCATTGGCCGGGAAACCCTCGGCCATTGGTCGAGCGAATCACTCTAAATGATCCTCGGTCGCACGATGACACCGAATAACTAGCAATCCAGTACTTATTATTTCTACTTTAATTTTTAACAAGGGCAAGTAAAGAATTTCAATGCTATTCCTCAAATGTTCTGATAGGAGATTAAGATATCTTCGGAGATATCAGGTGCTCCGATGGAACCGTCAACATCTCGCAATTTTGAACCACCGTCAAGTGACGAGGGCAACAATTGAGCTAGTATCTTCCTCTTCAAACTTCCACACCATGCCAATGGGAGGAATTGGAGCCTCTACAGATTAAACTTGCAACAGCCTCTCTACACGATGGGTTTTCAGTAGTGAATTATTGGTGACGAACCTCATAATTTGGAACTTAAACACGTCGTTAGCTTTCTGGCTGTGAGATATCAGTGAAGAAACTGGAAGGCGGACTTATTAGATATTAGTAATTTAATTGGTAATCTGTTTGAATAAGCTTAGAGAAATAAACATAGAGATCAACCAACAAGAAATAGAACTCACGGAAATAAATTAAGTGAATAAAAATAAGAACAAATAAATCAAATTCTATGAGCTTTTCAAAATATTATAAATGAACAAAATAAACTATTAGTTTTAGAATCAATTTATCAAGTCAGAAATAGTAAACAATAATAAACAGAGAATAAAGAATCAGTGTTCCTACTTTAGTGTTAGTATTTCATTGTAAAGCACATTAGTGTCAGAGAACATTAAGATTAATCAAAATAGTTCAACAGCAATATCATTTCATTGCTTGATTTAAGGAACAATGTTAGAGTACTCAATGGAAAATAACAATAACACACACACAATTTCTTTTTTAAGTGTAAATTGTATACCCACACAAAAAACTATCTTTGAAAAGTAAGAATATTTTCAGATAGACCCACTTCATATTTTTTCTTTACGTTAATAAAAAAAACTCATTATCCATTCAGATAAAATTCTTGAATACATTTTAATACACCGATATGTTACTAAAATTTTTTATGAATTACTACCTTATTTTTGAGCCTGAATTGAACTGAACAAAACAATGGTGGTGGAAAAAAAAATAACCAACCGTAAGTTCATTTCTTTTACGTATTTGACTTTGACAAATTTACTTAAACGTGAAATATCAATTGAATCACATTAATAAGATTTGTTTGTGTGTTTTAATATCCGACTACAGGTGAAATATTTTTCAAAGAAAAAATTGAGATGTGGTTGATGACTTTTTTTTGTGTGGTTTCGAGATTTTTTAATAAATTTTCTAAAAAAAAGCTAAATCAGTAAATAAAATAAAATTAATCTGTATTAATAAAAGAAAGAGTTTGTATGTTTTCTCTGTTTTGGCCAACATAAATCAACCCATACAAATAAAACTTAGCATGTACAAACTGTATGCAATGATGCTTTTAACCTCGATGAGAATTTTTCGAAATTCGCCTTAAATTTTTTAAACAAAAATTTCAAGCGATTTTTCTACGAACTGGTGTTATGACGCTATATCACGTCACGCCTAACTCTGCGAAAATTAATGTTTAGGGTAGTTTGGGGGAGATTGTGTTGCATAAATTATTATAAATATATTTATTTATGATTGTATTTTTTCGGATTTTTTTATTCTTTGTAGCGGATTTACTATTGTTTTTCGAATAAATCATCGTAAAAAGTATTCTTTCAAAATTACCTTTTCAGTTTCTCAACACGAATTTGTGTACAGTTGATTTTGCAACGTCGGTCGATGTAAATCATTTTTCTTAATTAAGGTATCCGACTACGTTCGGAACAGTAAATTTGCAAAAGTGTATATATGGATAATATTTATGATATTTAATATCACTTAGATTAGAAAATGTATATAAAATTATATTAAGAATAGTATTACAATAAAAAATTATTTAAGTACAATATTTTGACAAAAAAGGAACATAGAATGACCCATTTTCAAAATATTCTCCTTTTGTGAAAAATGCTTCTATTATAATATTTTGGCTGTATATAGCTCAGATCTGTGTACAGAGGCTCAACTAGAATTTTTGAATTATATAACTTAGAAGTGGGTTTATCCATGTGTTTTACGTCAACAGAGGGGAGAAATTTTAAGGGAAAAAAACGCCGATAATTATTTCAAATGGCTGTAACTCTGAAAATAATGGGAATTTTTCAAAAATCATAGTTGAGCCCCTGTACAGCGGTTTGAGCTATATACAGGCAAAATATTATCATAATAGACGCATTTTTCACAAGAGGAGAACATTTTGAAAAAAAGATTATTCTAAGTTAATTTTTTAAATAATTTTTTTTGTCAAAATGTACTTAAAACAATTTTATACATGTATTCTAATCTATGTGACACTAAATATCACGAAAATTATTCATTTATGTGCTTTTTTAAAATCACGGCTCCGAACGTAGTCAAATACCTTAAGAATATTTTATCCTTTTCCATGACTTCAAACAAAAGTAATGTGATTGCTCTCTTTCAGAATGTTTTCAACTTTCATTATTGCTAATATTAGAAGTTTTTTGGATGCAGATGCACTATACACCTGTTTGCCATTCTGGTTTTATCCCGCCAACCTACTACGTGGACGATACCAAAGCCAAGCTCAATAAAGTCGCCAAAAATGGTACAATCGACACCGAACGAAATATTTCGGCTGGCAATTTCTTACCATCACATTTTCAAAACAAACCATAATCTTTCCTTATAGCAGTAGCCTTTTTTTGTAATACATAAAAAATAGATGGAAAACCAATGAGAACTAATCTTAATTAATGTTTTTTATGTGTATATTGTGTGTTGTCGCCTATAACGCCAACTTGACGAGATTTGCCCAGGCGAAACGAAAAAAATATTAATTTGTATAGCTGTTTCATTTTTGTTTATGATTAGCCTTGTATATTGTTGTGCTTTGTAATAAGTATTACATGTTGATTATGTAATGAAACAACTACCCTGCTTGCAAGGCCTAATGTTGTTACTGTACTCTGGCCACTTTTAAAAATATTTTCATTTCGTCCGATGTTCTGTTTCAGTTTATAATCCTGATTCGCCTTTGCTTTGCTATGAGCATCAAGAAGGCCCGATGACACTTTTTAAAAACCTTTAAGCTGTTTCTGAGAAAGTTTTTCTTTTCCACGTTGTTTTTTGTCTTTATGTTGATTTTTAAGGCTACATAGTGCACTTTTTCAAAAAAAAATTTTGGAAACAGTAACATCAAAAATAATTTATGCTTTATGTTTAGATTATATTATTTAGCTGATTCTATAAGTAAAAAGTCAGTTTGACCAGCCAGTACTTGACAATTTTAAAAAATTAGGAATTCTTGAAGTTTTTTCAAACCCTTATAAAATGCTCAATTTTTAAATTTTTTTAATCATTTTAAATGAATTTATGTTTCTTGGATTATTGTGAGCAAAAGTTAAGTATGAATTCGAAAATCTGTTCTCTTGTTGACTTTTAATTATCAGTTTTCTAGCTAAACCTGGAAAAAACACAAAATTTTTTTTAATATTAACTTCAGCATTTTTTAAAAAAAATATAATTAGAGATATCAGACCTAAATCTACACTAACTTTATAGAGCATACGTTTAGGAGTACATACAAAAAATGTCAAGTTTCTATCTTGAACAGAAAAAAAGCCTTAGGGCTTAGAAAACACTTGCATCTCCAAAAGTTAAAGTCAGAAAAATGCATTTATAGTTTGTAAAGGCATAAAACAAAAACTTATAATGCCCATAAAGCTCTAATTTTTTAATATGCTATTTTTAAATGAATTTTCTAGATTCAAACACTACTTTAATTAAATATGACTGAAATCATTTTTTCTAATTCAAAATATAGTTTTGTATAACATTGATAGCATTTGTTACGACGACATGTTATTCGGCTTAATCTTAACCTAATATTTTCACAAAAGATTTACACAATAATAATGCTACTAACTTAAGCTAAAAATCGGCAGATTTGTACATAAAATTTAATTTTTTCATTTTTATATTGGAGCAGTTTAGGAAGTTTCAGTATTTGTTGCACATTTTTTTAAATATACTGCTCAAAATAATTAAAGGATATTGCGGTTTTAGGTGGATCTTGTGGCTGGGAAACTTTTTAGCTGATTGATACATGGTCGACAGACGTAGTAGGTTATATGAGAATAAATTACACATGTTTGGCAGAAAAGAATGCATTTTATTGCGCATTTGTGTACGAAAGGAAAAAAACACAATTTGTGCATATGAGAAAAAAATAATAAGTAAAGGTGTTTTCTTCAAAGGAAATCATTTTCAGTAGGGGATATGGTTTCCACGGACGGCCAGCAACGTTGAGCACCTTTGAGGCATGGAGTCAATGATGCTATTAATCACGAGTTGGGGTATTCTGTCCCACTCTTCCAGAAGAGCTCTTTCCAGTTCTTGGAGAGTTTGTGGGGGTGGTTGCCGGCCAGCAACTCGTCTTCTTAGAGCGTCCCAAACGTGCTCTATTGGAATCATGTCTGGAGAACACGCTGGCCATTCCATTCGTACGATTCTTTCCTCGAAAAGGAAATCTTCCACCAGGTTAGCACGATGTGGCATGCAGTTATCGTTCATTAAAATGAAGTCATCTCCGATTGCTGCAGCGTAAGGGACTACAATAGGTCTGAGGATCTCATCCCTATATTGCCGAGCAGTCAGAGGTCCATCTCGAATGATGTAGAGGTCTGTGCGCCCGTCAATGGAGATGCCACCATACACCAACACTCCCCCACCGCCAAATCTGACACTTTCGTGCACGAACGCAGGATTATTCCTACTGCCACGGTCCCCCCAGATGAAAATACGTCTATTATCGGGATAAACTGAAAAACGAGACTCGTCAGAAAAAAGAACATTGCTCCATTCATTTTTCTTCCAGTTCACATGCTCTGTTGTCCACTCCCTGCGGTCGCGACGATGCCTCGATGTTAGTCTAACACATACCATCGGTCGGCGAGCATACAGACCTACACAATGGAGCCGGTTTCGGACAGCCTGAGTTGAAACCATGGTGTCAGTAGCCGAGCGAAGGTGTTGTTGGAGAAGAGTAGCGTTCATATTTCAGTGTCTCCGAGCCGTTAACACTAAATAACGATCTTCATTTGGCGTTGTTGCCCGTCTACGACCTTGTCCTGGTCTTCGGCCTGCACTTCCAGTCTCCAAAAAACGGTTCCAGATCCTGGAAATCACACTTCGTGACACTCCAATGGCTTGCGCTACTTCGGCTTGAGTTTGGCCCACTTCTAACCTACCAACAACTCTCCAAGCCTCTGAATCGGTTAAATCACTTCGCTGAGACATCATACTCATCGAAACAAAGCAGTCATTGAATGCCGATCATCCTTGTGTTCATTTCAGTTGAAAGTCAAATTTCATTCGCTGCCTCTGAGGCGACGTTTCTGACGTCGAACTCAAAATTAGCATACTCCACAGTTTGAAAATCAGAAAAATTTGCATTTGTGATTCTCTTCTTACATTTTCGGCAAAACAAATTTCGTTTATATCTTTATTTTATATAAAACTTACAAATCCTTTAATTGTTTTGAGCAGTGTACTATAACATAGTACTACAGCATGTTTACTATAATGGAGCTTGGTACATGATGGAAATATTCAGTTTTCTCTGCATTTCTTGTATTCGGAAGTCTAATTGCAATATGCACTGAGGGCGTTTTTTCAGATATATCATTTTCAGTAGTATTCCATCCCTTGGAAATATTTTTTCTCATAACAACCTGAGAACGTTTTGGTCATGGAATTTTCTCAACAGGAAAAAATTCATAATAAAGCTTCTAAGTTATATAAGCTATTTTTTAAAACATAAATTGTTCTTGAAATCAATCTGAATTAAAAGTAACTATGAGAACTCCAAAAACTCAAAACATAATCAAGCAGAAAGAATTTTAGTAATGAAAATTGGAATTAATAACCATTTCACACTGAAAGAGTTCATTGTACTCAAAATATTTTTAATTACTTCGATTTAAGAGTGGAAAATGCTTTAAAGGGAAACCAAAACCTAAACTCAGAAAACTTCAAATATCTGAAAAACTAATTTGTAGTCAGATCTGAAATTTGGTGGCAAGCTGCACAATCATATGGACCACAAGAAAAAACAAAAAAAATATTTTGGTATATTTGAGATTTTTAGGGTATTGTCTAGCCTTAAAAACTCAACAGAGCTAAGAATTTGTACATTAGTACTTATCAGTTGTAAGAACCACGGGTTTGTAGTTGCTTTTCAGTATTGTCACAAACCTAAACATTTGGATTATTATCAATCTGGTTGTGCATGGACTATAATCCATATGATGTTGATATCACGACGCAAAAGGCTGAAAGAAGATAAAAAGGAAAATAAGTAAAGCTAAAACTTTTTAAATTATTACCTGAATATGGATAATTTTCAGCGGTACTTCTTGCCTTCTTCCATCTACATAACAGGATCATTTTGTCTCAAAAGAACTATTCTTACGATATTTCCATCCGTTGAAATAGAGAAAGGTTATTTCTTTTCGTTTATCAGCAAATTCCATGTTTCATCATTTTAGCAAAATAGTAAATATATATATATATATATATATATATATATATATATATATATAACTATAAGTAATGAAGTAAAGTAAAGAGAAGTAAAGAACTATAAGTAAAGAGAATGACAATCAATTCAAAATGGGACTAACATATTGTAAATATTGTAATTTAAGGGGACACACAGTACGATTCAATTGACCAAATGTAGATCAAAAAATCAAATTTAATTTTTTCAGCCTAAATTATTCTTTATATACTTTTTAATAACCTCACAAAATTTGAAAGCTCTAAACTTAAAAAACGCAGAATTATGATAGCTTTCACGTTCGTTTTTATTCACATCTCTATGGAAAATCAAAATTTTAAACTGACTAATGTCAGAAAGATAAAATAGCTAGTTTGTCTTCATTTAAAATGCTAAGGCTTTTTTTCTACTGCGCCTAATGCTTTGAAAAATTTTTTACCTATTACTAATAGTACATGTAACAAAAGTTGGTATGCATTTTTGAATCAAAGCAATATTTGTTTTTTAAAAAATAATTGAACTCAGAATTTATATATATTTTTAAGGAATTTTCAATAAACGTTCATTGTATGAATACCACAATCACGTTAACGCAAAACTCATACTAACTTTTATTATACATAGTTTGACGTACTTGAAAATCAAATGTCATGAATTTACGTAAATTTTTGTAAGAGGAGTAGCATTTTAAAATCACTTCACAAATTTTAAGTTTTTTCCTTAAAATATTACATGGCTAGCTTTTTATGAAATTTTCAGTACAAAAATCTGTTTAACATAGTATACATACATAGGAGGCAACCAAAAAAAATTTAAAAATCCTTAAATTAAAAATTTTTGCGTAAATCATACCATGTCCCCTTAAGTAAAATTTTTTATTTATGTATAAGATTTTCTGATATGTGTGTGTGTGTTTTCTTCCTGGGCTATTTACGATGGTTTCATCAAAATCAGGCTTTAATTTATCTATTTAAGATATCTTTTTGGGATGAATTAATGTTATAATTTCTATTACATGTAAGGTTACTTTAAATTTATTTATGTTTATTGAATTTTCTGTTTCAATTTTTCATATTTAAGATTTTCTGTTCGTGTTTTGTTTGTTTAGAAATGTTTATAGTAATTTAATCAAAATTAGAGCTTACTTTTTTTTGTTTTAGATAACCTTTTAATTAAAATTAATGTTATAATTTCTACTTCGGTATCACGCAGTTTTATATTCGTTTATTTTCTGAACTATCCTTTTTTTACTTCTTATTGTAGTGTACATTAATTATGTGGTACAAAAGTTAGTTTTTCAGCCGGACAATATTTTGTGTATCTTTTTGTAATCAGATTGTTAGATCATGATTACTTATTCATCAATACAAATATCAACTGGTTTCTTAGAGGATAAAATTACCTTCACTTCTTGCCTGCTTTTATTCTCATGTTCAAAAATATATATTACGAAATTTCTTTGTATTAGAAAAAAAAAAAAAACTTTATTTCTTTTCTTTGTTCATTAGTAAATTCTAAATTTCGCTTATTGTAACAATAAAATAAAAAATCCTAGCTAGCAGTAAACAAAAAGCAAATACTAATAAATTTAAAGTAATTGATATTAACGGATTCATAATATTTGAAAAGATCTACCTTCCATTTATGTCAACATCTGGTATTAACCAGTTTTTGGCACGTTTTCTACATGTTGTTATATTCTAAATGGTTTTTTTCCACCGATAAGTACTCATCTTTTGTTCTCATGAAAAGATAGCTAACATTATTTATCAAGAAGATCTTCACTAAGTCTATGAATGTGATTGAATGGACAAAAAAATAATTTTCCTTTTGCACTTTAAAATTCAGTGTTAATGTCATTTTTTGTCGTATGGCATCATGGTTTTAACTTTCCTTCTGACACAATCTGCTCTTCATATAGATTTTTGAAGATTTTATACATATACATTGAATACATTTTTCACATCAGTATACTTTTCTATAACATTTCTTTTGGTTGAAAAAAAAATGTTATTGCTTTTCTTCCTTCATCAGCAAATTCCATGTTCTCATCGTTATAGGAAAACAGATCAGATGCTCATAAATGTTGATCAGGTTTTTCGTTACATGGCATCATGGCTTAATTATGATTCCTATAATCATGAAATACCAGGTGATTATAATTAAAGTTTCAAAACACTATAAAAAAGAACCATTGATCAGAATGACGTCCAATTTGAACGAAATATTATTGAAGAAAGGGGAAAGCGTATGGCATTTGAAGAAAAAAGTTCCAAATTTTATCAACAGATGGCCCTGTAAGCGTCAGAATATGTAAATGAAAATACCTGTTATGCGCCCGACTCATTTCAATTGTTATATAAATGCCGAATACACTACTTTTCCTCATTTCACATCTGAGAATTTTGCTATGACTGTCTCGTTGCTTACAAGAATATACATTTACAAGCTTGTTTACAAGAATAATTACTGTGCACCAATAGCTCTGTAAAATTTCCGGACACTCAAGGGTATGAAAAAAGGCAATGGCCCGATGACTGGAGAAAATGATTCAAAAATTCAAAGAGACAAGTTCTTTTTATGTGCAATCTGGTAGAGGGAGGGAAAAGAGTTAATTCGACGGAAGTTGAAGAAGTAGCCACAGCAGTGCAGGTGGAGTCGAGCGGTGGCTTGCAACTGTGCAGGGCTCGGGAAATTGTCCGAACACTGGACAAGCCTGTGAGCACTGTGCATAAAACTCTGCGAAGCATCCTGCATTGCTATCCATACCAAATTAGTCATGTGCAGGAGTTGCTTCCTTCTGACCTGCCAGCACGTGAGACTTTTGCTTTAGAATTTCTTGCTAGCAGGAAAGCGGTTAATGAATGGTCGTGGAAAATTTTGTGGTCAGACGAAGCCCATTTCTATCCAAAAGGATAAGTCGATACACAGAATAACTGAATATAGGCAACAGAGAATCCACTCGCAACTCAACCAGTACCACTTCATCCTGAAATGGTCGCTGTGTGGTGCAGGTTTACAACATCATTTATCATAGGGCCATACTTTTTCGAGGAGATGGGTGCTTTTGGTCCTGTTACTGTTACCATCACTGGTTAGTGCTATGAGTGTCTTCTAGATCTTCAACAGCGTGGTTGTGTTAATGGGATCATTTTTATGCAAGATGGTGCTCCTCAACACATTGCAAATCCAGTGAAACCGTTGCTTAAAGGGCATTTTGGAAATGCTAAAGTTATAATCCGCCATTTCCCCGTGCGAAGAACGGGTACTTCAGTACTAGTTTGCGGCTACTAATATTAGTACGGGAGCTAGTTTTGTAGTTAATTATCTGAATATGCCATCGTTTCTATTTTATTTGTCCATTGTTCTTTGCTCAACATCATTATCGACCGACATGTCTAATAAATCCTAATTGAATGTTTAAATATTAGATAAACTTCCAAGTTAGAAAATGCAGTAAATGACTATGACATTGATTCGAGAAAAAGTAGAGTTAATTTACGTCATTAAATTTAATGAATTCATTAACCCTTACATAGAAAGCACCAAAAATAAACTATAAAACCACCTGTAAGAAATCAGTTGAATAAGATAGTTAAGTCCATTTAAAAAAATCCATGCAAATTTAATGCCTCACAAAAATTCTTACTTGTCGAATTAATTAGAAATGACACCAACTTGATCAGTTTTGCTTCAAATACCTCCTGATAATTGCGCATATAAGTAAATAAAATAAATTAGCAAAAAAAATTATTTAAAAGATTATGTTAGATATAAAATTAAAGCACACACCGTCAATAATAGAACGATGGTAGAATAATTTGCAATCTAAACATTACGAAACGTAAAATTTAAAATTTTCAAATTGTTGGTAATAATTAAAGTTCGATTGCCAAATTAAGTGGAATTTTAAAATTATCGTTTAAAAATGTCAAAATTTCTATTCGTTTGAAAGCATGTATTTTTTATAAAAATGTTTATTGAAATAACGCATAGTAAAATTTTGTATATTTTCATTTCATCTAGACTATGTAAATAATCCTTAGCAAAAAAAAAAATGACTGTCATATTACACCTCAAATATAAAGTTTCTTTCATTTTCTTCCTTTCTTTTCCTCCCCTCCCCTCCCCTTTCTTTTCTTGGTCAATGACCTTTAGATTTTCTACTTCTCAAACAAAAGCCATAAAATACTTCTAAGAAAAAGTGCAAAAAAAATAAATCCTATTTCTGTTTAACTTTAACATAAATATATTGCTGTCATTTTTAAAGTTAGAATACTTTTTTTTGCAAAGACAACTTGATCGAAGCATTTAACCTGATAAATTCGTTTCGGATTAACATTTTTGAATTTAACTGCCCCAAGAGCTCTGATGCATTTGAAAGCTTAAGTTTCCCATCTACTTACCACTTAACATTCATAATTTTTAATGGATTTCTACTTTAATTCTTAAACCTATATAGATTGCAATCTTTATCAGAATGCATTAAAGTACGTTCGAAAGAATAAATGTTTAAAATGATAGTAAACTTCTTACGAAATTACCTTTCTCTACAATTTTTGAAAGCATTGTTTATATTTACTTTCTTTTTTTGTCTCTTGGTGTTAGAAATATTTGAATGAATTTAAAAATATTTTTAATCGGAAAATATCGGAGGAGAGAGAGAGAGAGACACATAATTCCAAAGAAATAGACATTACTTTTCGCTCTTTCGGAACAGTTTTATTTTGCCATTAAAGAAAAGAAAATAGTCTACATTTGAGGAAGAAAATAAAATTTCTTAGAGTTAACGATTTTGTTTATATGTTCTTAATGACTGGAAGGGAAGTGCCTTGAGGCTCTCGCCTATAAAATATTTTTAATTCGGGAACAATATGTTGATCCTACAAAAACCCTATTTTTGTGCTCAGAAAAATAATCTAGACAAATACACCCATTTAAAAGCAATAAAAACATACGAAAGATCCAAACTGATGACTATTTCTCCAGAATTATATGTTTCCTCTTATTCTTTATATCTACTTTAATAATTCATATGAGGGATTCAAACTCTCTAAGAAATATTTGGGAATGTGTTTGAATACTAATGAGCATACAAGGTGTGATACACAAAAACGAGACTAGGTGTGTATCTTGAAACAAAGAGTGGAATTGGAAACAACTGTTTGGGTGACGTGAACCCACACCCCTCTTCTTCCCCTGTGGCCAGTTTCACCTTAATCGATCACGCCAGTTGGGAGTATGGCGCATTCAGTGAACTCGTTCAACTGCATTCTGCCGGAAAAATGTCGAATCGACATCAAGTTTCTTGAGAAACAAGAAATCAGCCACGAAAATACTAACCGATGTCTATGTAGATTCACATGTATTTGGATGGTATAAGCGGTTTTTTAGGGGGTGAGGGTCTGTGTGAACGATGATTAACCTGCTGGCGCCCAAGGTCAGCAATTATAGACCAAAACATTGACAAAATTCGTGATATGAGAAGATTCCCACTCATACCAGTGGTCAGACTTTTAATCAACACTACTGCATTGAAGACTACTAAAAAATCTTTGTGAAAAAATTAGGGAAAAGGCCAGAATTGGGGAGTGATGAATGTCTGTTGACACAAGACAATGCACCCACTCACACGGCCCTACCTGTCAAGCGGTTTCTGACCAGCAAAAACATTACTGTGATGATGGGGCATCCTCTTTATTCTGATTTCGGCCTTATGCGACTTTTTTCTATTTCCTACAATTAAATCTTGTAGAAAGGAAATCATTTTACCTCTGTGGAAGAGGTTCAGGCAAAAACGGAAAATCTCCTGAAGGGACTTCCAAAAACCTCGTTCCAGAACTGTTGCCGGTAATTGCAGCACCCACCGAAAGCAGAAGTGTGTGAATACTGAAGGGAACTACTTTGAAGGTGATACTGTCTCGGAACTGATTCTGTAAGTATAATTATTTATTGGAACAGTCCCGTTTTTTTGTGTCACACCTTGTATGTATCATTTCATAGAAACTTTCAATATTTATTACTCTTCCGAAAGCACTTTACTGCATTGAAATCGAAACACTAATGCGGGTTTGAGAAAGAAAGTAAAATTTCCCTTAACCACTTCCCTGTTTTTCCCGAACACCGCTCGGGCACTTGAAATGGCACTTCCCTGTTCTACCCGAGCGCCGCTGGGCAACACTTTTCTATACTCTAATCCTCTGATTTGCTTGTATTTTTTGTTCTTTTAGTTAGCAATGTTTCTAGAAGATGTCTCTAATAGTCGAGTAATGTTAGGATTACAAAAAAATGTGTAAGCTGGTTTCAAGGTTAGGTTTTACTGCATTCTTTTAGACCAGATAAGGCGGGAATTTTGTTTTTACTAATCCGGTGAACCGCAAACTACGAACACTACTTCTTTTAAATTTGGCCCATAAAATAGAAGACAAATGAGTCATTTTGAGAGGCTCATAGCAGAGAGAAAATAATTCTGATATTGACTCAGGTAGTGTATCTAAAATTTCTGTAAATGATTCAAGAAATAATGAAAGTTTGTTATCAGACTTCTTTTGTGGTGTATATAGAATGGATCAGCATCTCACAAATTACCCAATAACAAAAAAAGAGACAAGAAATAATACAAAAAGATATTCTTCCATCTTTTACGTTCATCATTGTAGAATACTTTCGCTTTATATCAGAAACTGGGAAAAAAATTATCTGATTTGAATTTCAGGCTTGATATTATAGATTACCTTATTAAAAGACATGGGGTGGTTAATGAGAAAAAAGGACGACCAGGAATTTAGCCCAGTCCCTTACAATTGACAGAAAAAGACTTTTTAGAAGTGATTCCTCGCACCGACAAAAAATTGGGACTAACAAGGCAATGTTTTGTGTGTTGTTCAATAAGAAACGATTTTCGAAAACGGGTGAAAAAAGAAACACGATATTTCTGTTCCGATTGCGAAGTTGGGATATGCTTGTCTTTCTGTTTTAAAATTTACCTCATAAAAAGAAAAAATTAAGAGAATAATTAACTGTAAGTACAATATTATCTTTTTAAACCTAATATATATATTTGTAAAGTGTTCTTTAGAGTTCGCTTATTTCTTCGGAAAAAATCCTGTTTTTTCAATGAAAATAAAAATTAGCATAATTTTTTAAATTCAATATTTATAACCTTTCTGACTGCTGATTTGAGTTCATATAATTGATTTCATCTCAAAAATGTTTGTAAAAATATGCTTATTTTTTGACATAATAGGAGGGGAAAAGAGAAACAGTTAAGTGGTTAATAGGATTAGCATTACATTCATGAATACAAAATAGCCGGGAGCCTTATAGCGTCTATGTAAAAGTAATACTTTGCAGCACGATAAACTTTATTTCCAACCAGACTGCAGTTGTCTTAGCAAAGTGGTCCTGACTACGATCTTAGTAACCAACCTTGTACGAATCAAGACGCAATGGGCTCAATTCATGTGACGTCATAGTCATATGATAGGGATAGCCACGTGATTCTAGCCAATCAATTCAAAAATTCATGTGACGTTATAATCACACGATAAAAACTATCTTGTTTTTCCAGCTAATCAGTTCACGCGCTTCGGTGTTGCCAAGTTTTGCTCTTCGCAGAATATTTCTCTTAAAAAGTACATTGTATACAAAATGCATTTTATTAAAATATATATATAAGCAAAAAATACGATTTTTTTTTCAATTTCAAAAAATCTTTTTGAAGAAATTTTTTTCCCCAACATTTAAACATCTTTATCCAAATATGAAATTTGAAATTTTACCTGAGTTTTACAAATAGAACAACAAGTACTATTAGTTTAATGTTTGTTTGAATTCAATGGAGAGCACGTGTTTGTCTTTGTCATGTGATGTCATGAATTGATCCCATTGACTAGTTATTCAGGCTCAAAGCAATAGTGAACCAAGCTGCACCCCCATTTGGTCTATTTACAATTAAAAAAACACAATGAATCAACGACCAAACTCTAAATACACCTTAGATCTGATTCTAATTATATTTGAAGAAATGAAGTAAAATTATTCAATCGAAACATTTTTTCGAACACTGATTTCACAAAAACTGCCTTACGAAACAGCAAAAGGTCCTGCATGTCGAAATAAATAAATCCATCCTCAAGGCTAGACATAACTTGATGTTGAAATTAAGTGTGAAACATCAGCTCGAGAGTGCCCTTCTTGTCACATAAAGCTTCTTAGAATTACGACTCTGTTTCATTAACTATCACCTATGTCGTTCCAGCGAGTATTTCATTTAAACCGAACTAGACCGAATTAACCGATTGCAACCGAAAACCAGAATTTACCCCATTTGAGTTTTTTTAATGACCATATTTCACTGGGCAACGGCCGCGGTAGCCAAGTATTCATGGTCGTGAACTCGTAGCCGTCAGTTCTTCAATCACGGGCTCGAAACCTAGCGCCATTGAAGAACCGCCGTGTTGAGGGGCTGATGCATGTTAAATCTGTCGAGGTTCAAAGTTTTCCTGTTGGTGAAGTGTGGAAAGAGGACTATCAGCTCAGATGTCATCTTCTTCTTTCTACATTAGTTCAAAATCACGAGGTCTGTTAACAATAGTCTTCATGTTGCTTCAATGTGCGAAGTAAACTAAGTCAAAATCTCAAGAAAATTCAAAATTTCCAAAGTAGACAAATATTAAACCCCCTTACATCATAAAATAAAAATATGAATATAAATTCATTTTAATTAAGATTTTATGTACTACAAATACAAAAATATTATAAAATTTATAATGATACAACTTTTGTAAGATTATTATAAATAGAACGAATTAGACAGATACGCTAGAAAAGTATTTCTTCATTTTATTCCTAAAATTTTAAAGCATACGATAAAAAAAAGTTTTCCGAAATGAAAAAGAATACATTTCAGAATATTTTCTAAGTTCATTAACTGCACTTTCCTCCCTGCCTGTTAACTTACAGACTTTTTTAATATCTGCTTAATGTGCGAGGTTTTAGTTAGCATAATATTAAAGAATAGAACTAAAATCGGAAAATTTGTAATTCCGTAAATGTCCGTAATTCTGAAGATGTTTGTCAAATAAGTCCATTACAAACTTTTTAATTATCCTCCACTCAAAAATTGATCAATTTGTAGAGTATTGCAGAATGCCAGAGAGAATTGTTGCCGACCCCTGCACTTAAAACATTAATATTCTATTCCGACATCGTTACCTTTTAAAGAGCAACGTAGTTTACAATACTACTTATACATCTATGAGGCAATGTACAGAAAATGGATTTATTTGTACAAGATATAACAAACGGGTGCTCGTCAAAGTTTTATTTGAAAGCTAGAACACTTACTACCTGAATGTGTTTTGAGGTTGTATTTGGGTCTTTGACGATAGGCAAAAACATGCGAACGTAATAAAGAAATCATTCTCAGTCAATTACTACAATGGGATATTTATTACAGTGGCGTAGATAGACCTGAATGGACCTCGTATCAAAATTTCTTGCATACCCTTTTGGGGGCCTCCCTAATAGATTAATAAATTTTTCTCATATATGTTGGGGTCCCGTATCTTTGATACGGCGGTAGCTACACCCCTGATTTATTTGCATATCATTTCTGCGCATTCTTTATTAAAAGACCATTTCACAGAGCGACCAGTTTGCATCTATGCGAAACTCAAATCCCCACACTGAGAAGATATTACAGAATTTCAACCGAAATTCTTATGCACTTGATTGCAAGCCCAAGAATTCATTCCGAAGCCAGAACCTAAACCAGTTTTAATTAAAACAAATAATCGCGCGTGCTAAAACCCCACTGCGTATTTCCAATTTGACTCAGGACGCTTTTCCCAGAATGAAGGAGTGCGTTTTCTTGAAAAATGGAACGGAGGGTAGGGAAGGAAAGGGGTGGTTTATGAGTATTACCATGCAAAGTGCAGCCGGCAAAACTGTTCGGGAAAGGAAAGAGAGCGCTCTCTCTTTCTCTCTGCCTCAAATTATAGCAATCATAATGACATGAGGAGCGAATCGCGTGCACTTCTGACAAACGCCGCTCTAATTAAATTGATTCCAGCCCAAAGGGTTGCTGGAATTTGGCGATTTATCCCTAGTTGGAAGAAAAATCTGCTTAGCCAGCCACTAAAAAATTAATATTTTACTCGAATATATACAATCGAAAAGATCTTTTCCAACAGGACAAAGATATAACAACTTTCTTTTTGGAAATTGTTGCAGATGCTCAGTATTTTTTTTTTTTGTGATTATAATTTGTCATCTAACAATTCTCGATTGCTCGTGACAAAAACGATTGTTAACATCTAAGGGGCGCCCTCTGGCGATGCACTTGTGTCATAACAAATAATTATTCATTTAATTTATCTTGTAATAAAAAAAATCAAGTTTTAAAGTTTCCACTTTGAATATCGAACAAAATATATATATTGCTAACACATCTTAAGTTTATTTCTTTCTTCTAGATCAGAGGTGCACAACATGCGGCCCGTCGGTTAATTTAATAAGATTCGCGGTGATCGGTAATGATCAGTTTGTAATCGGTAGTACCTAGACTAGAGGCCTAGTGGTCACTTCCTCGCCAGAGGTCCGATGTTCTATCCTCAAGCTGGGCAAAGTCGACTCAACCTTTCATCCCTTCAGTGAGTCGATAAATAAGTGCCAAGCTTGCTTAGGAACTAAACATTGGGGCTTTTACTTCAGACTGACCACCTGATCGGGATATCTGCTCTTGCAACTCGGTCACGTATCCTGATATGGCCTCAGTAAATCTTGGCCCTCAGAGGCTGTTGCACCACTGAGTTAAGTTTAGCTTTAGTACCTACACTGCAACTGCATCTCACTCAATATTTATTAGTATTAATTGTAACGTGCGGCTTTTCGCCAATATCAGCATTTCTTAATTCGCCCCTCACGAAATGGAGTTATGTACTAATGTTCTATTCTTAACTTTTTTAAGCAAATAGTTGACAAGAAACGTTTAACTCGGAAATTAAAATTCCTTTCGAAAAGGTTTTTCCTTCGTTTTCGCAACAACTGATTTTCATTCGTAGTTGTAGCCACCGGAGCATTCTCCTCCCCTCCTCAGAAAATAGTTTAAGTTTAGAAACCCCACGTAGCATTTTATATTAAACAGCTTATTATTATTTTCTCGCATTACTATTATTATTTTTCTCGCATTTATCTTAGAAAATTAAGATTTTGGATTTTAAATTTTAAGAGACTGAACAGTTAAAATTACTAGTCTTTTCTAATAAGCACTTCTAACAAGAGAGAATTTCACTAACTATATATTAAAAAATCTCTTACAATTGATAAGAATCAAATATTAAGTTACTAAATACTAGAATGAGAAAAGAAGCTTATGCACAGAGCAAAACAATAGCATCAATAGAAACTACTTAAGGTATCCGACTACATTCGGAACCGAGAGTTTGCAAAAGCATATGAATGGATAATATTTACGGTATTTAATGTCACTTAGATTAGAGAACGCATATAAAATTGTTTTAATAATATTATTACAGTAAAAACTTTTTTAAGTACTATATTTTGACAAAAAATGAACATAGAATGACCCATTTTCAAAATATTCTCCTTCAGTGAAAAATACTTTTATTATAATAATATAATATTTTGTGTGCCTGTATATAGCTCAGACCTCTGTACAGAGGCTCAACTTGAATTTTTGAAGTAAATAACTTAGAAGTGGATTTATATATATCAATGTTTTACGACAACAGAGGGGAGAAATTTTAAGAACAAATCGCCCATAATTATTTCTGTTGGTTGAAAATAATGCGAATTTTTCAAAAATCATAGTTCAAACTCTCTGGAGAAGTCTTTACTTTATATAAGCAAAATATCATTATTGCTCAAGCATTTTTTATAAAAGGAGAATATTTTGAAAAAAGATTATTCTAAGTTAATTTTTTGCCAAAATATTGTATTTAAATAGATTTTTTTATCAAAACAATTTGATACATGTATTCTAATCTAAGTGACACTAAATATCATGAAAATTGTCGATTTATGCACTTTTTTAAAACACGATTCCGAATTTAGTCGGATATCTTAAGACTCCGAACTTCGCAAAAATGAATAGCAACAGTCAAAATTGTTCATTTAATTTATTGAAATTGCAAACCATTTTAATTTTTTTTTGTACAATATCCAACTTTATGACGGCTAGACATTGTTACATATGTAGTCAGACATTTGCTTTCATTACATACCATGCATGGAAAGGCCATTTCGAGCCCATGGTTGCCAAAGGTTCATCTTTACTGAAATGAAATTTCGAATTTGAACACCAATTTGTGTCAAACGATTGATAATGACATTATTAATAAAATAATCAAGACTTGTAATTATAAAATACTATACTGTTCGAATTAATTGGGACAAACATGTTTTTCTTGTTTGAGTTTTTATGTGATTATTAGTGATGTCCTACACCGCCTCAAACCTATTATATCTGCCTTTAGGTAGTGTGACATATCTACTTTGACTGTAATTTATTCATTTTAACGTATCAGGAGCTCAGTTGTGAGTCTTTCAGTGGGGCAGCTGGTAATTTTAATTTTGCGTTCTGTATAAGACGTTTTACTTTTACTTGTTCAAAGAAGGATATTACTCCGAGGAATCCTTCTAAAATAAATCGCTCTCAATGAATACACTTCTATGACTATGAGAGATGCAACTATGGTAGTTGGTATGATGGAATTAAAAGTTTCAAGAACATTTCAAAATTCTGAATCATCGTCTCCAAAAAAATGCACGCAAGTGGAAAACTGCTCCAAGAATTGATAAAAATTTTAACAGAAGTAGCAAAATAAATCCAAGAAAGACTTTTAAAGGGATTTATTGGATAATGGTGTTGAAGTGAGTACCTCAACTACAGGGAAAAGGCTTCTGGAAGGTGGCCTTAAGGCAACAAGACAGAGGGAAAAAAATCTATTTCCAACTCAGAAAATGATGAGAAAGCGTTTAGCTTGGTCCAAATAAAACCGATCATGGACTATTAACGACTAGGAGAAGGTGATTTTGAATCATGAAACATTTGTTTGTGCAGTGATACAAATCAAGTACAGTTAGACGAAGTAAAGTTGAAACTGTGTTACCTGATAATATACAACAGATTGTAAAACACCCTTCTAAGCAGATATTTGGAGGATTTTTCACAACAAATGGCCCTGGAAACTTAGTTCCGCTTAAATACGTGATAAATGAAGTCAAATATATAGAAATATTACGTAGTAGGATTGTTCAATTGGTGGAAACATTTAATGGAACAAAACTTGGCCCCTTGTCACAATTCAAAATTGGTCCATTCTTTTATGCGGGGAAATAAAAATCCTCGATTGGCCTGGAAATTCCCCAGACTTAAATCCTATTCAAAGCTGATAGCATATTCTCAAGAATTGCTTCGCTAAGATGGATCGCACGACACCAGAGCAAATGATAAAGGTGCTATACATGTGTGTTTCCAAGATGATGAAATCAAGAACATGTGTGTTACTCAAGTGGAGTCAATGCCAGACGGATTGAAAAGGTCATTTTTGCTAAAGGAAGACATGCTCCGTACTAATATACAGAGTTTTCAGTCTATATAGGGTATGTAATGATAAGAAGCTAAGGGCTTAGAAAAAATAATTTTTGTCCCAACGAATTCGAAAAGTACAGCAGTTTTTAACCATACGAATCGTAATATTAATTATTTAAAAGACCAAGAGAATATTTAATACGGATGCGATAAGTTATGTAATGATAGAAAGTCAAGGGTTTAGAAAAAATCCCTTTTTTCAAATTTGTCCCAACTAATTTGAAAAGTATAGTAGTTTTTAACCTTCAAATCGTAATAATGAGTATTTAAAAGACCAAGAGAATATTTGATGCGGATGCGTCAATTTTTTTAAAAAATGAAAAAAAAGAAGAAAAATATTTGATAAAAGCTTGTATATATTAAAACGGCTTACATAACTGATTTATAAAGTAGAATATATGTTTTTTTCTAAAAAAACTAATATTTCTATAGGTCAGGTTTGGACCTTGGAGTTTGTAGTACGGATGTCTAATCTGCATCTCGTGTTGCAATAATGTTTTCATATTAAATTTTATGTTTGATAAGGTTAAATTAGGACTTTAATTTTTATAATTATTATAAAAGTCTATCAATTTATATAAAAAAATCATTAATGGGTAAAGAACGGTAGGTTATATACACTGGCGTAGGGGGTGCCCTGTATCAAAATTCCTTCGGGGCCCTATTTTAGATATGGGAGCTCTGTTAGTGGGACTGTAGTTACACATGTTGGAGCCCCTGTAGCTTGAGGCCCCGTATCATTGATACGGTGGTAGCTACATCCCTGGTTATAAATAGCAAGATCTATGCGGGAAAGATGCCAATGATACCATCCAAAAGGTTTTACGACTACAAGAATGGCAGAAAAAAGAGATAGAGATTTTGATATTCGATATTTTTTATTTATGCTTTTTGATTATTAGTCCATAGTATTAACCAATTCTTCAATATTTTCCATATTTTAGTATGTGTGTGTGGGTGTGTATGTGTGTGTGGTGTGTGGGGGTGCGTGTGTGTTGTCCTGTAGAACCGTCTCTCTATCCATTGGATAGATTGATCTGGATTGATGTGATTACATCTCTTATAGGACGACAGTTGGATTTAATTTTGTTCATTCTAATTTCATTCAAATAGGCTATCTCATTTGATTTATATTAATATCGCATTTAAAAGCAACATGAAGGCTATTGGTGATGGGCTTCGTAATTCTGAACTTCAATCAAATGACAAGGACGACACCCGAGCTTGCCACCCACTCTTCAAACTTTTAAACCATTTCATATAGGCTTCAAAAATTTTATATAATACATAACAATTAAATATGTATATGAATAATTATTGCACATTATGCGAAAAATACAAGATTTATAATATATTGAGCGAATTGCGTCAGAGATATTTTTTAATTTCCTTGTGTAGTTATCTCTTTTGTTTGCTGTTTTTTTTAATTTGATGCCCCTGTGGTACAAGAAGTCCTGATCACGAACTCATTGACGACATTGTCAAGTCAAGGTTTCGAGCACTGGTGCCACTAAAGACTCGCCATGTAGAGGGACTGGTATACTTTAAATCTGTCGAGGCCAAAAGTTCTCTCATTAGCATGGTGTGAAAGTTTAGGAATTAGATGCTAGCTCAGATGTCGTCCTCGTCACTTGAGTGAGGTTCAAAATTACGAAGCCCTTCGGCCATTAACCCTCACCTTGCTTTAGACTGCAATATTTATAAAAAAATCAGATAAAATTGTCTATTTAAATGGAAATGGCGTGGGGAAATACAAATTCGTTTTCAGACCTATTAGTCTGCCGGTCCGCATACATATGATGGCTATTTCACGTGGGCCGCAACTTAAGGATTAATGGGAGAGGAATGCTTTAAGGGCAGTCGGAAACCACTATACCGACAATGTTAAATTGGCTGTTTTCGAGGTACATTTTCTCAAAATCTGTTATATGTACATGCTTGAAATTTTTCATATAATTAAAATACACATTTCTCATTATACTCAAATGAGCTTTTAGCTAATTTTGAATTTTTTCATAATTTATAAAATATTTTATCAAACATAGTTTAAGTTAACCCATTTTTCACATAAAAAATTTGTAAAAAATAAATTTTGGGGTTTTTTACAAAAAGCTCATTTCAGTATATATTAGTCATCATTATAAATATATCATAAAAAATTTACATACCTGTGAATAGTAGTTTCTAAAAAAAGGAACATCGAACATCAAAAATTGACATTTTGAGAAAAATTGATTTTAACGTATAATTTACTTTTTAATTAAAACATTCCAGCTCCATATTCTAAATCATCAGCATTTTTTAGTAGCTCATCATCTTCTTTCTTCCTTTTAAGTCTTTTTTCCTTCCTAACTTCCTTTGTTTTTTGTAAACAAGAGTATTTTGCTCGTAACAGCCTCTGTTTGTCGAGGCACTCCATCGCCTGTACCGTGTAATCACCAGGCTCAATACACATTTTTCTCAAAATTTCTAGTTTTGATACATTCCCCATATTAAATGAGGAAACTGCATCATATGTACCCAGTGACAAAACTTCTAATTGTACAAATGTTTTCTTCGGTACACGAGACCATATTACATTATTTACACTTTCGTTAGGATTTTGCGTACCTCCATGTAAACACTTTTTTAGCAATTCTGGATTAGCTAAATCCCTAAAAACAGGTCGCATGGCCTCCACAACATCCACAGGTAAACTATTTTTGTGATGATAAGTCTCCCCAAGCAATTCTGCCTTTTTAAATTTGCACCACATATCTGTATCAGAGGGACAAAATCCATGCTGAGGTTTTTCATCGGTTGATAGCTTGTGTAAAAATATTGCCCATATGGCTTGTTACATGTCCTTCACGCTAGACAAATTTCTGCGGATAGCTAGACCATAATATGCTTGCAGACGGTCGATTTCTGCCTCTGTCAATCTATTTCTTCCGTTTAAAGGCTTTCCGTCAGAAAGTTTTTGACCTCTCATCTTAGTTTTCAAGCGTCGAAGACGTGTCCCCATTCTTTTCATAATATGACCTATGCATTCTAATTTCTCGACAGAGCAATGGTCACCATATACTTTGTTCTCGACAATAGAAGTAAAAGCCTTGGAGTCCCCATCTCCTAATTATTTTTTGTACCGAACATTGTAGAGACTGGGAACGCTGAAAAATGGATAGAGCTCCAGCTACTTCCATCTTACCGCTGTAGCCTTCAAAATTTCTCTTACAATTTTGAAGATGCTTGATTTTGTTCGGACAAATACAATGTTTTGAAAAAACTTCGACATCTATACCTTTGCCGGTATCAACACTTGTGACTGTCACCAAGCCATTCTTCGAAGAAAAACCACGCTTCTGCCAGCTACCATCAACAGCAACAGCAAGGTCCCTTTTTCCATCATTTTCATCAACTGCTTCACGAACAGCTTCTGCCATACTGTGTTCACATGTTTCTCTTGTTGCCTGCAGTAAAATGTGGTTGTACTTTGAGAATTTTGGGGTGGCGGGGGAATATTCATGATACCGCAAAACATCCTAGCAGACTCAGCACCTTTACCTATGCATCGCATAGCATACACTAGCCGGGTATTCAGTTCATAATTCTCAGAACTATCGCATTTCTTGGAGTTAAAAAAAGTATAGTTATATTTACAAGAAGGACATTTTAAGTGAAACTTCACAGCTTCACCACAGTTACTTTCACTGAGGTGCAACCTGAGTCCTGTTTTTTCACACTTTATACATTTTACAGCTTCAAAAAACACACAAGCTAAAAGGTTAATGTCCACAATAACATTTCTGAAACCAGAAAAGCCTCATCCGAATATGAAATATCCATGTTTACAATTTTTTCTCACTGGCAGATGGTTCAGTTTCATTAGTACAAAGCTTCGCACCATCAGCACAATTCTTTTCATCAGCAGAGTTCTTTGGAACAGTAGAATTGCTTTCACCACAACCATCATTACTTTTATTACATCTTCCTTTATTAAAAACTCCTCTTCGTTTCTTAAATACTTTAGTTGATGCTCTAGGCATGATAAAGTCGATATATTATAGCAATTTTTTTTTTGAAAGTTTAAGCTTAATAATGTTAAAGAATACTTGCGAGTTCAAAAATTACAACGCAGTTTTGAAAGTGTAAACAAGCATTGATTTGACCGTTAAAAATACAGTGAAGTTTCAAATGGGTTAGGAAATAAATTAATAAAAGGCTCAATTTATACAATAAAAGATAAATGTTTTGATTTATACCAGACGCTCAACTTTTAAGCCAAAACAAAAAACTTTGTTTACTTTTTCCCTTGTCAAATGGGCGTGGCCCCGTTTCAACGATTATTTAAAAAATAGGTTTTTAGGGCTTCTAATTACCCTAGAAGTTAAAGTAAGGTATTTTTAGAAAGGTTAAAATCTGTACTATGTGAAAATGTAAAAATCTCAAATTGTCAAAAAAATCAAATTTTACCTTTCCGACTGCCCTTAAGACCAAGATAATATAGAAAATTAAAAATGTGAAAATTGATCAAAATATTAAAACTCCTATTTTGCTGTTTTTAATTATTTTTTTTTATTTTTGTCACTGAATTTTTCTAAATTGGAAGCATTTAAGAATCACAATTTCTGCATCAGTAAACGGTTTCATATGATTACCAATGATATAACAATTTTCATAGGGTGCCTTTGTTATGGCTGTGACATTACCCCTGACAAAACACTTTTTTGCTGTTGTAAAAATTATTCAAGAAAGCTCGTTTATCATCTATTAAAAGAGATCTCCGAGGAAAAATGTCATTGAACGATTCCAGTTCACTGGTATTTTTTAAATACACTTTCACGACAAGTCAAACAATTTCTGAGCCATTTCTTGCCTTTCCCCACAAAGTAGTCAACTTCCCAATCGTCTTGAAACAATATATATCTCCTTCGAATATTTTTCACTTGTAGGATATGAAAGATAGTTAAAAATTAGTTCCACCCATAAAATGGTCGTTACTCCACTGTTGTCTATTATTACAAATCAGAAAAAAAATTATCAATTCGCCCCCATTGTAACAATATTAAGGCATATAATAATTTTTTACTGTCTATCAACACGTAGCTTATTATTTTTTAAAATCTATTAAAATATTTAAGAAAACTCAAACAAAAAGTATGTGTGTATGTTTGTATGCGTGTGTACGTGAGTGTATGCGGTTATAAATTTCTACTGCCCTGCCTTTTTAGAAAAATAAAACCCCTAAAGTATAAAAGTTCTATACATTTTTGAATGTTCGAAATCTTTTTGTACGTAAAACTAGCGAACACATAAAAGGGAAAAGTACTTTAGGAATCCCCCAATTTTAAACCTTAATAAGAATTAATACATAGTTATATAAACTTACAGAGAGATGTTTCACAGTTGATATTTTTTATAGTACATGATGAAATTGATCGGTAAATAATTTTTTGTAGTGAAATTGCATGTACAAATTACATTTGCATGAATTAAAACGAGCAAATAAAACTGAAAATTATAGGTATGATACTTTTATCAAATGTATGAAATTTGTATATATTATCTCCAATATGTTCATGTAAAAATAAATCATATACAATAGAATCATATAATAGTGAGATCAGAATATCTGTTATTGCTTCTAATCCTTCGGGATTGGCCAGAAGAAATAGTACACATGAAAATTTGGCAAGGGCCTTTGTTATATGGATCTAGATCACACAATATTCGGAACACCAGAAGTCAATAGTATATTATGATTCGGCTTTTATCAGCCACATTGTTCCTGGGGAGACAAGAACTACACCTAAGCTTTCACTCTACAAAAATTCAATGATTATTTCATATCAGGCACTTCTGAGGAACTCTGTGTGTGCCTTCAGAGACACCCTTGACGCATCCTTTAAGTGCCTAACCAACTAACATGAGATGTGCTAACAAGTTTTTTGTGTGATTATAATTCTGACGAGGTGAAACTGTGGAAAACGTTCGAGATATCTGTGGAGAGGAGAATTCCAAGAAAGAAGTGGCCACCGTTTGGCGGTTTTCTGTGCAGAGCAACCCTTGGGGTAAAAGTTCCGCATCAAACGATACCGCTGGGAGGCCAACATGAGAGGAGGCCTAAACGCTATCTTAAAAGGAGGCCGGGGATTCGTAATAAATACCCAGGGCGAGCGTGGGAGCGAAAAGTTCATCCTCCGCTTTCTTCGCGTGCGCCCTCCTCCCACCCCTCGCGTGCACTGCACCCCCTTACCGAAGAATTTTCCCTAATAGAGCGCCAGTCATGCATACCATTACATCGGCCCCTGTCACTGGATGAGGGGGGAGGCAGGTGGTTCCATCTAAAAGCGCAGATGACACGCGAATAGAAGCCTTTTCTTCCGAATCTCTGCAATGTACCTCCTTAGTTTCAATTTTCTAAATAATATTTAATCTTTCTCTGCCACAGAAGCTTGGCTGACTCGCGTGCCTTTGGAAAAGGGATCAACCCACTCGGCCTATAATCGGTTTTCAAAAACTTGTTGATCTTTTGAGGGATCTTTTTTTTTTAATAAGAAGAAAGAATAGTGGTTTAGAGGGAATATATGGAATGACGATTATTATTTGAGTCTTTGGATTTTTATAAGACTGGAGGAGTGAAGTCTCTGGCGTAACTAGCCCTGATTTACAATTCCTTGTGGGGTCTTTATTGAAAATGGAATTTCTGGCAATGGGGGACTATTGAAAACATATTACAATTTTTGCCTGCATATGTTGAGGCCTCGTATCATTGTTACGGCTGTAGCTACGCCCCAGAGTCAAATCCTAGTACTGATTTTTCATATAGAGGTCGTGGTTGTTTTAGTGGCACGGAATCCCTTTGCACTAATTTCTCCTCGATTTCTGAACATTTATAACAATGTTGTGGCATATTTTGCAAATGTTCTTTTTTTCCAAAAAATATTTATACGGAAATTAATTTGTTTAAAGTTTAGGAGAAAAAGAATAATTTACCAAAATAAAGAGTAAAAAACTAGTATCAATGCAGAACTTTTTAATGGAGAATTTCGAACCTACTGTTGACAAAGCTTGATGAAAACAAGGAACTGTACTGAATTGAATATTCAATTACAACTCTATCTTGACTCCAATTATGATTCCTTCAGTTAGGATTTTCGTCATGTGGTTTTGATGTTTTTCCTTTCAAGAACTCGTTATCTACGATGTGGCTCTGATAGACTTGTGGTCAAGGTTACAGACTCATGGCTGAGTGTCATGAGTTCGAACCCAGTACCGCTGAAAACCCGCCGTTTAAAGGTGACCTCTGCGCGTTAAATCTGTCAAGACTCAAACATCTTCCCTTTGGTGTGGTGCGAAAATTAGGAGAAGGGGACAGCTCAGGGGTCGGCCTCGTCACTTGACCATAGATCAAAATGACGAGGACTATCACCAATAGCCCTCGTGTAGCTTTGTATGGCAACGTTAAGCTAACTGTCTCACTCTCGTTATTTACGACTAACAACGTTCCGGGATAGGAGCAACTGAGGTACTTTTGAGCGTGCGTTTTTTATTCACTTTATTTAAGGTATCCGACTACGTTCGGAACCTTGATTTTGAAAAAGCACATAAATGGATAATTTTCTTGATATTTAGTGTCACTTAGATTAGAATATATGCATAAAAGTGTTATAAGAACATTTTGACAAAAAAAATGTATTTAAGTACAATATTTCGGCTAAAAATTAACTTAGAATAATCATTTTTCCAAATGTTTTCCGTTTGTGAAAAAGGCTTCTATTATAATAATATTTTGCCTGTATATAGCTCAGACCTCTCTACAGAGGCTGAACTACAATTTTTGAAATATATAACTTAGAAGTGGGTTTATTCAACTTTTACGACAACAGAGGGGAGCAATTTTAAGAAAAAAAACCGATAAATATTTCAATGGGTGTTGACTCTGAAAATAATGCGAATTTTTCAAACATTCTAGTTGAGTTTATGTAGAGAGGTTTGAGCTATATACAGGCAAAATATTATCATAATAGAACCATTTTTCACAGAAGGAGAACATTTGGAAAAAAGATTATTCTAAGTTAATTTTTTGCCAAAATATTGTATTTAAATAAAAAAAATTTGTCAAAATATCCTTAAAACAATTTTATGCATGAATTCTAATCTGAGTGACACTAAATATCCCGAAAATGATCCATTTGTGGACTTTTAAAATCACGGCTCCAAACGTAGTCGGATACCTCAAGTTTAAAATATCGAGGTAAGCCACGAATAATTGACTATGCAATTATACCGAAATACTCGTTAGACAAATTAATATTTCCCATGATAACAATGTCTACCTAGGTAATAATTTCTTTACTCGCAAAGTTAAAAAAATGAATGCTAATACGCAGCCTTCTTTAAAATGCATGAAAATTAAGTGTTATTTATCCTTGAACAGTATTTCTACTTTTATCCATAAGAATAAAGAAATGACATAAATTCAATAATTCTGGATTTTCTTAAATTAAAATAACGACTTTCGATGCAAAAAGAGATGAAATTGATCCTTCTTAAAGATAAATATTTGAAATGTGGCTTCTACATTAAATCAAGTTATATAATCTAATTTACGTATTCAAAATAACATGCTGGAGAATGCAAGATAGATATTGGAAGCGATACAAGAGAAAAAAACTTCTACTTAAGTGCAGAAAATATACTATCTTTCAAGTAGAATATTAATTTGATAAAATGTACTTCTTTTTTCAGAATATTTGCTGGAGAATTACAAAAAAAAAAGTTAAAATCCTAGTATCATCCTCCCCCTTGATTATCGCCAATTTGGCGAATAAATTTTTGTCTCCATACAGAAGTCTCGTTACTATTATATTAGGGGGACCGGAAAATTATATCGTTTTTTTACAGTAAATTCGAATAAATAAATTTCTTACAATTTTTACTTTTCAGTCAATGATGTAATTACCCACGTTGGCAACAACCTTTTGCCATCTAGTGTGCAAATTTTCAATGCTGGATCGATAAAAATCAATTGGTTTTTCAGTAAAATATCTGGAGATGACATTTTTCATATCATCCAAATTTTGAAATTTTTTGTTTGTTAAAAAGTGTTGCATTGAACGGTATAAATGGAAATCCGTTGCGCAATGTCAGGTGAGTATGGTGGGTGAGGCAATACCTCCCACCCCAAACCATTATTTTTTTTCCAGCGTTTTTCTTGCGCAGTGCGGTCTTGCATTATCGTGTTGCAAAATAACGCCTTTTTAATTGATAATCGCTGGATACTTTTCAATTAATGATTGATTTAGTCGTTCTAACTGTTCACAATAAAGGTCTACATTAACAGTTTCTCCAAGTTTAAGCACTTCAAAATGAACGATTCCACGAATACCCCACCAAACACTCAAAAGTGCCTGTTTTGGATGTAAACCTGGCTTAGCAGTACTTCGTGGCGGTTCTTTCGGAGAGAGCCATTGTCTTTTGTGTTTTGAATTATCATACAGGACCCATTTTTCATCTGCAGTGATCAAGCGATCAAAAACTGGTTCTGTATTGTACCGTTGAAGCAATAAGTTGCATGTCGTAGTTCGGTTCGCTCTGTTTTCTTCAGACAGATTATGTGGAACCCAAACACCTGCTCTGTTTGTTTTATCAATCTGTTGCAAATGTTCTTGGATGGTCGACCAAGATTAGTTAAGAGCATTTGACAGTTCCTCGGTTGTCTGACATGGATTTGCTTCCACTTGCGCCCTTAATAACGTCATTGCCTAAAGTAGTTGGTCTCCCTCAAAGATGTGAGTCGGAAAGATCAAAAGTACCGGATCTGAACTTTGAAAACCACCTTTGGCATTTACGAACATCTAAGGCACTTAGGTAAATATCGCAAATGTTTTTGATAGCAACTGTTGCATTACAACCCTTGTGAAACTCCAAAAGCATTCAATGGCAGATATGAATCTCTTCTGGTATTTGGCTAGCCATTTCACTCAAAATGGGGAAAGAAAGTTTAAGGTTTATGTTTTCACAACTAAATAAGTCACTTTAACTTTGAAATGTCTCTGGCACGACTTTTAACAACGCGATGAACTTATAAATGGTAAAGCAGCATTGATATGCGCAAAAACGACATTACTTTTCGGTCCCCCTGTAGCTTTCCATCCAGATTATTTTTTATATTAATACTTTATTATCTCTATTGCAATCAAGTAGCTCTCTAGAGCAGTGCTTGTCAAACTTTCACTATTGGTGTCCCTATTTTCAATCATAATTTTTATCATATTTACCTCCCAAATCTAGTCCAGTTATACTGAATGGAGGGGCCATATTTACTCTTTCATATGGAAGATTGCCCATTAATCATAATTTCAATCATAATCATTTGTTTACTTAGTTCCAGTAAATTAGTTTTTTAAACCTTTTTTTATATATATACTTGCGCCCCCCTTGTAGGGTTATCACACCCCCTAGGGGGCGTGCCTCACAGTTTGAGAAACGCTGCTCTAAAGAATTTCTTTCACTGTAAATATGTGTACCAAAAACATAAATCATATTCGGGGCGTATGTAATATAAGCAAAAATGATTCATTTTGAAAGGATAATGTATCTTGAACTACATTATCATGTACAAAAAGGTTGTTGTCTTAAAATTCTTCCAGATGTTAAAATAAACATGAGAACGAGTAAAATTGAATATGCGAATGTAATTGGAATTCTCCTGCTTGGTTAGAAATAATGATATTTGTGTGCAGAAACATTTACATTTATGAGCTTCCTCACAGATTTACTATACGGACATTTCAATTAAAAATTTGTTTTAAAAAATAAGCATAGACCTACAGACTTTTTTTTTCTTGAAGGGAAATTTTCTAATAAAGGATTTTACGGAAATCGACTCCTATGGGAGAGAGGGTAGCTTTTGCGGCTTATTGATGAAAAAGTACTAGTTTTCGAGCTACTAGACCTACAGTGATGAAATTTGGTGAGTAAGTCTCTGTTCTTAATTTAAACGGGTCTTACAGAAATCGACTCTCAAAGGTGGTTACTGGAGATTATTGATAAAAAGAAATTCCGTTTTTTTATCTATTAGACTAGCCGTTACCCACCCGCTTCACTGGGTATTTCACGATGTTGTATAAATATATACTCTTTACATATATATAAATTATTCATATCTAGCATTAAGAATTCGACTCTATTGAAAAATATACTTATATCTAACTCTCGCCTCTTGATATAAAAATGACAAAAATTATAATTTCTAATTTCTATTAATATCTAAAATATAGAAGTAGAAAGATGTTTTGCGCTCACTTAATCTAATAATCAAGTGGATTTCCGCAAAGCAACTTTCAGTACATCTCTACTCCATAAAATAAACATGCGTGCTAAATTTCAAGTCTAAATCTAATAGAGCAAAAACGGAATTTTTATCATCAATACGCCTCGTAACTCCGTTGAGAGCATTCTTAGCAGATTTCAATTCAACAAAAGAAGCATGCAAACCAAATTTTATTATTACAATCCAAGTAGATCGAAAACGGGAATTTTGTATAAACAGTATATATTCATATAACATCATGAAATACCCAGTGAAGCGGATAACGTCTAGTCAATAAATGAAAGAGATATTTTGGCTTCTAAAGGGTGTTTCTTGAGAGGTATAGAACTTTAAATTGCAATAAAACAACGATGTATTATTCGATTGACATGATTTTTTTTATTCGAAAGATAATCTTGCGGCATTACATTTTAAATATGATTTCTGGCATAGGACTGCCACGGCTGGCTCGGATGTAGTCCAATCTGGACTTCCAATTTTCGATGACTTTTTTCAACATTTGCGGCCGTATATCGGCAATAACACGGCGAATGTTGTCTTCCAAATGGTCAAGCGTTTGTGGCTTATCCGCATAGACCAATGACTGTACATAGCCCCACAGAAAATAGTCTAGCGGTGTTAAATCACAAGATCTTGGAGGCCAATTCACAGGTCCAAAACGTGAAATAGGCGGTCACCAAATGTGTCTTTCAATAAATCGATTGTGGCACGAGCTGTGTGACATGTTGCGCCGTCTTGTTGGAATCACAGCTAATGGACATCATGATTGTTCAATTCAGGAATGAAAAAGTTAGTAATCATGGCTCTATACCGATCACCATTGACTGTAACGTTGTGGCCTTCATCGTTTTTGAAGAAGGATTCCACCAGCCCATAAAGCGCACCAAACAGTCAGTTTTTCTGGATGTAACGGTGTTTCGACATACACTTGTGGATTAGCTTCACTCCAAATGCGGCAGTTTTGCTTGTTGACTTAGCCATTCATTCAGAAGTGCGCTTCATCACTAAACAAAATTCGCTTATGAAAATCGCGCGCGCGAACATTATTTTCGAAATAAAATTGCACAATTTGAAAGCGTTGTTCAGGCGTGAGTCTATTCATGATGAATTGCCTAACCAAACTGAGAATAAATCACTTGACAGCTGTTAAATCGGTCACCATCTTGGAAAGTAATGCCAACTTAAACTTCTATACCGGGAAAAAAAACATTCTGTATATATAACTAGCATTTTCAACGACAAAGTGATGCAAAGTCCATTTTGGCACTTACGTATTTTATCACAACAATCACCAACTCTATTAATAACCTGCCAAGTTGGCATCCCCGATTATATGATAGCATGGTTTTTACGTATTATCCCGTCGACCCATTCCTGAAATGAAAAGCGTCGCCAAATTACTGCCAATTGTGCAAAGCCAGTGGTGTACACGGGCTTCTTTTATGGGATTCGAAAAAACACGTTGATGAAATTTGCTGGTCTATAGTGGGCTGAGCCCCCTTTCCCCTTGTGTACACCACTGTGGAAAGCTGTTTACAGGCATGCACTAATGCAATAATATATACTTACATATTATTGCAACTATTGCTAACTCTATTGATTACACTCACCAAGTAGGCAATCCCGATTTCGCATGTGTCGTGCGCACTGAATGGGCATTTATATGTTTCATTTCATATAATGTCATCAATAGGTTGCGACTTGCCAATGAAACCAGAACACGTGAGCCTGCAACTTCTACTACGGTCTTTGATGCCAACTCAGTCACAAAACAAAAGCTCTGCTCAAACCCAACAAAAAATTCTCGCTGCCAGAATTAAATTATAGCCGAGAAATTACGACAACGATAACTAGACTAAGGACAAAGCATTTTAAGGACATGAAGATTCTGCTCGATGGTTTCAGATCATAGGTGGAATGCGGGCACTGCCCAGCCACGCAATTGGATCCAAACACCTTTCTTAGCTGTCCTTCCATTGTTGGTGCCCTTTTTAAAATAGACAATGAATGCAGCATGGACATTCTTTACTCGGATCGTGACATGGAGGTTGTCACGGCAGTGATTCACGCCTTTGGCAATATTTGACTACGTCTTTATGTTTTGATATTATAACATTTGTGTGTGTATGTGTGTGCACTTTGTCATACACGACAACAACAATAGGTTGTACCAATAATCTTATCTCTCATAAGTACCAATAATCTTATTCATGCAGACGATGGAAACAATTGGCGATGTTGACTCGTCGAGACTGGTATAATGCGAAAGTACCGATGCTTCCTTTGGAGACAGGACAAACATGTTTCAAATTGCGCCAAAAGATCATTTTTCTCTATTAGATTTTTATCGAATATGGTTACAGCAACTCCCCAATTTGATGATAAATAAAGACGTGTACTAAAATAGGATCCAACCCATGACTTCTCTTTTACAAGGCTTCAGAAACAGACTAAACAACTAAGCCAACTTTGACTCCTGTAAAAGCTCAAAATGCTTTACAATTGCAGCAAAATTTAAGTAAAATTTTCAAAATAATGTCTTTAAGACGCAGATTTTTTTAAAAAAATAAAAATTATTGTTTAAGAAATTTTTTCACTCGTGACAACTTTTTTACGAGCTGTGTGTAAGCTACCTCTACTAACTACTTATCATTTTTAGATGAACATCTGGCTTTGCAGCAGGATTAAAATAACAAAGTCGTTACCTCCTTCACGAATTTGCTCGTTAATTCTCATACGCCTTTTTTCTACTTTGCGACTTTGAAAATCTCGCCTTGCGTTGCCACACTTGCTGTTAGAAGTGTGGTAACTTTTCCAAGGAATCTGCAGAGCAAAAATGCCAGATTCAAAATTTAAAAACAAACTGGATGAAAAGTCGTGTACGCAGCACAATTTATTAACTCGTGAGGGCCTTGTTTGTTTATTTTTTTCTTGCTATGAGCCAAGATGGTAATTACTCTAAAAATCACCAGACGAGTTTCAAAAGATTCATAAGGTAAGAGTGAATTTTTAAAGTGTGTTCCTTACAGCATTTTTATTTAAGATGATTCCTTTTTAAAAAGTTCAAAACAAATATATTGCATCATGTGTTGAGCAAATGCCATACATGCTGAATTTTTTTAATCTTTTAGATGACAAGTTTGAAGGGTTTTACATCTAAATCAAAACTACACAAAAAAAAACAATACATATTGGATAAAATACCCTTACAGAAGACAATTATATTTCAAAACTCTTTTTTATATGTAGATTCTATAATTTTTTAATATAGCTACTATGGTAAATATGGTTACCGGTTAGAAATATAATTGATTAACAACCGATAAACTGACGAATATACCAAATTTTCTCCCTCTCTCTTGAATTCTTAAGGCTTTTCTTTTATTTCTAATTAATCTTAGGTTCTTAAATAACTTTTCCTGTTTCATTTATTAAGTCAATTTAAGAAAATAGGGTGTCTTCGTTTTAGCTGCATGCGACTGACAACTTTCTGGTGAATTTCAACAAATTTGTGTTGGTCCCGTAAAAGTTAAACAATTGTGGAGGGATTCTATGTTTGTGTATGACTTGGAGCTGGTTTATTTTTGTTGACAAACTGAATGATAGGTTCGCACGGCTGGCTATTTTTCTTGTGCTCAAAACCAGAGACCGATTTTTTTTATTATCCTAAAAATCCTACTTGTCACCATTATGGTTTGATTTTAAAAAATGTTGAAAGCAATACATCAAAATAGAATTTTGTCGTCCTTAGAATGCCGCTAATTGCATCTTTGTCGTTTGCAGCCTGTCTTTTTTTCTAGATAAAACAGAATGACAGACATCGAATCGAAATTTTTTTGGCGATTAATCACTAGTATGTGTTTGAATTATATGTGTTATCTGTCCCTACATAAAAAAGAGTACTTACATTTTATCGCTACCTATTGGCTACATTATATGAAACACACATGATTGCCAATTTAGCGCATACGACATATGTGAAATTGGAGTTGCCAACTTGGCAAGTTATCTTGAACGTTGGCGAATGTTGCAATAATACGCAAATATTAAAAAAAGTTATTCTGATCATGAAATAAATTTCTTCTTTATCTCTCCCACAAGAACAATAATAAAAAGGTGGTAAGTCCTGATCAACATTATGGTTGCAAATTGTAGAAGCAAAGAAGGAAAAAAATCAGGGCAATTTAAAGGAAAAAGTAATTAGGATCATTGTTTTTGGAGAGACACTAAATTGAAGTACAAATTAAAATGTGGAGATGAAATCTTGAAATTAATTTTTTTCCTGCTTACAACACATTGAAAAAAAATAGAACTACATAATACATGTAAACAACAGTTGTATAATTTGTACAATGAGGGGTTGGACTGCAGTTAGGTGGACAGGGGGTATCTAGTTATAATTATTATTATTATTTGGTATTTATGTATTATACCGTGGATAATTTTGGTACTGTAACATCGTGACACGGTAGTGTCGGGGTCACTCAGCTAACTGCCAAAAAGAAATTTTATTTCTAGATTAAGTAGTAAAAAGAATATTCGGTATTAAATTATGAAAGTTTAAAGCCTTTCGCTGCACAAAAGTTTCCTGTTTTAGTTCATGTATGTCAGCCGTTAGTCAAAGTTCATCAGTAGGTCCTTGAGTGTGGCTGCTCCCGCAAATCCAACCGAGAGACTTCGAAGCGCCTAAATTTTCAGAGAGAAGTTATTTCGGGAAAGGCAAGAGATCGAAAGTGATTTCCCTTGGTTCGTGAGGGATGACTGCCCCCGCAAACTCAAAATTTGAAGAGCGAAAAAAATTCTGTCACTGGAAGGAGGTCGAGCCTCCTGTCCACTTCCAAACCGACCCATTTAAACTCCATGGGTGGGTCATTTTTACCCCACCCCAATCACCTCTCATTGGTGGGTGTAATACATTTGCATCCTGCTCTCTTCACTGTAGTCCGTTGGTGCGTGGAAACAATCATCCGGCACGTCTGATACCCACTACAAGACGGCCTCATGTTCACCATCTGGAGGCTATAACTTGTCTTGTCACATTTTTCTTTATCCTGACCCGCCGACTTTACTCTCCATTCAAGTTGTATGCGTTCCAGATGTGCGAGGGGAAACCAACACAAAAGTGCTCTTCTTTAAAGCTTCCTTTTTATAGAGCGTTGTGAAAATCCAATGTCTCCATGTCGGCTAAGAAAAGATGTGACGACATCAAAGCTATTTTTTGAAACAGTTCACATATGTTAGGCCATAGGCATAACGGAAGAATAGCCGATACTTTTCTTTGGAAATACAATGTCCCTTCAGGACAACTTGATCTTCGATACATCAATCTCGATAAGTATAGATGGGGAGAGTTCTGTTAATGAGCAGACGTCACAATACTTTTCCATTTCGTTGGCGTAAGCAATAAAGTCGCCAAAAAGTATACAACGAACGCCAAATGGAATATCCTTGCTGGTAATCTCTTACCACCACATTTATAAAACAAGTCATGGTCTTTTCTTATCAGTAACGACCTTTCCATAATACATCAAAAATAATTGAAAAACCGATGAACATTTTTTCATTTTTTTTAATGAGGACATTGTGTATTGTCACCAATAAAGTCTGATTGGCAAAATTTGCGCCGACGAAACAGAAAAATGCCATAATTTTCTTTAAATAAAATAATGCAATCCAAGTGAAAGAAATTAAAGAATGATTGCATTTTTTTAAAAATCGCTTATTTAAAAAACCGTGTAAAAGGGAAATCGCGTAAGCTAAGTATCGGAGGATAGATGTATTTCGTATACGTCTGGAAACCTAAAAATGAATAACTAAAATTGACGCAGAAGTATTTTTAGAAATTGGAGAGAAAACTTTATTCCAGCAGAGAGAATCTTTATTTGTGTTTGTTCTTTTACTCGTAAATTCAATATATATCATGGGAATCACTGTATTAACCTAGAATTGAGGCATAGAGTAGAAATTCCATAGGTTTAACATTACATTCAAGAACTGAGTTGGTTTGTAGCTGAGAGTCTTAACCCTCTCGATGGTCTTGGGAAGATTACTTCCCAATTACATGATTTTACAAAAATACACCTGTGAGAAACGCAAAACCCATTGTAATACACTGGCCTTGCTATTATAAAATGGAAAGACTAATTCCCGCTTCGGTTTTGTGCTACTGCACATAATCCAGTGATTATGACATCCGTAAATTGGACAAAAAAAGATGGTACTAAAGAAGTATCTTGTGCAAAAGCTATCGCTTTATATAACATTGTTATGGGAGGGTTGATCGCTTCAATCAAAGAAAAGAAAAAGATACTAAATAAGAGAAGATCTTTAAATGATGGCATCGTATCTTTTATTTTCTTACTCACTTTGCCATCAAAAATACTTTCATACCGTGGCAAGTGAATAAAAGGAACAGAAGTTTAAATCAGCTAGCATTCTGTACAGCATCAGCTCGTCAGATAATCGATGGGTATTTCTCAATAAAAAGGAAACGACGCACACTGGGCAGTTTTCCCAAATCTGGCGCACGGAAATTATTTTATGGTTTTAAAGTTTTCGCAATTATATATAATGATAAAAAATCATAGTAATTAATGTAAATTGGATATTATTTTCTATTTTTTACAAACAAATAAGTTTAATAGGGTCTTAACTAATTTATGTCAAGTTTGAATTGGATCAAGAATAAATGATTGCTAAGTGGAACTAGTTTTTGAACGAGTGAATATTAACGTCACACTGTTCAGCTACACAAGGGCTTTAGGCGACGGACCTCGTTATTTTGAACCAAGATCAAGTGACGAGGACGACACGTGAGCTGGCACCCCTCTCCTAACTACCACACCACACCAACTTGAGAACGTTTGAGCTCTTGGCAGATTTAACGTGCATCACTCCCCTACATGGTGGGTCTTTAGTGGTGCTGGGCTCGAGCTCATGACATGCCTGCCATGATCCGTTACATATTCCACTGGCCTACCGCATCCCCTAATTTTTAAACAAGAATATAAGAATACTAACAGAAGCAGTAATTTACACGCGGGAGAATATATACAAGAAATAGTGTCGCAAGTTAAAAAAATTAAATTCAATAATTGTTAAGGATTAAACAAATACAATCTAACATAGCATTGTACATATACAATAAAGGATAATAGGTAGTGTTTAAAAGGACTCGGCACCCTTTGAGCATTTTTATTTATGTACTTAAAAATTACATTTAAGCATTTCACATAACGTTTATTTAAGAAAATGACACGAAATAAAATTTTGCATATATTATTCACACAATTTACAAATTTAATTTCTTTTAAAAATTTGGAAATTTTTAACATTCTACTCTTTTTGTGTTAATTAATATTTTGACATGAAATTTTTCTAATGTTTGAAATACCTTTAGGGGATACTAAAATTCAACCAAACAAGCCTAATATTTCCCAAATTTAAATTTTTTGAAAAAAGAAGTATTCCATTGACAGATAAGGGGATCCCTAATTTTGTTACATGCATTACATGTAAGACACAGAGAAAAAATGGAAGTGATTGGTAAATAATTGTGGAAGAAGTAGTATTTTGAATACGAAAAAACACAAAATGAAAAAAACCATTTTAAAGTTTATAACTCTGAAAAAATAATTATTATAAGCTTAAATAAACATAAAATACCACACTAAAATATTAGCTATATATTTTCCTTAAAAATAATAAAATATAATATAAATCTTACTCCCCCGACAAACACGCATCATTCGACTTGGAGAAGAACTTCTCATTTCTATGGCACCTCATCCATTTTTCCCCTACAAAGGAGCAGAAATTTTTAACAATTTTTCTAAATTTTAATTGCTGCTGGTCCTCATATTATCAAAGTCCATTGTAGTTCTAACTAAACTCAAAACAACATTAGTTTTGTGCTAGTATCTTGCTCTTCCTTCCACACATTGAAGAAGGCACGCCAAGTAATACCATCGGCCAACGCTGAAAAAAAATCATAACTTTAGGAGTAGAAGGTAGTAACAAATAAATTTGGTATTAAATTAAAAGTCTATATCTTCTCTAAGTGACTTAAGTGTCACTGTGATCAATCCGTGTCAATCCCAAAAGTTCTAGTCCATTAAACACAAAAAACTGAAATACGTTAGTAGGAGCTACATGCTGTGCTAAATGTTATGCTTTTACAATTTTTAATCGAGCTTGAACCTAATTTGAAAGTCAACTCAAGAAATTACTTACTCATGGTATCTATTTTAAAAAAAAACCCGCTAAAAGCAGCAAGTCCTTTTCAGACGAAACGATAGAACTTGAGACTGTGAAAAAGAGGCTCTCGCAAGTGTTTCTTATAACAAGAACAAACTCGATCTAAACCGATAATTATTGACGATTTCCATCCGCGTACTGACAAAAACTGTTTACCACATAGCTAGGGAACCTATGAGGACCATAAATTGTGGGTTGTTTTATTTCGCGCAATTTCATTTTTGGACTTACCATGCGCCAGAGATTGGGAAAACTGCCCACTGTGCGACATCCTGTTAGCTTCCAAGCAAAGAAGTGCGTGGTTCCGGATGATGCACGCTTAGCCAGTGTGGGACATCATATGCCAAATATAGATTCCAACAATAGACGATGTAGGAAATGTAGCAGAAAAGGACAAGAAAAGAGGACCCGCTAACATGTGTTCAGAATGTGATTTCCCCTTGTGCATTTCAATGTGCTTCTTCTGTTTTCATGCAAATAATCACAATTAAATTTAATTTTCCTTATGATGGTGAATGGTTCCTTGGGAAGTATTCTGCTTGCTCCAAAAATTTTAATGGGAACTTAAAATTTGGTAAAATAAAATATATTTTCTTAAATGCTATGGTTCAACTGTTAAAACATAAAGAACTGCGGAAAATTTAAAAGAGAAATAAATGGTCCACGAAAGGTTAATCAATGCGTGAAAAAAACATGTAGATTAGATTTATGCTTAACTATGTTCTACAGTTTATTTACAAATGAATTGGATCCTCCTCTGATTGTGTGCTCCTCTAATCGAAAAAAAAATTTGCTTTTTTTATCAACTGATTTTGACAATTTTCAAAACTGTTCTGACAGTATACCCTATTTGCGTATTATTTCAGGTGCGATTATGCCCGATGGATGCATCCAACAGAATAGAAGAAGTGCCTTTCTGGGAAACCCAGGTCGACGAAAACGGCAATTTCACGTTTGGATCACCATCCCGAAGCCTTCACCACAACCTGACTGGCTCCCTTGATTTTGATGTTGTTGCATTCATTCTATTGTACATTGTGTATTTCTTCATTTTAATCGCCATTTTTTTCAATCAGTTATCAAATCGCTGGATCTGCTCTCATCACAACTATCAATTTTCGATCATCAACGAAACACATCCTGAACATCCATGCTTTCCAACTTTGCTCAAATCTTCAATCATGTATACTTGAAAACAATTAAAAATTAATTATTTTATGCGAAGTGATTCTGACTGAATGATTGATTATTTCACAATAATTTAGCATTTATGTAAGATTTCTCAACATCAAGAGATATTTCTTCACATGTCAGTTTAAAACATCATTTTATACACGGATTTAATTCAACTGTTGTCAAAAATACACCAAAGTTAGTATGAATTGCAGAAAAAAAACTATGTGTGTGTGATTTTTCCCAACTTTAATGCTGCATTACTTGTTATTTTACTAATGAAAATCAACTAGTTAAATATGTAACTAATATTAATTACGTTTATACATCTATATAGATTCAATATAATACATATAAATAAACAATAACACTTATACATTGTAAATTGAATATCATCACATAATTAATTACTTCCATTATAATATTTGCAATAATTCTCAATTGCAAAGAGGGGGCATCTTACACACTCTCTCTCCATATATATAATGTAAAGATGTATTTTGTGAACAGGGATGACAACTGAAGATTCTGTTAAGGAGTCTCAGGGGTGTTAAATTTCTCTAGAAGTCTGAAAATATAAACTATTTTCAAACGGGTATAATTCTTTTAAATTTAAATTAAATGATTCGAATCTTTTACATATTTAAAATAGAATGGGGCTTCAGAAAAGTATAAAATGTTTAAAATATAATAATAATTTTAAGTCATAAGCATATGAAAATTCTATAATAAATATTAAGTATTTTTTGCTTTGAGCATGCTATTTTCTAAAATATTAGCCTCTGATCTATAAAACTTTATAGAATTATACAATTTATCATACTCTTTAAACCCTACCTAATTTTAGTATTATATATCTTTTGTATTTCAAAATATTTGTAAAATATTGCAATTTTTTAAATATTTTTTAAAAATGTATTTTTTTTATTTATTAAAATATGTAAGTTATTATTCTATTTATATACAAAAGTAGCTACAAAGTATTAAGGACACATTTGTCTTTATAAATCATCTTATAGCTAGTAATTAAACCTACTCTTTTAGAAAATAGCATGCGCGACGTAAAACTTAGTAAATATTTCTTATAGAAAAGTTTCTTATTTTTATATTCTTATAATTTTTAAAATTATTATTATATTTTAAACATTTTATACTTTTCTAAAGCCCCATTCCTTTATAAGTAATGTGTAAAAGATTCGAATTATTTAACTTAAATTTAAAGAAATTATACCTGTTTGAAAATTGTTTATATTTTAAGACCCCTAGAGAAATTTAACACCCCTGTGGCACCTTAAATGAAGATTTTGAACTTATTCTGGATATAAGTTAAATCATCATTTATTTATGAAATTTCAAGTATAGGGAGAGACAATATTCAAAATCCTCTGCGCGCTTAATGTCCTATCATAAAAGAGAAAGGATTACCCCCTTCTACATTCAAAAACAACGAGAAACAAAGAAAGTGGTAGTAGAAAAAATATAATCCCTTATTCACAAGAAAGGAAAATAATATTAGTTATTATTAGAAACGGTGTTAATGCTTCAGGGAAAAGTTTAAATCACTTAGTTAAGTTAGTCACTTAATCACAGTTTTAATGTTATAAGATATAAAAATATTCTTTTCCTAGGAACAGCAAATAAATCTGAAAGAAAATTCAAGGTCTCTATTTTTTTTAATAAGGAACTACTAATAAATCTGTCAAAGTATAGATTTTAATTTTTAATGTGAGTTGAAATGGAAATTGCGTTTCGACATTAGGTAATTAGTTAAAAATATATATTTAGAATTCTAAGTATTATGCATATTTAGTTAAATATAAGTATAGTTAGCTTAATTTAAGTGTTATTACATGTATATATATATATATATATATATATATATATACGTTGGTAATATTTGATTATTGTTACTATTGTTATTTTTTTTTAACATTTTAGTGAATAATATTAAACTAAATCTAATATGGGGTTGGTTTCGACTATACCTTCGTTACCCAAATTAAATTAGTCATTTCCACGTTAGCTTAACGTAGTTTTTAAAAAGAACAGTTACGTATATTATATTTTAACAAGCATTTCACAAAAATTAAAAAAATAATATAGTATCGATTCCGACAACTAGTGCAATCCTGCTGAATTCTACCATTAATTTTTGGTTTCGCTATTATATCATGTGTTCGAAAAGTCACAGAGCAAATATCTCTCGAATAGAAACATTAGCCGGACAATTTATTATTTATTAACGACGGTTATTGGCGATATACATCGAAATTTTGAATCATGGTCGAGTTAACGAGGACGATGCCTGAATTGGCCCACTTCTCTCCAAAACGCCACACTACGAAAACGTGAAGCCAGGATAGAACTCGAGAACACTAGGAACTCGAGTGAGTGAGTGAGTGAGTGAAGATTAACGTCGCACTGTTCAGCTACACGAGGGCTTTTGGCGACGGACCACGTAATTTTGAACCATGGTCAAGTGACGTGGACGACACCTGAGCTGGCATCCCCCTCTCCTAACTACCACACCACACCAACGGGAGGACGTTTCAGCTCTTGACAGATTTAGCGTGCATTGCTGACAGACACGGCGGGTCTTTAGTAGTACTGGGCTCGAACTCGTGACAAAGCCAGCCACAATCCGATGCCTATACCACTCGGCTACCGCGGTCACGCCCTTGACTCGAGAGAAATAACGTGAGTCATGAGATTACGATTATGACCGCTTAGCATTTACGGATGAAAAAAATTTACAAGAACATTTACATAATCAGTATAAAAGGTTTGTTATCGGTAAGTATATGCCATATGTAGACACCTATTAAATATTCTTAAAGAAAAATGCATTTTAAGTATCCCAGAGAGCTTCTTAAAAATCAAAAAATTTCTTAAAATTCCAAATATATATATATATAATTTTTTTAGCAATTTCTCTTAAAATTTATAATATAGTAGGAAAATAACTTAATTAAAGAAACTAATAAAAATCTATTAATAACTCCCTTCTATGATGAATGGATCATAATCATGATTTAGATAAAAATAAGTACAGATCCCCGAAAAAAAGAAAGGAAAAAGTACATTTCATCAGAGTCTGAATTTCAGTTTTTCTTCTGGGTCTAAATATTTTTGGTAACTTTTAACAGTTTAAGGAAGGCTTTGAAACAAAAATCCTATAAGTATTAAAAAGTTTATAGCCTTATAAATAAAACATACTATTTATTTCATATAACATCTAATTTTAGAATGTATGTATTTATATACACACACATTCTAAAGAATATACAAATAAAGAACATATACTTTAGCGAGTACTATATTTAGACTCTCACACCCATTACAATAATTTCTTTGGATGCATTCGCAATCCAACAGCATAGAACTTAAAACTTCAAAAAGATACATGGGCAAAATTAACTTTAATCAGTTAATTCTAATTATGCACCTATATTCTACAGTATGATAAATGAACAGCAAAATTCTAACGGGTATTCAGATATTTAAAATGAATAGTAAAATGACAGTTGTTGACACCTTTTTTGTGCTGATTTATAAAACGAACAGAATTTTGTTTCAAAACACACACACACTACTTTTAACTAATCTGTTTCTTATATCTAATATGGAATGAATGAGTCATATTATCACACCGTGTGTAAATATGTCAAAATATACCTCACTGACATTTGAAGTATGCTTTACAAAATTAAACAGAATAGCAAATTCAAAATAAACTGCATATAAATTATTAATATCCTACATCTATGCTTATTACAAACGCCATTTCGACAATGGGTGACAATTCTACAACGATAATCCCCTGATACAGTGTACAAAAAAAGTAACCAGGCATGTCTGTAATATAGATTAGCATTGCCGGATAGTAAGCCCAGGCAATCTATGCATTAGTACCTGATAATAATGGGAAGCGGGAAATTGAATTGTTGTCCGTTAATAATTAGTGTGTCCATTGACAAGTGGTGACCAGGGCGGTGGGTACCTCATCTGCATAAGTCGATTACCAAATGCAACCGCTCCTCTACCGATTATTCCTGCGGCATCTATTGATTTGCATTTGACAGTGATTAAGACGGCTTAACAATACCTGCGCCGCATGACTGTCGGGCACCTATAATAATGGATGAATAACTCTCCGCAAGGTGTTACGTCTTACGCTTAACGCAGCGAACTTTTACTTAATAGTTACTAGAGAAGGAATAAAAAAGATACATGAATATAGAGACGTTTTGTGCAATCATTATATCAAATAATGTGAAGGGTTCGGAATGTGAATTTACATATAATTATTGTATATTAACCGTTTCGCATGTTCGTGTATGTGCGATTGAATACATGCCATGTCGAACGTTACAATTTCAGTACGTTTAACCACTCAAGTATGCATTGGATATTGGAAAAATAATGGGTATATAGCAGTGCTTCTCAAACTTTCAATGTTTACAACCCAATTGTCAACTATTACTTTCATCGCACCCACTTCTATACAATAACGATTTATTGAATTCAATAATATATACTTTGACGTAAAGCTACAATACGACTTTAATTATAATCCGTACAAATTATCGATAAGTATTAAATTTCGTATATAATTTTATATGTATTACAAGACCATGGGGTCACTGGTAATTTAGTATTGTTAATTTAACTATCAAATAACATTGTACAGTACTGATATATTTATAAGTGTATTATATCAGCGTAAATGTGCATTTTATTTTTTATTATGTCGGAATGTATTTTGTCTTTCAGTAAATTAATAATTTCTTAAAAATAATCGATATGCTTGCCCCCCCATAGGTGGGCCCGCCCCACGGTTTGAGAAACGTTGGTATTCAGTGCAAAACTTCGCAATTGTAGTTATTACACTTTATTATTTTGAGATGTGCTACACTCGGAGCAGTGGGTTTACCCCATACAAATAGTAATATAAAGTTTCAATCTATAATATACGCATATATCTTTCAGGATGAGTGAGTGAATATTAACGTCACAATGTTCAGCTACTCGAGGGCTTTTAGCAACAGGCCTCGTAATTTTGAATCATGGTCAAGTGGCGAGGACCACACCTGAACTGGCACCCCCTCTCCTAACTACCATACTCCACCAACGGGGTGTGAACTTTGACAGAATAAACCTGCATCACGACCCCTACACGGCGTGTCTTCAGCGGCACTAGGTTCAAACTCATGACACTCATTACCTTGATCAATAAGGTACTGCGGCCTCATATCTTTCAGAAATAATGTATTATTACTAAATAAAGTGACGGACATTCCATACATCCCGTCATTGATTTTGAAACAGCAATATCAAAATTTCGTTTCCAGTGTTTAAAACACTTTCATTTAAAGGCGTTTTCCATGAATGTTATATATTAACAATTGTGTTTGCGTGATAAAAACTTATCATCAGTTCCCCTTTAATCTTATGGTCTGCATCAATGATTAATTTTTATATTTTCCGTTTTTTAGTCTAATTTTCATAAAATCATTTTCATATTGAAGAGTATTTTCCCACTGAAATACACTTAACTTACCTATAAAGAGGATTTATTTAGTTAGAGGGGGAAAGCAACTGTAGAAAAACACAGAAGAATTGCATCAAATAGAAACTCTGAAATTAAATTAAGATCTAGATTAAGAAAACTAACTGAAATAAATTTAAAATTAGAATATTCAGAAATAGAGAAGGAAGTAAATAAAATTACATTTATATTCTTTGTGGCAGATTAACTTCGATAATTATTTTACTTGTTTTTAAGATAAAATTTTGTTGATTTTTTTCCTCCGATTAACGAGAATGAAAAGGAAAACAATTTATTTTTTTTTACAATATGTGTGAAAAAAAATTTATTTTCTCTAAAACAACTGTAAACCTTTTCACAAATTTAGAATTATTTTAAAAGTATAGAAAAAGGGAATTCACAAAGTAATGCAAAAAAATCGTGAATTTGTTCAACAGCAATATTGCTAAAATAGTTAAAATTGGACTGGTCATTTTTTTTAATATTTTTTCTTGGTATATACTAAATTAAATTTTATTATTTGCTTTGTTTTTTATTCTTCTCGAAAATAAAAATTCTATTAAGGCAACTATCAGCCTTTAATTGGAGAACTCATTTAATTTTAATAAAACACGTGCTCAATATCTTACGAAAATGTATTACAAAAATATATTTAAATCACATATTTAGGAACTATCAGTAACTTTTAAGCATATCATAGTGGCCGCAATAGTCGAGTAGTCGCCGGCGTTATGTCTGTGGAATAGGGATGGCGATTCTTTCCGAAAAAAATTGACTTCTAAATCGATTCGAATCGTAACCTGATGAATCGATTTGCAAAAAAAATCGAGGTCTAAAAGATCGTTCTTTTAAAATCGATTTTTTTTCAAGTCAGCATTTACAATGTAAATATAAATCCCTTTTATGAAAAACAAGAAAGATACCATAATAAACGATCTCTTATCAGTAAAATCAGGAAATTTTTTAGTTCAGGGAATTCGATATAATTACAATTATTTTATTATTATATCACAAAGTATTAGGTATAAAAGAAGATATTTATTTTTTCTAGATGTATTTGTTATATATATATATATATATATATATATATATATATATATATATATATATTAAAAAGTTTAGAAAATAGATAATATAGCTTATTGTTCCCAATGCTTAACACACATCTAAGCATTTTTAAAAATCTGTGAAGTCTACTGGGATCCAAACGGTTCTGCTCATCCATTGCGATGTTGCCGGCAGTCGAAAAAAGGCGCTCACAAGGAACAGAACTTGATCCCACGATACTCATACATCATGGCAATTGAGTGAACGTGATGATAAATAGGGTTTTTTGTTCTTGCCAGTAAAGTAAAGGATCATACTTTAGGTGCACAACTGCCTGCGATAATAGTGTTTAAAGGTAGTGCATTCAACAAATTGTAAATAATTGTGTGGTTTTCACCAAAACAGAAAAAAATCGTATGTCAATTTTCTAGAATGAAATATCGATTCAGTGCTACATATGCATTTAAAAAATCGATTTCTTTGGCCCGAGAAATCGATTCTTCGATTAACTGATCTCAGATCGCCATCCATACTATGGAATTTACCGTTGGTCTTGATATGGTAGCTGAGAGAATGGGGTGCCATTTCAAATGTTGTCCTTGTCCCTTGTCCATGTTTCGAATTCACGCGATCCATGGCCAATAGCTCTCTCGTTGCTTCTAAGTAGAAAGTTATCTGAAAACACTCTGATCTTAATACACTTCGGAAAAAACTTTCTATAAGTCATTTATATCCAATTTTAAATATTTTCATATTTTCCCATCAAATAAATGAATTCTTATGAAACAAAATTAACTAAATGATTCAATTCTCATTTCGAAGAATAAGTATTACATAGAATAATATAATTATATCATTGGTTTATTACATAAAGGAGACACATTTTTAATACAAAAATTGTTCAAGCCATCAACAAAAGCAGCAAGTACCTGAAGACTGCGCGTATTGGAATCCCTTTTTAAAGTTTTCCCCCGAGCAAAGTTTGTAGATCCTCGTTGTAGTAAATAAATGCGAAAGTAATCCCACAGTTTGGGGCAAACTTTTCGCCGCACCAACCTGTTGGGAACAATCCTCTAAAGCCGAGAGAAACTTCGGGGGAAAACTCTCAATTTTTTGACAAGTTTCAACTTATCCTCTCCTCTCTTTCCAAGTTCGCGTCAAATTTCACACTTCACTTCTCTTCCCACCTCCTCTTCTAAAACAGAATTGATGTTCGGAGATACGGCGGTCCGAGTGAAAGTGGCTTATGACGCTATCGCTTTCAGATAGATTGCACTGCAGGAGTTCTCTCAAAGATGAATCCATAAATCTCGTACAAGCTCTTGGGGACATTTCTGAGGGATTTCTTTTTTGAAGAAATTGGCTGATTACTTATATTTTTAATAACTCTTTATATCTTACAGTAATATAGTTCATAAGAATGTTTCCATAAGTCACGCACACACATACTAATGTTATTAACATCAGTCGTCAGAAATATTTGTATTTAATTAAATACCCTTTCCCCCAAGTAAAAAAAATTCAAAGTCTTTAAGAGGAAAATTTCTTTTGAAGATTCGATGCGTGTTAAATTTATATAAACGTAATTATACGTATATTACTTTGCTTAGTATTTATTACTTTAGTGCTACTATAACCTATACTAAGCACGAAACATGATATTAATGTGTCATACTTCTCAACATTTTTTTTATCAAATTAGTAATTGCTCAATATTTTTTTTCAAGAAAATATTTTAAAAGCCTCTTCCAAAATTCTTGACTGTAAAAAACTGCTGCAGAGTCCGTTTGAGTACTCTAATGAAATCGTCTTGCAGTGGATCCCTGGATACTGTGCTGTAACTGATAATGAGTTAGGGGACCCCCTAGCAAAGAAGGGAGCTTCCATTCAACAGACAACAAGGAAAGCTGTCCCTTTTACGAGAAAAAGATGAATGACCACGCTTCACGTCAATACACAGAGAAAAATTCCAATAAAATCTGGTGGAATAATCTTAAAGATCTTCCCATAGGGCTAAGACGTAAAGCAGTTGCCTAGTTTCGTCTGGCTACTGGACACGACTTCCTCAAACATTTTCAACGAATTCATATTGCACACGCCCCTTTCTGCACTCTCTGTGATATTTGGGAGGACATGGATGCTGACCACATTCGCCACTGTCCGGCACTAAAGGGCTCCTCTTTGTGCTATCTTTATTGACAAGCTAGGGACTTACTGGGTCCATAGACTTTTCTCGCCATGTTTTTATTTCTTACTTTGTTTGTTTTGTCTGTTTTTGTTTTTTTCTACCCCCTTGTGGTGTAGCGGTCTTCGGTAACTCTGACCATTGGAAATAAAATACTTTAAAAGTAAAATTTTAAGCATTTTTTTTTCATATAAATAGCAAAAATATTCATGCTACTGTAAATTATGTGTGAAAAAGTATTTGCTCTGACACCCCATTCTTCAACTTTCAACACCGATTTTCGACAAAAGTAATGTGCATTAGGTCCTCTACACCAGTGGTAGCCAAACTTTTTGACCTCACGGACCTGTAAATTCTTAATTTAAATCCCGTGGGGATCACCAATAATATTTTTTTAAGCGTTAAATATATTTATAAAAAAAAATTGTGATCTAGAACATAATGCATCTTAAAACATAACTTAACGTGATGAGTAAATATATTCCACATTTTTCTGGGGACCAGCGAAATTTTCTCGCGGGCCACCTCTGCTCTACACATCGGGTCTTCAATGGCACCTGGAGTGAAGCCTACGACAACCGAGCAAGAGTTCACTAGTCGACTATCCCGGCCAAGTGTCTATCTGGGAAGAAAGTCTAATAAAAATGTTAAAATTAGGGTATCAATTTTTTTCAGCCTTTTGAATGAATTGAAACTTTTTTCAAAACAGATTTTCAGTTCTATACGAATTTTCTTATATTTTATAAGAGAGTATTTTCAAATAATTAACCCTCAGCCACGCGGGAAAAAATTGCAAAATTGCGTTATATATTTGTATTACTGGGATTAATCTTGAAATCACTTAGATTTCTAGAGATCTCATTTAAGTGAATGATTTCTTTAGTTCAGAATGAAAATTGTAAATATTTCAAATATAATTCGACTCAGTCTTTCTACGAAAGTAATAATTCAATGAATTCATTGATTACACAATTATAAAATCTTATGACTAATACTTTTTAAAAGTTGGGTTTATACGGAAAAAACTGAGAATATAATCACATGAAACTGAACAATCCTTAAAAAAGTCATTTAGTTTAATGAAAAATAAATCAGCTTTTCAATTTAAACCTCTCTCCCGCTCTCTCTCTCTTTGAATAAGCTATTAAAACAAGATATTTTTATTATTTATTTTTCTTTAAAGTCAGAGGAGTTTTTTTTTCAAATTAAGCTTAAAAATTAGGATATATATTGAATGGAAGAAATATGTATGTTAATCTATGCGTGTGTTTTTTTTATTTGAAGTAGAATTCTTGGTTTGTTTTTGAATACTTAATAGGAGGCAAAAACACTACATATATAGTTTTCTTTTCTCCTAAGAACTTATCTATTAATAATATTATTTACAATTTCTGTTTTACATTCAAAGTCTCTTTAATGCTTCATTCAATGAGATTAAATGAAGCGATTGGTAAATGTATCTTAAAGTTGCAATTTTTGTTAACATTTTTATATTTTCAGTTTTTTTAAAAAAAATTGCAGTTTTTGTTAAATATTTTGCAATTCAGTGATATTTAGAAAAATTTGTCTTCAATTTTCACTTTATCAGAAGAGGCAAAAAATATACAATAAATATATTTTCCATACAGTAGGAAAAGTAATTTATTCTCATTGTAAATTCATATTTAAATTATTGAATATTATTTTAAATTAAATAAACCCTTTATTTAAAAATAATGCAAATACTTTATAAGTTTTTGTGAGTTTAAAAGAGGTAATATTTTTTAAAAAACCTTCTTTAGGTTAAAAATTTACAAATTTTAGAAAAACAATTATTTTTATGCATACATAGAAGGGATACTTAAATGACCAATTAGTTTCGACTGTTTACTCGTAATTTAAAAAAATATAATTATGAAGAGGTGAGAATAATAACAGTATGGTAAGTTCACAGATAAACTGTTAGATAAACACGAAAAAGGACTTAGATTTCAAACATTAAAAATAATATCCCAAAAATTAAATGATACAAATAAATAAGAATCAATAATAAAATAAACTGTCATTAAATAAAATTACAATCTTTGATATATAAGAAAAATAGTGAATCTATGATACTTGGTAATGAATAATATAAAAAAATACTTGTATACAGAAGAGTATTTATCGTTCATATTTTGAAGTCGCAAAATGTTGAAGAATCGAATATCAATTCATTTACGGTCCTATCTCCAGGCGGGCATTTAAATTATAGAGGAAGCAAGCAACAAACAATCCATTTTGCAACTTTTTTTAAATGATAAATAAAATCGAATCAAATAACAAAATTATTGACGAAGAGAGCGAACGGAAAGCGAGAAAAAATTTTAAAATAAAAAAATCCTATGTATTCTTATGCTAACTGCTTAAAAATATACGACTTTTGGAATTTCAATTGAAAATTATTAAAGAGTCCACCTAAAATTTTAAAAAATTATTTTAAAAATGTTAACTTTTGATATAACCAAAGAGATATGATTCATGTAAAAGTTAGAACTTAAACAATTTTAAAATCAAATAATTTATGAAAGATGTATCATCATTATATATACGTTTTAATTAATCTACACAAAAATTTAAATTTTTGAAGGTCAAAAAATAAGCACTTATAAATTCATTTTTTAAAAAAACATTAGAAATTGTGAAATATTACATAATTTCTGAATTTTCCAAAATATTATTCCTTCATATATATGTAAACAGCGAATCATTCATATTTCATGCATAAGTATCTTCAAATTTATTTTAATGTTATGTAAATTTGCATTTGAAAAAAGAAGCTGTAAAAATACATTTCGGACAAAAAAAATTAAGATGATCAAAATTAAAAAATGGCTTTGTCACAATATTTTTAATCCTTACTTAAGATATTATTATAAGACAGATGTATAAAATTTAGCAAAATTTTCTTTAAAAAAGTTCTTTAATGTTTTGAAATTTTATGCTCTATCCACTTTTAACGGTATTTTTTTTTAAATTTGAAAAAGTTATTCTTTTATTTATAGTACTAAATCTTAGCTATATCTTTATTTAAAATGTTACAAGCCACGTGCTTGGAATGGAATGCGCTTAAGATTCACCTCTTTGACATCTCATCCCGTTTATATTACATATACGTTTTCCATTCTCAATTAAACTTTAATTATTATATAGTATTTATTTTAAAATGAATACTTAAGTATCTAAGCAGGCTTTATATAATGCTACTCGATCCGCATTAATATAATTATTGAAAATTTTCTGTTAAAGGAAAAAAGTTTAATTCTCAAATTGCATTTTTTTTCGTCATCTGCTCTTTCTAAAAAGATCAATTTTAATACATTTTGATTCATTAAATGACTTGAACAATTGAATATTTTAGATTATTAAGTGACATTGGGAAGAAAGGAATACAAGTATTTCTGCAAAAACTATTTTAAATGTTTCTTTTTCTAGATAGCTTTCAACTCGAAAGAAAAGAGACGAATAAGAGTTTATTAACGTTGCACTTTAAAGCAACACGAGGCTATTGGTGACGGATCCCGTAATTGTGAGTCTCAGCCAAGTGGCGAGGACGGCATGACCTAGCACTTCCCTCTGCTATCTACCACACCAGCAGGTGAGTGAGTGAATGAGAGTGATTGAATATTAACGTCGCACTGTTTAGCTACACGAGAACTTTTGGTGACGGACCTCGTTATTTTGAACCATGGTCAAGTGACGAGGACGACACCTGAGCTGGTACCCCCTCTCCTAACTACCACACCACCCCGACGGGAGGGCGTTTGAGTTCTCGACAGATTTGACGTGCATCGCTCCCATACACGGCGAGTTTTTAGTGGTACTGGGCTCGAACTCATGATACGCCAGCCATGATCCGATACCTTAACCACTTGACTACCGCGGCCACACACACCAGTAGGTGGACTGAGCGCGAAAGATTTCATGCGTTTCAGCCCTTTTTACATGTCGGATCTTCAGCGTCACAGGACTCAAACCCGTGACACACCAGCGACGAGTTCAAGATCATAACCACTGTGCTACCTGGACCACGAAAGTAAATGAGAATATACCACCTAAATTCTCTTTCAATGATATTGGAGAAAATGTATATGCGTATCATTTAACCTTCGCACAAAACTATGCAGTCCGTCTACAGTACATTTCGTGTTAAATCAAAAGCAAACTGAATTCAAATCCAGTTCCTATCCCTTCCTTGCAGGAAAGCAAACCGCCTAAGCAGTCAAATGTTTCTTTTTCTAGTATTAAAAATCGAACATAACGAAATTATGCGATTTTTTACAGTATCCAGCATACCAATTCAGAACGAAATCTATTACTTTCAACGGACTTATTACTCACGTCACTTTCCCCCGCAGGCGCCCCTGCATACCTTTCGCAAAGCGGTTATAAATGAGCGCCCTATCACCGGAGACGATGGATATCGCGCTTTTCTTCCGAAGACTATCGATCACTGACAGGAGTGCATGAGGAAGATGAAGAGCTGTCAGGCCGACCGGAAAAGCCGGCATTGTGCCTGGCACCGCCCCTGCCCGCTTTTAAGGGCTCTATTGTTGTAGCCGGGGCGGGCGATCACTTTTGGCGATCCCAGGTAGCCGAAGGAAGGAGGAGAGGGTGGAGTTTTGAGTTCTCATAACGAACTGTCACTTTCTTGGAAATGATTCAGACTTCCTTGGGGAGAGAGAAGGCTTCTTTATTTTTCAGATGTTCCTCAGGGCGAAAAATCATGAGCACATTGTGGTAAGGTAATACGAATGGATCTAGGAGAAGAAAAAATGTTTGAAAAGTTTTGGACCGCTTGGTGAATTCTCCCTTTTAAGGGTAAGGGAAGGGGATCCAGATGCCTGGATGTGTGGCATCAGTGCTAAATACAAGATACTCAATAAAGAATGCATGGATTATAAAATTGTGCGGGTTTTGTGAAAAATTATAAATATAAATATGCACACTGTTTTCTACTGAGATATTAGGTTGAATAAAAAGTTTTCCACCAAAAAAAAATCTTGTAAAATGATAAATACATACAAAATCAGCAAAGCTAATGAGGATAGTGATCTCCTTTTAAATTTACAATGGTCTGCCGGCGTTTTGGAAACTTTGCAATCCCTTCTGAGAATAACTGTGGCGTGCACGAGTCCAGAAAGCGATAAAACTCATTTATGATTATGTAAATTGGATGGAAGATTGTGGCATCAGGATGCAGTTGCAAATGTAAAAACAGATAGTAATCCGAAGGCGCCATGTCTGGGCTGTATGGTGGAGGTTGCATCAAATCCCACTCCAGGGTGTATAGTGTCCAGATGGTCATCGCACTAACTTGTGGCCGGTTGTTTTCTTGATGAAAGAGAACCACCTTCCTTTTCAACTCATTTTTTTACGTTTTTCGCGAATGACAATGCTAACTTTGACTACCATTTTTCTGTATATTGTACTGTTGATAGGCTCCCTGCTTTTCAAGTACTCCTTAGAAATAATTCCATGACAATCTCACCAGATACAGAAAAACCCTTCTTGTTAGTTAACGTTCGACTTGCAACCGAACATGCTGATTCCCCGGGTGCTGACCAGCCTCCTTCATGGCTTGTATTGTTGTAGTACACCCATTTTTCATCTCAGGTCACAATTCTGTCCAGAATGTTCTTTCTTTTGATCTCGGAGCAGAACCAAACAAGCTTCTTTTCTCTTGCTCTTGTCTTCATCAGTCAATTCGTGAGACACCCAGCGATTAAGCTTAAACGTATGCATTTGAGAGCTTTAACTTGTTTTTTGACAAACTTCCAGCTCTAACGCAATAGTTTGTATTCAAACATTTCTGTATTGATCATTGATTGGCTTTAATTAGTCACAATCAATCTCAATAGGGCGGCCAGAATGTGGTTCTCATTTCAATGTCAAAAATCCCAACTTTAAACTTTCAAAATCGAACTGTTACTGCATCATAAGAAACAGTATTGAAACCTTAACTCCCACGCATTTCTGTAGCATTCAGTTGCACTGAAAGCTCATAGTACATAATTGTTCTGATCTGCTGTCTCTATTGCTCCGTTTCAAACACTTTTTTGATGCGCAAGATCATAAAGTTTTGACAAACAAACTACACAGCCGTGTAGTTCCAACTTCCAGATTTAGAATGCAAAACCCCATTTGGAACTACCAGGGGAATGGCCGCTGGTGGAGCGCAGGCACCTCCCCTTGGCGAGAAATTTTTTACTCAACCTGATATTTAGAGAGGTACAAGTTTTATATCCATTTCAGTGCTACCGAATCCTGTCCATAAGTTGGGTTAGAGTTTATTAACATCGCACTGTAAAGAAACACGAGGAGGCTATCCATATATATATATGGTCAAGTGACGTGGATGACATCTGAGCTAACACCCCTCCCTAAACAATCGCACCAGTGAGTGAATATTAATGTCACCCTTTTCTGCTACACGAAGGCTTTTGGCAACGGATCACGTAATTTTAAACCATGGTCAAGTGACGAGGACGACACCTGGGCTGGCATCCCCCTCTCCTAACTACCCTACTACACCACACCAACAGGAGGACGTTTTAGCTCTCGACAGATTTAACGTGCATCGCACTCCTACACGGCGGGTCTTTGGCGGAACTGGGCTTGAACTCGGGACAAGGTCAGCCATGATCCGCTGCCTTGACCCCTCGGCCGCAACAATGATACCAGAGAAGGACTTAAAACCTCGACTCGCAGCAGCTCCTCTACATGGTGGGTTTTCAGTGGCACCATGATTCAAACACGCGATATTTCGACCACGAGTTCGGAATCATACCCAATGGCTATCGCAGCCTCTATTTATGAGTTGGATCATTTCCTTTCACACCGTATAGGCTATGGTAGCTCAGGACTTATTCAAAAACCTCTACTTTCGGCCTTGAACAAGAACAGATGTCTCCAGTTCTCAAAGGAGCCCAAGAATTGAGCTATAGATGACTGGAAAAGGGTATTTGACCCGATGAATCAAGTTTCCGATTACACCACAGGATGTCAATACAGAGGAAACATGTTGCTGTGGTTGTGGCTAATGCCACATACCTGACGTAGTCAGATCGAAGCCCATGAAATTCATCGTGGCAAGGGGTAAGAAGTACGCTTGTCGTCGTTGGCCACCATACATGTGACAGTACGAATCAGCTCGGCGAAATTCCCCGAAGGGACGATAGATGGCGACACCACCTATCTCCACCTCCACAATTTAGACATGAAACTGAAGAAGAGGGAAATATTCTCCAATCCCCTACACTCCTGATTCAGCCCACAAGACTTTTGGACCCATTGATTTAACGAGCACGTACTCCGTGTGTACTCGGAGGGTATTTGGTGGCATCGGACATCGAACCCAGGCCTTCCAGTCTGGAGTCCGATGCTCTAACCACTAGGCTACCCATGGCCCGGAAACATGATGAAAGTCTGAGCTCCATCTGTATTACCATATCTCTTCAAGCTGTTGGTGGTATATTTTGGTTTACGGGATGTTTTCTTGCCATTGCCTGGGTCCTTTGATTGATGCAGAAGAATATCCAAGCATCCAAGATTATTCAAGTGTTATCGCACAGCTCAAGTACATCCTTCTGTGTCAATAAAGTACCCTAGGAGAAATGGGTTTGTTTTCAATAGACCAATGCTCTTTGTTAAACAGTTAGCATTGCCTCCGGATCGTTCAAAGAGCATGACAGAAACTTTATCTTGCTTAACTGTCCAGTACACAATCACCAGATCTCAATCCAATTGAGAATCTGTGGGATGAGAACAAACCAGTTATCTGTTAGTTGGATCCAGTATCATCAAATTTCCAGAGAATGAAAAGTACACTTCATCGGATATGGTCTCAAGCTCATCATGCCACCTACTAACAATTTACATATTTCATGCGAAGAAGAGTCGCCAAGCCAGTTTAGTGGATATGATCTCAGCTTGTAACCGAGTGAGTTTGGGTTCAAATCCCGAATAAAAAAAGCATGGATGTATCTTCGGAAAAAAGAAGTCGGATTTTCGAATGGAAAGCAACGCACCTCTGCTGTTCTATGTGCTGAGATCATCGTTTGTAATAAAATGTCTATATTCTTCTGTGCTTCCATCTATCATATGTATCCCAGAATATAAAACACGTGACAATAACAACATGCGAAGAAGAATTCCGGAAGCACTAAGGACAAAAGGGGTATTGTACTGAAGGAGTGGTCGTAATAATTTGGTCTCTCAGCTTATAAGAAATGAAATGCAAAATACATAAATAAACGCATTTAATAAAGCAACCATAAACATATAAAAATACAAAACCACCTGAAGCTAAAAAAGAAACTTCGTTATTAACATAAATCAAAGCTTTATTTAAAACAAATAAAATATGCTCAGATTTAATGAAACTGTATCATGACCAGAGGTCTGAGCACAACATATTAGCCCGTACATGCGTGTTTATCAAAAGTTTTAAACTGAATAAAAAATATATAACATGCATATAACTTCTAAGCAATTATCATGCATTACTGTAAATGGTAATTATATTAAAGAAAAAGGCAAATACCCCCTCTCGAAAAAAATTATTAAAAATGAAACCGAACCTTACGTTGAAGAAAGAAATTATGATATTAGCATTATTGGAGATTTAAAACTTTCTGAAAGAGATCAATCAAATCAGTTTATTTTGAAGCATTGGAAAAGATAAAATACGTTTAATTAAGAGAAACGATTTACCTCAAAAGACGTAGAAATACCTCTATATAGAAACCCGTGTTGCCAAACCGAAAATGAGACTTCTAGAAAATGCTATTTATAATGATTTATTAGAAAAACCATTTCAATTCCGTTGTAAAGAATAAATACAACTGTAAATAAATATAACTAGAATAAAAATATTTGACAATCCTAAAAAAAACTGCATGAAGCATGAATTTTCGTATTGAAAGACGTGACGTTATATCATCCAAAAATATACACAGCTTTCATTTCTCGTATGGGAGAACGTTGCATAAATCAAAGGGCTCAGTGCAGTATTGACACAAAAATAGAAGCAACATCTCAGAAATTGAAATTTTGTCAAAGTTTTTTTTAAATAAAATGCTCTAAATTAATTGTGGACCTGCTTGAAAGACTTGACGCCTCAAAATCGTCTGCTAACAGCTCATGCAATGGGATCTACAGTTTCATATGAGGTACAATGGACCCACATTTTGATTTAATAACTGAATCAGTTCGTACACAAAAACCATTAAGTGTAACAGAACTAGATAAAGTTATCAAAGAGGGATATGCATCAATGCAGTCTGTTAAATTTGAGACACTGTCATCAAAAATTCGAAAAGAAATGTCTCTTTTTTTAGAATGAAGGGGGACGTGGTGACTACTTGGAAGGAACATTCTCCTATTTAATGGTGATAAAACCTACTAATATAGAGCCCGAATGAGCATTTTCTTCGGTAGGACAATTTGTAACAAAAATAAGAAGCCATTTGAAAGATGGAACGCTGGACCAGCTATGTTTTTTAAAAGTTTATTTACAGAAACATAAGAAATGAAGAAATATTTTTTTTTTAGTTTCATCATGTAGTATTTTTATTTGTTTTTATGATGAATTATGTTTTTTTTTTATTTGTTTCAATAAAAAAATGACTTCAAACCAATTAATAATTATATTTTCAGTTTTATTATGTAATTCCAACTGTGTTAATGTTCAATTATATTAATAAATAGCCCAATCCTAATCTCGAGATTTGAATAACGTAATCCCTAAACCCCGGGATTGAAAATATTACACGGGATTGCACACAAATCCCCTACCCATATTAAACTCTTGCGAATGCTGAATATTTATGTTATATGGGTAAAAGGGCTTATCAGAAGCTTCCTTCCCTTCCGCGAGGTTTTAATTAGGCAAAATCTATTTTGAATGAATTACGTATTAAAAAAATAGGTTACGTTACATATTAATCTAATTTAATGTCTTTGATAAATTTATACAAACTTTTAGCTGTATTTTAAGCATTTTTTTTTCTATTTCAATTAAAGGTGTTCAAACATCATCTTTGAAGTAACATTATCATACAGATATCCCCCTCTCTCTCTCTCTCTCTCTCTCACAGATTAAAAGAAATAATACTCACCATATAATAATTGTTGACAAATTCTTGACTTTCATACATTTGATTCTTTTTGAATAAAAATAGATTTTTTTTATAACTGAATCATAATTGATATATTATCAAAATGTCTTAATTTAATATTCAGTACTATCTATAATTATGTCACCAATATTGATTGCTTATTAATGTTGAACTTTGAAGCTGCACGTGAGTGTTGTGGTGGACCTGCGGTTATTTGGAACCCCAATCAAATGAGGAGGACAACACCCGAATTGACATCTCTTTTTTTCTATATTTCCACATTACACAAACATGAGTACCTTGAGCCTCGACAGATTTAACATGTTGGATCTTCAGAGGCACCAGGACTCGAACCTCTAATTCAACAGACGCAGCACCGAGTTCACGACCCTGACCATTCCACTAATGCGTCTGTGGGTAATTATTAAGTGTCAGTGTCAAGTGTTGGTAATTATCAAGTCATTTATGCACGTCGGTCATTATTTTTTTTCCTCCGTCTCTCTCACGCTCTCTCCTGTCCTCCATTTATTGTTTTCTTTTTCTTCAGGTTGATTTATAATTAAAATGACCAAATTTAAAGGCATATAATTATTTATGGTAAATTTTATTGTGCTTTATTGTCGGTTTTATTTTTAAATTATGACTCCAATGTTAGGCCCTCGACCACGAAACGAAATTTTATAAAGCTTTTGAAGGACGGTTGCTTAAATTCTGTTGTAAATAAAGCATTTAAAAATCAGGAAAAACATTTTTCTGATGGATTACTATCTGAGATTTGAAAAGAAATCAAATCTGGTTGGCAATCAAATGTTCCAGGAAAAAAATGTGAATGAAAGAAAGTCCTTGGTGAAAAAGAAAAAAAGAAGCTTTGAGAGAAAACTTATCGTTGTAAAAAATCCTCTGTGTCAAATAACTTTATCAAAGAAACTACATGTATCACAATTGACAATTTGTCGTCAGGCAATGATAATTGGCTATGAAAAAGTAATAAACCAGTCTGTAATCAAATGCCCTCAAAGACCGAAGAAGAATGAAGAAAACGTTCTTGCCCTCTGTATTAAATGTTACGCAAAGGTAGATACAAAACATGGATAACTTATAAGGAAGCCTCTGTCTACCACAACTATAAAAACGACGATACAGTATATTTCACGTGAAAAGCTTCGCAAAGACGAAACTGTTTAACAAAAGGCAAGGTGGCCGTCATGTGTTATGGTTTGGATGGGAATGTCCTCTGAAGGCTTAATAAAATCATTTTTTGTAAAACTAATGTCTAAAATTGATTTTAAATACTATCAGAATTAAGTTTTGAAGCACATGATCAAAGAAAGTAAACACCGTTACCCTCAAGGAAGCTTTCTCTTTCACCAAGATTCTGCACCAAGTTATACTGCAAAAACAACTATAAAAAGGTGAAAGATAGAAAAAAAAATAAATTGTCTTCCGCCAAACAAATGGCTATCATCATCCTCTGACTATGCTCTCGACAATTTTTTAAGGGGATACTTAAGAAAACAATTAAATAAAAGTAAAGTAAGGACCCTTCAAGGGCTTCAAAAAGCAATCAAAAGAGAAAGTTGTTAAAATGCCCCTAAAATGATGGAAAAGCTCTTATGGCTTAGCGTAAACATTTACGTAAAGTGTACAATGCTAAGGAAAACCACGTTGAAAATTGTATGTAAATAACTTAATTCAATAAAAATTTATAAGAGGCTCTGAAATTAGTCACATTATTTTTGAATCAATCTGAATATATGATCTGTTTTCTTTTATTTCAACACAATTTTCCTCAAAGATACAAAGAGTGATTAGTATGCATACGATATTTATAATACACTTAAATCAGTGGATAGAGAAAATAATACACAAATGGGTATTATACAAAACGCAATTATAATTAAAAATGTGTTGTTTTTATACTAATAAACACCAGCTTTCTGTCTTCTTTTTCCTGAATCACTCTAGTCTAGATGATGCAGCGAGTGATGTTTTGTTAATTTGTTTGTTAGCGAAGCTAAGCGATTTTAAAAAATTGTCGAATGCCAAGAGTTTCCAATTATCGTCTGTTAACAAGTTTCTTCATGCCCTCGTGAGAGAAGGGAAGGGGGTGGAGGGAGGGAAAGTCCCAGGCAGCCGGGCCCAAAGGAATGCTTTCCCAGGGCGGGTCGCGCTTTGTCCCGGTTGTTGGAATGCGATGAAAGGGAAGGGGGTGGCGAGTAAAGTTGGAGCAGATCATTAATTTGTGGGATCAGGGCGAATAAGTTGGGGCGGGGGCAAAGCTTTAGATGTCAGCGAAGCGGACGCTTCTAATGTATTGTTATGGAAGCTACCTTTTGTGAGAAGGAGGCGTCCGTGTCCGGGGATTGGCCACAAAGTACACTTCGTTCGAAATCAAAAGCCTCCTGAAAATTGTATTACGTTATATAAATTTAATATGCGCTAGTTAAAAACTTCAATTGTATGCACTAGTTAAAAACTTCAAGACTCGTTTTTTTATTTGTGTTAACGCGTTGGCAACCTCAAGATGATCAACAGAAAATTTCTAGTGCGGGACGCACCAACACCGTATTCATGAGTTTGGATTCATAGAAGCCATACTATTTTGTGCAAGTAAATGTTTACGCATGCATTTATGATTGTTGTAAAGCACGTGTGTCAAACTCGCGACCCAACCAATATATTAGCACACAATAATATCTAATAAGATAAAAAAAATTCTCCCAATTTATAGGAAAGATAGTATCAGAAAAGAGATGTCAAGTGCCAGGACGTAAACATCAAATTTTTCTTTTTCTTTTATATGCGTTTATTATGTATTTTTCATAATAAATCTATTTTCTATGCATATTGATTTTTTTTGCAGCCCACCTAAAGTTAAACCTTGTTTATTTGGTCCAGGTTAGTATTTGAGTTTGAGTCCCTTGTTGTAAAGTACACCCTTTATTTTAATTCCTTTCATGCTTCCTTCCAGACATCGTTATATCTAATGGTTACTAAAAGAATTTTACACAAGGGGAGAAAATTATAGTAATGATTAAAATATTAAATACCCAGGTGTTTTATGTATATGAAACAAACCTTTTATTACGTCTTGAAGACCATTTCTATATTAAATAAGATCTTTCATTTAAATTGTTTATAATCACAGATACAACATGCAGTTTTGTTACAAGAAATGTCGCATAGTTCGAAAAAAAATATCGATATTTATGAGGTAGTGAATGACGTACATATGCTTCTTCTATGTGGAGGAAAGGGTTGTATTTTTAAAAAAAAATAGATAAAAGGTTCTAAACATTGAAAATCTCTTGGTGTATAAGAAGGGAGGGGGGAGTCTGAACTCCGAAAAACCAGCTTGTGCTACCAATGCAGGTAATCATAAAAGTTCTATCGTCTTCTCAACGTACTCTTAAAGTAAAAATTGTTTACACACATTAATGGACAAAATTTTAAGATCGTTCATCCTTTTAAGTTAGTACGTGTTTGAATTTAGTTTTTGCTGAGGAGGCTTAAAACCTTCACTTTAATGTAAAGTGTAATTCTAACCCTTAAAAATGTCACCGAAACGCAATGTAATACGTGTATGGTTGTTTTATGCATTGAAGTTTGAAACTAACACTACAGAAGCGATAATACAATTTGTACAGCGTTTGGAGTTCATCAAGTTTCGTTAAGAACGACCGAGAAATGATTAAGAAAATTTTCTATCGTGGTCTAGAAGGCGGCAACATGTTGCAGTATAGAAACCAGAATAAAAATCACACATTAAGACAGTATTCTCCTAGCTCCCCAAACACATACTTCTCTATTAAATTATCACCTATTACTTTATCTTTGGATAATTGATGCGGGGTTGTTAACAGTTCAATAATAAAGAACTGAAGAAAGATTAATTTTGAATTTTTATTAAAAAAATTTCGAGAATGAGAATAGGTAGTTCTATATAAAAACGTAATTTATAAATTAAATCCTCGCTAGGAAAAGGCTGCACATTGCGAGTGAAAATATTTTGATGAACAAAATTATTTCGTGTAAAAAAATCACAACATAAGTTGTTTTTTTTTTCAATTAAAAAAACTCTATATTCTTAGTTATCTAATATTAAATTTTTTAATAAACAATATGAAAGAGCTTGACTCACTCAATAAAAAGTTGCGGATTAATAATCTGATGCTTGAATGCAAAGCGAGATTATTGACTCACATCAATTAGCCCTGGATTATTATGCTGTAAGTCGAATAATTACTTTTCAAATTTGAATAACATTGAATCAAAGTGTTAAGCTAACACAAGCTAGATTATGCAGCTTGTCCATATCTTCATTGTGAAAATATCCTCCGTAATAAAATTACTTCGTTAAAATTTTATTTCTGTTTCCATATTTTGCGAATAAAATTAAAGTAGTCAGAGATAAAAAAAATTTGGGTTCGCATACATTAATAAAAAAAATACGAGATATATTAAATTTGAATTCAAGCTAATGTGACCTCAAAGACACGTTTAAGCTGATAGTTCCAGATTATAAAAGTGAAAGATATGAACATCCTATGACAGAGTAGGACCCCAGAGTAGGCCAAAAATATATTTTTTTGCGAATTAAATTAATTTATTATAAAACACAATAAAGACCTAGAAAGAGAATCTTTTTAAAAAAATTTAGTAGTATCATTGATTATAAATCTAAAAATGCATTTCTAGGTTTCTTCAATTTTTTAAAAATGTAAATATAGAAATAAATATAGTCATATTGTATTGATTTTTTATGTATATTCATTATGTAAGAAAAAAAAATTTCACACGTAAAAGTCCTAAAATCAATTCCTATATAAATTATCACAACCATATTTTGTATATGCTATAAGTATTCGACATTCTATTGAAATGTTAGCATTTGTAAATAAAGGGACACGCCCTTAAAAAAAATTTTTAAACATTCAAATTTGTTATGTTACAGTTTAAATATCTGAGGTAGCGGGGGCTGTAGCTTACCCATGTATGTGCTACAAAAATTAAGAACTCATTAGATCTAGGGTAAAAGTAAATAAATCATGCAGAAAAAGAATATAACAATTGAAATCATATATACTAAGACTGGATGAGACTCGCCTTTCAGCACATTTTACGCAAATGAATTTATCTTTTTTCTGAACTTTTGTAAATAATATAGTCGAACCTCTATATAATGCGAATTTTTTTATATAGCGAACTTTTTCCTGGAACCTTGAACATTTCACGATTTTCTTCGTAAAATAACCTCTATAGCGAAGTGAATTTTCTATATAATGAACTTTTTCTCTTGTGATTCAGTTTTTTTTCTCCCTATTTTTATATAACGTATTTCTCTAAACATTTCAAGTTATTCTCTCGTTAACACATTTTATGGTGGTCATAAATTTTGAACTGGTTTTATTAGATCCTAACTTGCCTAGAGCAACAAAATTCTAGACGTTTCATCCAAAAAATGCAATTTTTAACCCCCATTGTCCAGTACATTAGAAACATCTTTGATATCCCTTTTCCCCCTCAGTGGAGTTGTCCCGTGTCCCCGTGTTCTAGTTATAAAATAATGTATGTTTAATATTACTTGTGTGCTTTAAATTAGAAAGTGTCCTTAAATTTCGTTAATTTTAACATAAAATTATTTTCTTAATATTGAAAATGCAGTGTATTCTTCGATATTCTTTTTTTCTGGTTTTCCTTGCAGTTTTTCTTTCTTTCTCTTTTTTTTGATGGGTAAGAAATAAACATATATTAATTTTAAAAAAAGATGTGAATGAGATTACTTTTATCAATATATAGTGTTCATGAATTTAAAATTTGTTTTATGTGGTTTATAAAATGTATTAAAAGATAAACCTCTATATAACAAATTTTCCATGTAACGAACTTTTTTCCGGGATTTAGCGATTACATTACATAGAGGCCTTACTGTATAACGTTGATGATTTCCAAGCTGAACCTTTTAATCAAGAATATCATCAACGTAACAACTAAGAAACGTATAGAAACAGTTATTTTTACAAAGAATTTCATCATCTGCTGCAGAAGGTTAAAGGAAAATGGATAATTGTTTCCTGATTTCATTTCTTATCAAACCCTCGATTCACCAAAAGCTCATGAATATCTATATTGAACAAGAAGGAAGTGAATGAGTAATTGATATTTTTTAAGTCTTTTGATACACATTCTTAACTTGAACTAGATAGTATTTTCCACAATTTAGAAATATAGAAGTTTCTAAGCCATCGAAATTGATTTTAATCCAGAATAAAATAACAAATTGTGTTACATATTTTTCAACGAATCATGAGTTTCAAAGATAGATAGAGAGAGAATCAGGTACATTCTAAAGATTTACAGGCTTTATAAAAGTTGCTAGTTTTTAAATTTTGAGAAAATCTAACATCGTTTTAAATTATTTCAAATTATCCAACTTATAAGCAATGAAAACTTTATTTGGATGAAACTACGACTATCAGAGCCCACATCTATTTATTTTAGAGACCATTTTTTGAAATAACTAAACTCAGTGGTGCAACAGCCCAGAGGGCCAAGGTCTACTGTGCCCACCTCAGTATACGCGATCTTGGACCCTGAGAGGCATGAGCAAATGTTTCGGTCAGGTGGTCAGTTTGACGCGAAATCCCCTGTGTTAAATTGCCAAGCAAGCTATGTATTCATTTATCGACCCACTGAAAGGATGAAAAGTTGAGTCAACCTTGCCCAGCCCGGGGTTTGAAACTCAGACCTGTGCTGTGGAAGCACGATACACTAACCACTAAGCCACAGGGCTTTTATATATATATATATATATGCTATTATTATATATATATATATATATATATATATATATATATATATATATATATATATATATATATATATATATATATATATATATATATATATATATATTAGGTGATTGCGGTATTTAATAACCACAAATGATTTGTTCTTCCTTTCTTGTGGTTTGCTCAGGCAAATGAGGTCCGCTGCCAATAGCCCTAGTGTTGCTTCAGAGTACGATGTTAACTAAAATCAAGTCTAGGGTAAATATGCGTGATTCCTCTCCTACCGATTTTTCCGTACTCTATATATATATAAGCCAGAAGTCTTCAAGATTTTTCGACTCTCGGAACCCTTAGAACTAACTTTTAAGTGTTTTCTGCGAACCCCATTCCACACATATAGAATGTATCTTAAAATAATATCTCAACCGGATAAACATGTTATAAATACTTTATGTAAAGGTAATTTTAAAAAAGTATTATAAGAATAATAAGATTAATTCATTAACAATTAATAAATAATAAGATTAAGATAATAAGATTAATTTGTGACCCAAGTGTCACCTACCCATTTGTTATATTTTTTTATTGTTGATTATGCCACCTGATCAGTGGCGCACACAAGGGGAGGTCCGCCCCCCCCCAAAGCCCTTGATTTTTTTCCCAACTGATTATAATTCTAAGTATATAGTACGAAAAATTTAATTAATTATTTGCTATTAATGATTAACTAACTAGTTTTCAAAAACTAGATTCAAAAACTAGTTTTTTTACTGTGTTTTGTTCCCTAAAATCGACAAAATCAAAAGGAGCATGATACAAGAATGGTGAACTTTCGACCCCGGACCCCCCTTGAAAAATTCCTGTGTGCGCCACTGCACCTGATCAACAGTAACATCAGAGGTCCACGAAATTCATTGTGGCAAGGGACAGTTATACGTCTGTCGTTAACCGAAGATTTAAGCACCATACAGGTGACAGTACAATTTAGCTCGGTTCCACCCTAATTTTGTAGGAGAACCCCCTGGGGAATTATATTCAGAAAATCGGATATGTGCTTGCAATTTTTTACACTAACTGTCGAAGTCTAGGTGTGTTGAAATTATCTGCAATCATATTCTGTGTTTAATTTGTTTTTAAATTTTGTTTTTGTAACCCCTCATGTTGAAAATTATTTTTTACTTAAGCACATTGTTCTGAATGGAATTAAAACGTTTATAGCCATAAGAGAAATCAAGCTTATTTGCATGAATCTGCAACCTAAAATTCAGGAGCTATTCTTGATGAAATTTAAATTTTTTGTCGAATCTGTTGATATATCGATAAGTTTTTCCCTCTCTTTCATCATCGGTATTTTTCCCGATATGATAAAAGATGCATTTTCCATTAGAAACCAATTTAGTTTTTCGAAATATGGTACCAACGAATAAAAAATTATTTCCTGTTACCCGGGATAGTAAACAATATAATATTCACAATCTAGTAGGTAACACATATCAAGAAAAAAATGTTTTATTATTATTTTATTTTTTATTAATAAAAGTGTGTTAAAGTATTACAACATATCAAGAAAAAAATGTTTTATTATTATTTTATTTTATTATAATAAAAGTTAAAGTATTACAAAATAAGGTCATTATGCATAAATAAAAAATCAGTTATATAATGACTTGGATGAGCTTTGGGTATTTGTGGTTATACAAACTTTATAGAGAATGAAAATCAATTTTTTGCATACAATTAGTTCTTTTCGATTTTTTATTGTAACTCGTAAAACCCCTGGGTATGCCTTGTGGAACCGTAGGGTTCCGTGGAACACAGTTTGAAGACCACTGCTTTAGACCTTCCTTTTTTTTTGTCATCCCTTTCTCTCTTTGTTGTATTTGCTGAGTTTTGTCTAAATCACAAAAGCATGTTTCTGATAGCTAGTGATAGCTTGAAGCAACTTGGCCGATAAAGCTTTGGGTTAATAAAACTAGCCGTTTCCAATGATGACTTCTTTATGAAAATATTTCATTGCTTTAAAACTTTATTAAAAACTGTAACATATACAGCTATCTATGGTACTTACATGCGAACTCTGTGCCTTAGGCAACTTTTGTTGAATTTCGACAACATTTTAACAATGGGCTCAATTAAAGACGGTCACATGATAAAGACAAACACGTGTTCTCCATTGAATTCAAAATAGACATCAAACTAATTGTACTGTTGTTCTATTTGTAAAACTTTGATACAATTTCAAGTATCACTGTTCGGTAAAAATGTTGAAATGTTTTAAAAAAAGTTTTCAAAAAGATTTTAAAATTTAAAAAAAAAATTATTATATGCATATATTTTTTGTAAATAAAATGCATTTTGTATACATATGTACTTTTAAGAAAAGTTTATGTTTAGGGTAAAAGTTGGCAATAACGAAGTGCGTGAACTAATTAGCTGGAAACACAAGATAACTTTTATCGTGCCACTATGACGTCATATGAGTTTTTGAACTGATAGATTAGAATCATGAGGTTATCATTATCATGTGACTATGATGTCACATGAATTGAGCCCATTGTTCTTAGGTTGGTATCAAACAGGTTGCCCCAATTCGTAAAAATTTTGGCGATTAATAACTAGTATTCAGTTAGTATTTGGTGATAGGTCACTGAGATGAGGTTAATAAGTTTCCAATATAATATATCAATCTCTTTTTTCTAAAATAATTATAATTAAAGCATGAATATTAAGAAAAGAAGCTTTTGAGGGCGGAGCAATGGTTAAATTCATGTGACATAATTGTCACATGCTAATAATAACCACATGTTTTTAGACAATCAATTCAAAAACTCAACGTGTCATAGTCACACGATGAAAGCAATCATGCGCTTCCAGCTAATCAGTTCATGCGCTTCGTTGTTGCCAACTTTTGCTCTTTTTGAGGAAACTTTTTCTTAAAATGTACATATTTTTGTCAACAAAAGGTAACTAGAATATAGGTCTACAAAATGTATTTTATTTAAAAATGCATTCATAAAAAAATATTTTTTAAAGAAAATTTTAAACTTTTTTGTGGAATTTTTTTTATAACATTTAAACACCTTTCCCCAATTATGAAATTTTACATTTTATCAACGTTTTACACATAGAACAACAAGTACAACTAGTTTAATGCTTGTTTTGAATTCAATGGAGAACACGTATTTCACTTAATCATGTGACCGTCAAAAATTGAGCCTATTTGCCAAAAAAATTGATGAAAAATGTATAAACGTAATAATTGAAGGAATATTATTGGTAATATATATTATTAATCAATAAGAAAGAGAGAGAAATGAAGCACCAAACAACTTGAAAACAAACATTTTAAAGCAACTCAAACCAAAATTACCAAGTATATAAGAAGTATTTGAAACTAAGTGAACAGAGCATAACCAAGAGAAATATTATAAGATAGCGACGATGCATAAAATGGAATTTAAATTGAATAAAAACCTTGACAGACAAAGAAACAAGTACACACCCCAGAATGATTTTCACTTGAAAAGGGTTGTTGGAAATAACCTCAGTTGTTTCACACAGCAAATACTTTTATGTGATCGTAGATCATGACATGTGCAGACGTTAAAGAAGTTCAAATGAATAGTCACTCGAGGCCGTTGAGTTTAAGTATCGAGGGTGATTCAACAGCGGAACGCGGAAGGTACTCAAGAAGCGCGCCCCGGCATTTCGCAGTCCGCCCCTGTTCTCCCGACGTGTAAATTATAAGCTCCTCTCTCGGCGAGAGCTCAATTCATAATAAATATCTCCGTCTCTCAAATTAATGATGGAAGTGGCTGCTATTGTGACCGGATAAAAGGGAGCAGAAACATGATTCAGCTTCGCTCTGGCGCCCTGGCTTCGCACCTGACGCCGCCCCAATTGAATGGAATTGCGGAATGCGGATGTGTCCGCTCCTCTTGCTGTCGAGTTCTTCAAAAGATTCATTCCACGAAAAGGGAGAACTCCATTTTTCAAGCGAATACTCTACCCGTAGCTTTTAATTGCATCATCCCTGCAACTACATGTTATAATCAGGAGAACGAATTAGGTCATTATGAAAATTAAATTGGTTTCATGAAAGTTAGGTAGAGCTAATCTCGAAGCATTTGTAAACAGAAAAGGGTCATCCTCCAAAGAGTTTTCAAGGAGAAACCACATTTTCTGTTTGATTACATTTTTTTAGTGAATAAAAGTCATAATGATATCCTAGATCAAGGGTGGGCAATTTTTCGGAGAGAAGAGGCAAGCTGTAAGTGAAACAATTTTTAATAAGGTGTCAAAGAGCCATTTACACAAAGAACCACATACACGTGAGCAGGAAGGGAAGGAATTGATATTTTTATAAAAGGTGTTGGAAAGCTAAAATCATATTTTTTTGACAATTTGAGATTTTTACATTTTCAAATTGTATAGATTTTAACCTTTCTAAAATACTTTACCTGAACCCTTGGGGTAATAAGAAGCCCTTAAAACCTATTTTTAAATAAGCGTTGCAACTGGGCCCCGTCCATTTGAATGGCGAAAAAGGTAAACAAAGTACTTCATTTTTTTCTTAAAAGTTGAACATCTGATATAAACCAAAACATGTATCTTTTATTGTAAATTGAGCCTTTTATTTTTTTATTTCCTAGCCGATTAGAAATCTCACTGTATACATTACAATCATTGTCTCAAAATGTAAATTTTTGATGCTAGATGTATCTTTTCTGAGAAACTATTGTTCACAGGTATGTAATTTCTTAAGATATATTTATAATGATATGGCTAATATATCCTAAAGTGATCTTTTTGTAAAAAACTTAAAAAATTATTATTTTTTATTTTTTTATGGGAAAAAAGGGTCAAACTTCACTATGTTTGATAATATATTTTATAAATTATGAAAATTTTTCAAAATTAGCTAAAAGCTCATTTCAGTATAATGAGAAAGGTGTACTTTAATTTTGTGAAGAATTTCAAACATGTACATCTATATTAATAAAGTAAAGATTAAGCGTGTTTCACCTCTACAGCCCAAACTAAGCAACCCAGAAGTATGAAACTTGGCACACAATTATTCTAGGTCCTGATGATGTGCACAACGAAGAGTTTTTTTCGAAATTCGCTTTAGATTTTTGAAAATTAAATTTTTAAGCAATTTTTCCATTTTTTTTTTCAACAACAGGGTTTTTAGATAGTTGTTTTGGCAACAGTCTCATTTGTTTTGCTCTTATCCATTCGAAAACATTCCGAACCATTTTTACGTTCAACGCATTTTATCGTTTAACTTAATTTTTTTAAAAAAGGATGTAATTTAATTAATGTTATAATTTCTACTATATTCTAGGTTACTTCATATTTTTTTTTATTTGTTTATTTTATTAATGTTTAAATTTTTTTATATTTAAAATTTTTAAGCGATTTTTCAGCTAAATGGAGATATGATGTCATCAAACGTGTCAAGTCAACTTTGCGAAAATAAATGTTAAGAGCAGTTTTTTGGTGTATTTTAGCACATTTTATTGTTAATATATTTATGTATAGTTTTTTTTAACTCTGTGTGGTGGAATCACATTCGTTTTTCAAAAAAGCTGTCGTACAAAAAATGTTCTTTTTAAATTTCATTTTTTGGATTTGCGACACAAATATAACATTAGATTTCCCATGTCTTAGGATATGAATTGTTTTGTATTAAATTAATACTATAACTTTTATTTTAGTGTCACACAGTTTTATGTTTGTTTATTTTCTAAACTGTAATTTTTCTTGCTTATTGTAGTTTAAATTATATGATACTGTGACTCAAGTTTTTAAGTCAAAAAATGATTTGTGAAGCATTTTGTAAACAGAAGCTTAGTTAATGTGGTACTTATGTATTAGCGTCACCTCAGGAAAATTGGTGCCCTGCGAATCACACCTTGATACCATTTTTTTTTTTTTTTATTGAAAACAACTATAAAATCCCCGTGCATCACAAAGTATCACACGGGGCTTACAGAAGTAAGTATTAAACACACATTCAAGGGAAATAAACAATTAAAAAAAACCTTGATACCATTTGGCTGCGGTGATGATTATACGTAAGTACTGATAATAATTACTTATTTTTTAACACAAATATCGGATTATTTTAGACAATGAAATTCACTTCTTACTTGCTTTTATTCTTACGTTCTAAAATAATAATAATCAGTTACAAAAAACTTTATTGCTTTTCTTTGTTCAACGATAAATTCTAAATATTGCCTATTGTAACAATAAAGTTGAAAATCCTAGCTAGCAGTATAACAAAAGGAGAATATAGTAATAAATTAAACTAATGGAAAAACGGATTATTGCTGAAATAAAACCCTTTTTTCAAGAATTCATTAACGCAGTATTTTTTTTAAAGTTACCGTTGAGTGAAATTTGGAAATTTTAACTTAAAAATTAATCCCTTAAAAAAAATTTAAACTTGAACAAAAACATTTGCAAACACAATTTTATTCTAAGCGAAGATCAAAGCTGCTAACTTGTAGAGTTATTTTGAATGTTCACATTGCTGCGATAAAACGCAAGTACCAACATTTCCTTCCATTCCAACCGTATTTTTATCACCGCAGCCAAAGTGGCACTTTTTTTTTCACAAAAATTTGACTGATTTTTTCTTTCTTTTTCATATAAAACAAGTAAGAATCTATTGTTTTTATATCGCAAATTTTGCTGAGGTGACGCCGATACGTAAGTATTCTTTTCCTCTATTGTCAAATTCCATTGTAACAAAAAGGAAGAAAAATGTAACTGAAAGAAAGGACAATTAAAACTAATTGGGATTAACAGATTGCCAATATTGTGTGATTTAAGTTAATTTTTTTTTTTACGTACAAGATTTTTTTTTTACACGTTTTCTTTTCTTTTTTTTTTTTTTTTTTTTTTTTTTTTTTTTTGGTATTATCAATATGGGTTGTGCTTGGGCTACAATTTATCTGATTTTGATATCAAGGTAGTAAGCCCCAAAGTAAGTAAAGCTTGAAATTAAATCATTGCCTGAATATTGGTACACTTTAGCGTTACATCTTACCTACTTTCAACCTAATAGCGTGACAATTTGGTCTGGAAAAGCTTTTGTTCTTCTTTTATTGGCTAATTCCATGTTTCATCAGTTGCAAAATAGTACAAAATTATTGCTGACTAGCCATTATCCAACCGCTTCATTGTGTATTTCACGATGTTGTATAAATAAATACTGTTTACATATTCATAAATTTTTTATATCTAGCATTAAGAATTTGATTGTATTGAAAAATATATTTATAGCTGTAACTCTCGCCTCTTGATATAAAAAGGTCAGAATTAAGAATTTCTAATAATATCTATAATAGAAGTAGAAAGATTTTTTGTACTCGCTTAACCCAATAATCAAGTATATTTCCACAAAAGCAACTTTAAATGGATCTCTACTTCGTAAAAGAAATATATGTGCTAAATTTCAAGTCTAAATCTAATAGAGCCCAAACAGAATTTTTTACATCAATTCCTTCGGAGCATTCCTGGCGGATTTCAATTCAACAAAAGAAACATGCAAACTAAATTTTATGATTATGGTCCAGAAGTGATAAAAGTATTTATTTTGATATAAGGATCAATTTGTTACTACCAAACGTGCATGATAAAATCATTAAAAAAAATGTGCGTAGGAAAATTTATTTATTACTATATTATCTTTTTGATATATTGCTAGCTAGGATTTTCAACTTTATTGTTACAATAAGCAATATTTAGAATTTGTCGATGAACAAAGAAAAGCAATAAAGGTTTTGGAACAGATTATCATTATTTTAGAACACATAAGAATAAAAGCAGGTAAGACGTGAATTTTCATTGTCTAAAATAATCCACTGATATTTGCGTTAAAGAATAAGTAATTATTATCAGTATTTACGTATAATCGTTACCACAGCCAAATTGACGCCTCATGAATCGCACCATTTTTCGCCAAAATCTGACTGATTTTATATAAAATATGTTAGAATCGTTGTTGCTTTGGTATCAATGTGTGATTCGCATGGCCCCAATTTTGCTGTGGTGATGCTAATACATAACCACATTATCTAAGCTTCTGTTTACAAAAAGCTTCACAAATCATTTTTTGAGTTAAAAAGAGTCACGGTATCATATAATTAAAACTACAATACGCAAGAACAAATTATAGTATTGTATAAGCTATATTATTGTAAAGTTTCATTAAAATCCGTTCAGTTGTTTTTGCATGAAAGAGTTACAAACATCCATACATACAAACTTTTGCAATTATAATATTAGGATAACAAAAAGAAAATGGAACTCAATACAAAACTTATTGGGATTATACAATTTCAGATATCGTGATTTAAGTTAGATTTTTGGGTATTAACCTATTAGTGTCACTACAACCAAATTGGCGCCACACGAATCAATCCTTGATATCAAAACAACAACGATTTTTTTATGAAACAAAAAAGATTTGTAAGATTTTGTTAGGAAATAGCACAGTGTTCGCCTGATGCCAATTTAAATGTAGTGATACTATAGGTAAGAATACAAATGCTAATGCGAATTTTTATTTACGTCTAAGATTTTCTGAGCTGTTTATGGTAATTGCATCAAAATCAGACTATGGATGGGATTGAATGCTCAAAAATGTAATTCTTTTTTGCACTTTAAAAATCAGAGTTAATGCAATTTTTGTCGTGTTGCATTATGATTTAACTTTCCTTCACAATCTGTTCTTCATATATATTTTTAAAGATTTTATGAATGTACATTTCTATAACATTTTCTTTGGTTGAAAAAAAAAGTTTATTGTTTTTCTTCCTTCATCAGCAGATGCTGATCAATGTTGAATATCATGAAAGATATGCATAGTTATTTAGACTCGCATTCCAATGGTGAAATGAATAAAAAAAGGGATGATATTGAACAATCTGACGTTAAAAAAGCAATGCAAAGAAAAATATCAGATTACGATAAAATCGGGCGTATAATGCTCACCTATACTTTTGAGCTGCATTTTTTAGTGTTTGTTATGTTCGTCGTATAACGCACACCCTCTTTTGTACAAAGAAACCTGAACTGTGCATATGCAATACTCTCATGTTTTGAAGTAATTTATTTGAGGTATTATTCCAAGGTATAGAAAAAAATAGTATACTTCTATATAGAATTACAACGCTTTAAGTTCATAAGGAGTGTCATTTCCCATAGCAGAAACATATTACTGCTATTACTTTTCTGTTATAATTTTTATTTATATTTTCATTGTTTCATTTCTATTTACCTTTTCAGCATCTTAATTTTCTCTCTTACATTCAAATATATGTTTTTATGAAAGCATTATTTTCTGTGAAGCGAAGTTTCAATGTGAACATTCATTAAAAATTTATTTTTAAATTTTGGGTACACTATCAATGGCTCTACCCTACGAGATTATTAGATTATGTGGTACTTATGTATTAGCGTACTTAGGTTACAATCCATCTGTATCCAGCTCATTAATAAGTATAGCATAAAACTAAGTTATCACCTGAATATTGGTACATTTCAGCAGTACTTCTTGCCTACTTCCAACTGCATATCATGACCATTTGGTCAAAAAAATAAGTACTTGTGTATTATAGCAGCCTATTGCCGGCATTATATGAAATGAAGCACACTGTTGTCAATTCAGCATGGACGACACATAGGAAATGGCAGTTGCCAACTTGGTGAGTTATTAATAGAGTTAGCAACTAACTATACATAAGTACCAAATCTTCCTATGACATTTCGGTTCTTACATATTATCCCAACCTATTGTCGACATTACATGAAACGAAGCGCATGGTTGCTACAATTTAGCACGTACAGCACATGCAAAATTTTGAATGTTGACATTGGTCCAATTGCTTACAAATGATGCAAGGAAAGATCTCTGAAACTGCTGAAGATCGAGAAGGGAGACTTAAATATCAGAAATGTCACACGCTCTTAAAGAATAACTATTTGGAAATATAAAGAAAATGCTGCCTACTCTCCTACAATCTAGAGTACAAGTCTGATGCGTTATGTATTCTTGGACCCATGTCAAATACTTGCCAATCATAATACTTATGTTTCAATTTTTCATATTTAAAATTTTCCGTGAGTATTTTGTTTGTTCAGCACTGGTTATGGTAATTTCATCAAAAAATTAAGGCTTAATTTTGTGATACCGTGACTCAAAAGCTAGTTTTAAGCCAAAAAATAATTGAATATGTTCCTCATTTAGTTTTATGAAGATCATATACTTTGTACGTATCATACTGTTCATATATGATATGTATATTTCAATTATTACTATAATTATGTTAATTGTTTATCTCATTAGGTTCATTAAGATTTTTTTCAACATTAGTCTGTTTGAGATAGTTTTTTTTTAATTTTGGTTCTTATATACTAATTTAATCTGTTCACTTTTGTATTACATCTGAATTTTACATTTAATGTAATATAGATGTTAGACAAAATATATCATCCTTTCGTCGTGTAACATTAATTTAATGCTACAGAAAATTTAATTTAATGCTTTATTACAATGTAGGCTTATTTTGTATATTTTTTACAATTTTAGTTTGTACTAATTTTATTATTTTTCAGTTGAAGGCTTCCTAATGTATGTTATTTATGTTAAAATTTTAAGGAAATAGTTAGACATAATTTTTTCTTTTGGTTTATCTATATTTCATTCATAGTTCCCATAGCAGAAACATACTACTGTTGTTACTTTTCTGTTATAATTTTTATTTATATTTTCATTCTTTCATTTCTATCTGAATATTATATTAAATGTAACATAGATGTTAGATAGTATTACTTCCATTCTTCATGTGATCTTAATTTAATGCTACAGAAAATTTAATTTAATGCTTTATTACAATGTAGGCTTATTTTATCTATTTTTTACAATTTTAGTTTGTACTAATTTTAAATTTTTCCAATTGAAGGCTTTCTAATGTATGTTGCTTATATTAATATTTTAAGTAAATAGTTTATGACATAATTTTTTCTTTTGGTTTATCTATTTCATATTATTTCACTCATAGTTTCCATAGCAGAAACACACTACTGTTATTACTTTTCTGTTATAATTTTTATTTATATTTTCATCCTTTCATTTCTATTTACCTTTTTAGCAAGTTAATTTTCTCTCTTTCATCCAAATATACCTTTTTATGAAATCATTCTTTTCTGTGAAGCGAAATTGCAACGAGAACACTCATTAAAAAATTATTTTTTTACTTTTGGATACACTGCTCTGCAATGGCTCTACCCTCTTTAAAATATATTATGCTTGCAAGAAAAGCTCAATTTTATTCATTGCGCTACAGGGACACAATGAACGATTTTCCTTTCTGTATATGCTGTTGGACTATTAATTTTGTTTGTTGCCATTTCTTAATTTAATGAATGAAGTTATATTTGAAAAAACTGTATATTACCCACTGTCATCCACTACAAGTTAAAAAATAATTAAAAGCAATGTCCACATATATTATGGTTCATTATTTAATGCCATCCTTATTTTCTATGCCTTTTATGATATTTCAAGCGTTCTCTAAAGTTATAAAAGTAATTTTGATTTCAAAATATTTTTTCATTGTTTCACTGAACATAATATAATATTGTATTATATGTTTTTTTTTCATTTACATACCACTTATAAAAATATTTCTTGAATAAGAAATTCATTTTACACACATATAAAAATAATAAACAAAACATAATTAGCCATATATTACTTTTGAAAAATAAAATAAAACTCATAATTTTTATTTTTTTAAAAAAAAGGATAGTTTAAAATGTTAAACAAAAATAAAATAGACACTTTTATCAATTTTATTTGTCATATTTTACGTTAATTTTACCAATGCACATATGAGTGTTAGCATATTTTAATTCTGAAAAATATATACTATTTCTTAAAACTGCAATAGCCTGTGCAACACAAAGAAATTTCGAAAAAGTATATTTTATTGAAGCTTTTGCTTATATAAGTACAGAAAGCTCGTGCAACGCCGGGCCATACAGCTAGTATAATATATTTTAAGAAAAGGTACATCGAAAACAGCCAATTTAATATTGTCGGTATAGAAGTTTCTGACTCCCGTTAAAAATATATATATAAACAAAGCTTTACACAAAGTAACATTATCTATTTCTTAAAAATAGTATAATAAATAATACCATAAGAACGGTATTCTAATATTTCTTGTTTTCTCCAATAATTAAAATAACTTTGATTGTTCCCAAACATAAAGGTCATTTCAACTTTTTTTACGTACCCTTTAGCATGTCGCAAAAATCAAAATATGTTTTTGTGACTTCTAATGGAGGCTCTCTTGCTCACATTGAAGAATGCTCTCTAACTCATGTATGCAAAAAAGTAAACTTTACTGGAAATCATTTAGAAAAGTATCTTCCTGGCATTTCTACTAATAAATTAGATTTTTACTGCTTTAGAGCTAGTTTCACTGATTCTCAATACCCTTTGCCAATGGAAGACAATTTAATACAGAAATTTTAAGCCAATTGTAGACAAAAGCAAAAGATAAATCTTTTCAATAAATAATTTTAAAGAAAAACAATAATTTTAAGTAGATTTTACATCTTAAACCTCTCGATGTGCGTAGTTATTTTATCAAAGTAGGTTTAAAAAATTGTGCATTGTTTGATTACGTATTTCAAATCTACATTTTAGAGTTTAAAGATTCAAAAAAAATTTGTAAAATTTTTTTATTTTAAAATATAGACTTCAATCATCCAAATAGGATCATAAAAACTAAGTGAAAAGATAAACAGGAGCAGAATGGGTTGCACAGCTAAAAAGTCAGAAAATATACATACTCGTGGAAATCGCGGGTAGCCTGGATGCGCAGCGAGAGGGTTAATAATTCATTCAACTAAAAGTCTGAAGAGCGGCATGCGGCTCGTGAGCCAGGATTTGCCAACCCTCGTCTTGGATGAAAATTAATGCAAATAATTCCAAATTAGTTCTAATTAATTATAAAAATATGAACCGTATTTGACTATCTCATTTGCTTATTGGATGTTCTTTGGATTACCTCTTTCTACTCGACATAAAGATTTGAGGTGTATGCTAACCACAATATACCTCATAATTTTGAGTCTTACTTAAATGACGAGATTGATACCTGAATTGACACCCTGCCTTTCAAATACACGACATTGGAAAACTTTGAGCCCTAACAGATTCAACATGCATCAACCTCTCCCCCATCCACACACATACACACTGCAGGTCTGAAGAGGAATTAAAATTTGAACATTCCTCTGAATTGAAACATCACTGTCCAGAAGCTCGAGGCCATGACCATTCTGCTCCGCAGTTGGTCATTTAGGGTTATACTTATTTTGATTAGACCGATATCATTCTGAGAAGTTTTATTTATCTCTAAATTTTATTGTTCTCTGATTTAGACGAAAATTTGGAAATAAGTGATGTTTTCCACCTATTTGAAAAGTATTTCCTTTTAACACGTGGTCTCGCTACACATGTGTGAAAGGGATGACTCGCTATTGTGAGGAAAAGATGCCAGGAATTGTGTCTATGCGTTGGAGGGACAGGTCGATTTACGGTCCATCCATATGATTTTCAATAGATGGGGACAAAATGAGTGTGAGTCAGATGGGACCTTGTCCTGGAAGAACGAAAGGTGTTTGAGACAGACTCTGAGGGTGCCGTGTCTAAGTCGAAGAAATCGTAGAGAATGGAAGCTTTAAAGAGACGGAATAGAAAATGCAAGGAAAGTACGGAAAAAAAGAGGTGGGCTTCTGCTTGACTATTTTGTCGGATCTTGGGTGCTGCGATATCCGGCGGAAAGAACCTACCCGACGACAATATTGCAAAGTATCCGATAGTAATACATGTAAAGTTACTTACCTATGGTTAATAACTATATGTAATAACTTGGAATTAAAAATTGCAAATAAAAAATAATTTTAACTCTGTGATCCATCTCGCTATCTAGAAACTTAATTAAACCTGAGGTCACGACACTATAGCCCCATAAACTTCATCAATGGCATAAAAGTCAACTAATTCAGAGATAAAAAAAATTATGTGTTGCTTACATTTCAGCAAAATATTGAAAATCAACGCCCAGTGATGACGCTTTAATACAAAGGTGGCCAGATTCCAATCCAATGTTAGTGAATATTTAAAGCCTTCTCTTTCAAATCCCTTAGAACTTAGATTATGGCCCTGTATTTACGTTAAAATCACCCAAAATTTGTCTCTCGAAACGGCATTTCCTAAAATCGAAAAACATTTAATATTTATTCGAATTTACCATTGCATTTTGCATACAATGACTTGAAATAACATATATTTGCTCATCATTTACATAACTTCTTCATTTGAAAAATTTGCATTTACGAACATAGTATAAGCCCTTCTTTCATTATTTTTTTCCCCTTCTTTTTTTAAAAAAGAGAGAACTGTCACAAAGATTAATGAATAGTTTTAAAGTCTCGCTTTTCTTTTAAAGTTAGTTTAACTCCCTCGTTTTTTCCTCGATTTCCGCCAACATGCTAAAGGATTAATTCATAACTTTCTCTGACATTGACCGATTAAAGAATTAAATAAGTTGACAGGTTTCCTTCTTAAAAAACATCGCATTCAAAGCAGCACGAAGCGGTAAACTTAACAACCTTCTGGCTAACTTTTAAAAAAGTGTCAGTCACCAAGCGCAGGAGATTAACAACTACCACCGCACAATTGATCTTTTAATCTCTAAAATTGTATTTTTATCACGTGTTTTATATTCGATAACGTTTTATGTGTTCAAGGAATCATTTCCGCTAAGTTCCTTTGAAAGTTATTAGCAATTCCTTCTGGCAGGCTTCATCTTAAGATATGACTACATTTAAATGGCAAAAGAAAAATTACTGGCATTTCTTGAATAAAAACATAAATACGCAGAAATGAAGATAGTGAACACTTCCAAGGAAAAAAAAGACAATTTTACATATTTTTAACAGGAATTTTCTCAAGAAAATGAATGATATTTTACTAAAAATAGGCACGTTTCATTTCTTAAAACATTTCAGAATTAAGTATTTATAGAGAATTAGTGAACATGTATATTTTTTCTGATTATTGCTTAGTGAAAAATGCTATTTAGTATTGAATAATATAGGCAATTTTCAAATAAAAAAATTATATTTAGATCCCTGACATTTTTTTTAAATTAATTAACTTCTAAAATATTCTACGAGTTAAACTCTATAAGCATTCATCTCTTTCTATATTTTATATCAAAAATAGCGAATATCCTTGATTTTTTAAAAATCTTTAATTAAATATAAAATTTTTAGTACCAAATTTTTGATCTAGCATAATTAGAGTAGTGAGAAATGACAACAGTTCGTTGTCGGAATTGAAAATCTTCAAAAACTTTAGAATAACCCTCTATATAGACTTGTGTCTTTTCTATTCTTTCTTTCTTTCTTTTTTTATGCCGGTAGCAATAAAAATTCAAATCTGACTCTTAGAAAGTTTACTGTGTGTTTAAGTTTTTATAAGAGGCTGTACTTACACAGAGTGCATTTATGATTATACGTTGAAGTTTGTCATATATATGCATAACTTTCACTTTATATTCTAAGTAATGGTTATAATAAGAGTAAGATTCTATTATACAAGTAATGCGTATTTTCTTAAAAATGAATTCTGTTGCTTTTACATAGACTATGGCATTCAATGGGGGTAGATCAGTGGGGCACACAAGAAGGGGAGGGTTGCTTTAAAAAAGAAACAAAATTTTACAATTCCCGTACCCATTGGTGTAAAGAAAAGGTTATTTTCCTAGTTTAAAAAATTACTAGTTTGGTTGAATTCTAGCCTCAAGATGAAGAAAAAGGAAATATTAGATAGGTCTGTTAATAAAATTACAAAAGGGTCTTGCGCGTTAAAAAAAACTACTAGCTATTGTATTTCTGTACTCCACCCCTTCCTTTTTTTTTAATAGAAAAATGTATTAAATTGAAAAAATTAGGAAGTTTAACTGCTATTAGTTTTCAAAAAATTAAAGTTTCACACACAAATCATGTTAAATCAAATGTGAGGAAAGAAATATATTTTCACATTTTTAAGTTAAAAAATATAAAAAATTATACTTCTAGTTTTAAAATATATGTTTAAAAAAATTATGGATTAAAAAAATTGTATTTTAAGTTGATTTCACTTTAATTGATGCAAAATGCCGAAATCCTCACACGTCTTGGTTATGAAAAAATAAATATCATTCCATAGTTGTTTTTTTCTGGTCGCGTAGGAAAGTCTATAAACTTCTTGAACAATGCATTCTTTTGAATATATAAAAACTTATTTTTAAATAATTTTTTATCAGTATTTCAATTCATTTCCGCACATTTTACGAAGTTCTTCAAGCAGCGATGTCGTGCTAAGAACAGTATTGGATAATTAACGCATTCTTAATTTTCTTTCAGCCCTATATTTCTCTAGTAAAGGTTATTCTCTCCCATTCCATAAGTAAACCTTTTATTTACCTGGAAATGTGACAACACCGCATCGTTTTGTCAAGAAAGCGGTGCTTTTCGGCTCCGCTCTCCTCCCCAAATGCTTTTTACCATCCCCCCCCCCTCTTTTACCGACAAAAAAAATAAAATAAAGCACACAAAGTAAAAACTTTGGAATGGAAAGAAAGACGGGAAGCGCACGCGGCTGTTTACAATAATCAAAGGTTACGTCGGGTGAAGCGAAGTGAAGAGGGGTGCCACACGGAGTCCATTAATTTGACATGGGGTCGGGGAGAGGGAGACCCTCACCCCGTCTTTTAACATGTCATCAAACAAACACTGTTGTTGGCGGGCAGCATCATTTGCTCTAGTTGGGGATTTTATTCGAAGGGAACGTTCCGTAGACGGGAACCAATGGAACAAAACGAATGATTTAGGTTTTACAGTGACTGGATGGATTGATTGTTTGTTATGTGGTAGCATTTTGAAGTTACTTGAGGGTTACTGGCAACGGACCTCATAATCTTGTACCTTGGTCTAGTGACGAAGATGTTACCTGAGCTGGCAATGTAATCGCCCAACTTCCACACCACGTTACAGGAAGACTTTAGGGCAGTGATACTCAACCTGCGGCCCGCGGACCACTTGTAGCCCACCGCCCTTTTCTGAGTAGCCCGGTCGGGACCCATTGCACTAAGAAATTTAATTACTGGAGAATAATGAGCTAAAAATTAAACAGGAATTTCTATCAATCAAGCAATCAAATATATTAATTTTGCTATCATTTTTTTTAATAGTAAAATGTAGGCAATATACTTGGTTATATATATAGATGAAAGGAAATTATCCCATAACCCAGTAAAAATATGCATAAAAATGAATATATTTGTGTATGTTTGATCGAAAAGTTAATATGTTTTTAAAATAAATGAGTTTTAATATTTTGATCAATTTTGCTTTGTCCAATGTTGCGTTGATCTTATAGTGTGTTTTTTCCATTATCCGCATGCTACGGCCCGCGTGAAATGCCTGCCATGTGCATGCGACCCGGCGGGGAAAAAGGTTGAGTACCCCTGCTTTAGAGTGAGGGGAATTGAATTGTGTGATTCAGGTTTTTCAAGACCTCATTTGATTATAAACTTCGCTTTAATGTATTTTTTGTTTTACACTGCATTTTTAGCAATGGAATTATGCTTGAATATATCGAAGGATATTTTAGATTACCCATTAAATTGTAATTGTTAAAATTATCTGAAAATTAATATAATGGGACTTCTCTCATTATTTTAGTGTGTTTTTCGACCCTTTTCACAAATTGCGGTTGTGCTCGGTGCTAATCAAGAACAGTAGAACGACCTCGAAATTTTTTTGAAACATATGCATGTCTGAAAAAAAGAAAAAAGACAAACATGCTATAATTAGTGGCGCACAAGAGGGGGTCCCACCAAAGCCCTTGATTTTGTTCTTAATTTATTATAATCCTATGTATGTAATACATAAAATTTAATTAGGTTATTGTTATTAATAATTAATTTTATTAATTTAATGCTAATTATTTATTCAATAATAAATTTTTTACCGTTTTTTCCCCCGAAAATCGAAAGAACATGTTGCGCGGCGTATTGGAGCATGATTCGAGAATGATAGACCCTTAAAATTTTCTGTGTGCGCCCCTGGCTACAATACGTTGTACTTCAACACGATGCACGATTAAAAGCAACGCGATGGTAATAGGCGACGAATCTCGCAATTTGAAAACATGGTGAAATAATGAGGACGACACATGATCTGACACTCCGGACTCCTATGCTCCACCCCACGTCAACAAATTGACTTTTTAGCGCAGAGATTTTTATGTCCATCAAAATCTCTTTGAGCTAAAAGTCCTTTTGTTGACCTAGAAAACGGTTTTTGGAAGGTTCTGTGTATCTTACGAACAACGCGCGCGCGCTGGTAAGGGGTGCATTACTTTTTATTAACAAACCAAATAACTAGTAATTTTTTTAAGTAAATAAGTATATGAATATGCTCTTAAAACAAAATTTCTCATCAATCGCTTTAGGCATTTGCTTAGAGTCATTATTTTGAGTTTAAATTCCCTTTACTGGAGAATTAGCTCAAATAAACGTTATTTTTCCAATTCATACTATTAGTTCACAATCTCCCTATATCTTGTTCAAATTTTCAGTACTTATTTTAATACATTTTAAAGCGTTCGAATGAGCTGAAATTTTTTCCCACGATTATTTTGAACGACAATACGGTAATTTTACTATAATTAATAAAAATTAATTGATTAAAACTAATTATTCGAGGAATTACAGATACAGCCACGTTGGCATCATTTTTGGTGACTATTTTGGTAACTTGTGTCAAAACTTTAAAAGGGTTTTTTTTCCTCACATTTTAAATGGCTCATCTGAGCTGAAATTTTCTATACACGATTGTTTTGGGTGACAATATGATAATTTAATTGTAATTAATTAAAATTAATTGACTGAAACTAACTGTTTAAAAAATTACAGATACAGACACGTTGGTTTCATTTTAAGCGACTTGGGTCAAAACTTTAAAAGATTTTTTTCTCACATTTTAAAGCATTCAGTTGAACTAAAATTTTATAGACACGATTGTTTGGGATGATGATACGATACTTTAATGATAATTAATAAAAATTAATCGCCACTTAATATTGTGGTTCTGTCATGTGTATATACATATTTATATTAATTGTAATTATTTGATAAAAATTAACTAAAATAAAATTTTTCTTTGTTGACCTAAGTAGGAATTGACTTAAAAAATTTTTTTTATATTGTTTGTTCTTGAACAACACGTAGATTGCAATCATTTTCTTCACTTCTTCACTACCCCTTGAGAGAAATTTGAGATTTGGATAAATTTATTTTGCTCTAGTCCTCATTATAAACTTCCCATAGAACAACATATTTTTAACTTGTACCATAGAGATTATCCCTCTGTACTTTCGTCTACGCGTTATTTAGCAAGTATACCTTCCCCCATAAGAGCTAGAAGCAGAAACCGGGAAAGTTAATTAAAAAAAATTAATATAGGGGCAATTGAGGTGTGTATGCAGAAAAAAATTGTAAACCAAATGAAATTGTTCTTAAGAAATATATATATTTCATAATTTAATAATCGAATTATATAACATAACTCAGTGGCGCGATAGCCCATGAGGGCCAAGGCCTACTGTGCCCAACTCGGTATACGCGACCTTGGGCCCTGAGGTACATGAACAGATGTTCCGGTCAGGTAGTCAGTATAACGCGAAACCCCAGTGTTAAGTTTCCAAGCAAGCTTGGTACTCATTTATCGACTCACTGAAGGGATGAAAGGCTGAGTCAACCTTGCCCAGCCCCGGATTTGAACCTCGGACTTGTGGCGTGGAAGCACGATGCACTTACCACTCAGCCACTGGACTTCATTAAAATTATTAGTCATAAAAATAAATTTTAAAAAGAATTTTCTACATGTAGTGTTCAATAGGAATTGCCAGTGGCGCACACAAGGAGGGAATCCAAGAGTCCAGACCCCCGGCGCTTGATTTTTTTTTCGATTGATTATAATCCGATGTATGTATTACGTAAAATTTAATGAATATAATATATTTTGTTAATTAATGCTAATTATTTATTCAATAATGTATTTTTTATTATTTTTTGTTCTCGACAATCGATAAAATTAAAATAATATATTTAGCGGAGTATTGGGGTAAGATACGAGAATGGTGGAATTCAACATTTAATTTTTAATAATTTTAATATCAAATTCTTTTTTAATAGTATGCTCTTTTGTTCCTTTTTAACCTGTTTTATTTTTTAAGTCTCCATGAGAAAAAAGTCCTTTTATCAATTTTCATTTGATAACATTGGTCACTATGTGTGTACACAAAAACCAAAATTCCTTTTTTCTTCTTTCTTTCCTTTTTATTATACTGTAAACCAATGGATATTCTAATAAAGTTTTCTCTATATTGGCCAGAAGTGCACAAAACATTTTCTCTCACCCCTTTACATCAAGTGTCATTTTCGTCCCTTCAATATCATTCTGAATTCTAAGGTTCGTCAAAAACAACCCGCCTATAGTTTTATAGAGCGAAGATAAATCAAATCACAAATCTCTCCCTCTTACCTTCGAATTATTCTCTATTTACAAGAACTAGGGGGTTAGCCCAAGAGATTTTGGTTCTTTTCTCCGTATCGATTCGGGGAGCGTAAGTGGCAGAAAATGGGGATGCCTCAGATAAAAGACCATCCTCTGCGCGTGCAGCCCCCCAAGCGGAGAAGGGAAAAAGTAGACGTAAGCATCACGGGCGACAAGTCGAAAATGATAGTTCAGCCCTCGGAAAAAGGGGGTGAGGCGGTTGCGGTTACGTCAGGTCTTGACCGTAATGACCAGGTCGACTAAAGTCTGGACGCCGCGTCGCTTTTGTAGCAGCGAACACCTTGGCTCGTTCCCAGGAGTTCCAATTTCCCTGTCATCTCCCCCCCCCCTTTCCCGTGCGAGGGGAGAGCGCTGATTGGTGGGTATGTCGAAGGAAGCTACGCTGGGGTTTTTAAACGAAATAAATTGGAAGCGCTTCAGTTGTTGGCGAAAGCTGAATTTTACCAGAAACTGCGGATGACGAACACCTCCCTGCCCCCTTCCATTTTCTCTTTTTTTAAAAAAAAAATATTGAGTTTTGTTGGTTAAAAAAAGCAGTTTTACGAATATGAATACCGTGAATGCCTCATTTTGGAGAGAAAAATTTAAAGTTATTAAATAATAAACGTCAGTTTTTTGTGCATGGTTTTTGATTAATAATGTTGCTCAATTTGAGTCCTGACTGAGTTCCGAGTGAGCCCTCATTCTACTAAAGTAGATGTTTTCGACCCGTGGGGCCCCCTATTTCAATTTGGAACAATTTTTTTAAAAAAATAGTCTTCTTTTCCATGTAAAAAAACGCCATTTTTTTCTGCCATTCTTGATATTTAAAACATTTCACTGATGTGTTTGATATGCATTTGTTTTCAAATATTTTGAAAATGCCGAATTTTTCAAGAATATCACTGTATTTTAAATAATTTTAAATATACAAAATCTCTGACAATGCATAAAATCTCAGAAATTTTCGGAAGAAAGAGGGTTAACAGGTTTGCAAAATATTTTAATTTGACTTCAATTTCACTTTTTTGAAACAGATAAATATATACAAATCTTTAAACACCATCTCTTCTATTAGAATTAGATGTAATCTTATAAAAAAAGAACCTCCTTTTTTAAAAAAAATATATTTTAGTCATGAAATTTTTATATGACAGACGCGTGCGGATCACTGTAAATTTATTCATGAGGCCCGCGGATTATTTTAAATTTACTAATTTGGCACTCAAGCGTCAAAGGTTGAAGACCCCTATACAAAAGAATACCTGACAGCAGCAATAAGTCCTAAAATCTTGTTGTGGCGTGGTGAGGAAGTTAGGAAAGGGTGAGATATCAATTATATTATAGTCTTATCCAGTCGCGCACACAGGAATTTTTCAAGGGGGGTCCGGGGTCGAAAGTTCACCATTCTTGTTTCATGCTCCTTTTGATTTTGTCGATTTTCGGGAACAAAACACAGTAAAAAACTAGCTTTTGAATAAATAATTAGCATTAATTAATAAAATTAATAATTAATAGCAACTAATTAATTAAATTTTACGTACTATATACTTAGAATTATAATCAATCGGAAAAAAAATCAAGGGCTTTGGGGGGTCCGGACCCCCAAGACCCCTCCCCCCTTGTGTGCGCCACTGGTCTTATCATATCGTCACGTGCTTAGGTTCCATATTTAATAAAAAATCGCTATATTGCTCGGAATAAATACACACAACTTTAGATTTTATTATTTTAAGTATTTTGTAGACTGGACTCGAAATTTATAGGCTTCCTTTGATAATCAGTAAGGCTTTACCATCTGAATGCTTAATATGGAAGTTGTTCGAACCAAACTTGTGCTTTTTGGAAAGTAATAAAATGTGTCTGAAAAGAATAATAAATAAGGTTCTCCGTCTTTTTACCTTTTTCTTTTTGAATTTATTTACATTTAGAAAATTTTACATTATTCTTCGGTATTGTTTGGTAAACCAGACACAAGCGATAAATTGCCAAATGTTGCTACCAGCCGCAGACGAAATACCGTTTACTGTAACCTGTCGCTCTTCATGCGGTTTTCAGAAGTATTGCAAAAAAATTTATGATTAACTGGATGTAGCTTTTTGCTCATTTTTTTAATGTTGAGCGTTATTTAATTTGTTAGCTTCAGAGAAGTAGAAACGAACATGACCTATAATTGCAAAATATGCGAAACGCAAAGTTAAAGAAGTTATCAATCAGACTTTTACAGATTCGTTCTCCATTAAGTGCTGGGACCATTATAGCAGTGCTTCTCAAAGTTGCAATATTCGCGACCCAATATTCAGTAATTTTTTTCATCGCCCCCCCTTCGTACAATAATGATGTACTGAATTCAATAATACTATACTTTGACGCTAAAACTGCGATACCACTTTAACCTCTTAAGCACCCCCGTGTATATAAACGCCTCGCTAAGCCAAAGCGTTTATTTCCTCAGACGTATATACACGCCTTTCCGAAGTACGATCTTTTCTGTGCACTGCTATCCGTAAAATTATTCCGAAGACTTTGGAATGCAATAAAAGTGCCTTGACAATGTTTGCGAAGGATTTACTTATTTTAGATTATTTTTGCTTCTTTATTCCTCCCTCCTCTCCCAATGCATCACATACGCATGCCTACGTGGAAAACGGTTGGCGTTTGGACGCGAATCATGAAACTTTTGATCAGCATTTAAGGTTTAATTATAAACCGTACAAAAATTATCAAGAAAAGTGACAAGCTCTTGGGGTCACTGGTAATTAATAAACTTGTTTTTAGCTTAGTATTGTTAAATTAATTATAAAATACATTGTGTATCACTGATATATTTCTAAGTGTAATATATCAATGTAAATGTGTATTTTATTTTTTATTATGTCAGAATGTATTCTGCTTGTTTACTTTCAGTAAATTAATATATTTTTTTTAATAATCTTTTGTTCTCGATTTTTCAATACGGTCGCGCCCCCCTTGTAGAGTTGTCATGCCCCCCAAAGGGGGCGCGCCCCACAGTTTGAGAAACGCTGCATTATAAGAAGGAGTTAGATTTTTACCAGACGACGCAGAACTCTACATTTTAAATTAAACCAAACTGTTGTCATGCAACATCCTCTATCATTCATCTCCTCTCAAACTTTTTTGTGTTAGAATTTTTCAGGACATTTTTGTTGGGCACTGGGGACTATTTCAGGCGTCTTGACTAACAACAACTCCTCTTCAAACTAATGTCATGCTCAAAGTTACGGAGATTTTATCATGAAATAAAAGAAGTTTTATGAAGCTTTCACACAACATATTAAATATTTTTATATAAATATTACTATTACTTTGACTAGTGTCTTTATGATCAAACATTCTTTGTATATATGTATGTTACCATCATATATATATAAGGCGTAAATTTTGTTATTCATAAAATAACTGATTACTTCTTAAAATACCAAATCAAGTCGTTTAAATGTATAAAATTATATTGGATTCTAAGATTTAATAGGTTATTTTGTGGAATCATGATTGTCTGATCGTTAAAATATTAAAGATAGCTGCAGTGTCGATTTAAGCTCATTTCTGGCCGGGACCCAGAAGATCTCCTCGACACTGAAGGATCGAAATTTATAACCAGTAAATCTCGTTAAGTCCAGCTTACCCGGGCCCCTAGGCGCCCTCCCAAAGCATCCAATGGATAAACTGGCGCTGGGTGGCTGGTGAAAGCTGTTTGATCCGGTCACATCTGGTTTTAATTAGTGTTGAGTCTGTTATGGTGTTTTTTTCATTATTTATCAATAAATAAGCCTATAATATGAAATGCATTTCATTTATCAAACAACGGACTTATTTTAATGTCAATTTGGTAATTTCCCCTTTAATGGGCTATCATTAGTTAATTTATAGATTCCAAGTTATTACATGGAATAACTGGGTACAATGTGAACTTTTACTAATCTATTACACGCTTCAACTAACTTATATGGTTAATTGATGAAATACCTAGGTATTCCAAGGGGTAACTTAATTACAGGCTTTTATCGAAACCTAGGTATATTTCTTAATTGTATTACAGGAATTTCTAATTCTCCCTCTTTCCCTAGGCTATTTCGTACAAATACAAAACTAAGGGAGTAATTAAAGAAAAACCCCTTGCTAATTTCTCTACGCAAACTTTCCTTTCGAAACCTCCTCGAGACGGTTGGAACACTTCAAAAGCGAGGCACAAAATTAAAACCTCCCCCCTCTTCAAGTGCAGACGTCTCAAATGTGTGCCAAAAACTGCAAAGAAAAGACACATTGTTGCAGCCGACAGTGTTTACAATGTTATTAGGCAGGATCATTTGCTAATGGAAAAGACGAGTCTCCCAAAATTAATTTCGCCTAAAATCAGCACACCCCAGGAACGTGCTGCTGTGAGCTCGTGGAGGCTCAGGAAAGCTAGCAGGAATGTGGGCTAATTATTCGGCGCTAAAGTGCTATTAGAACGCACACAGAATCTGTTAACTTTTATTCGCACAGCTTTAGAGCTTTGCAGGCGTTGCGAGGGATTAGAAACAGTCTGTGTTTGCCAGACATGGCACATGCAGAGGAAAAAAATGCAGGAATTACATTGCGCAAAGACTTGGATTGCTTGAAACTGCAGCGACTGAGAAAAGTAATGTTTCCAGTTACGTTCTTTTTCACTAAAAAAAATTTAAGTTCTTTTTTTTTTTTCGGGACGAAAGTTTACATAGCTGTATCTTTATTTTTTTTAACAAAAAAGATCAAATTATTTTCTTTTTAGTTTTGTTCATTTTGAAAGTATGATGTTTCGGCTTTCTTTTAAAAACTATAAGCTATTTTTTATATAAGGAATAATTAAGTAGGGAAAATTTGAATACAAACTTTTTTGCTATATATAAGCTAAAAGAGTATAAATATTTCTCTCTTTTTCTCCGCTTTAATAAGCTCACCAGTATGAAAGTAAGCATCAAAAGCATTAAGAAAGCTCCCTCACTTGAATTTCAAATGCAATGAAATTCGTTCAGTACTTGAATTTAATTATTTATTATTGCTTGGTATTCTGAAATCTATCTGCTGTCTTAAAAACTGAGAGTTGCATTTTAATCTAACAGTTATTATAGACAATCACAATAGTTCAAACCAAATTTTCAAAAATATTTTAACCCAATCAATTGCTTAAAATCTTTTTAAAAAAACACACAAGTCGCCCATCCGGGATAGTGGTTAGCGATGCTGACTGCTATACCGTAGGGACTGGGTTCGAATCAAAGAGAAGACCTGGATGTTTGTAAATGTATAGTGCCTTTGCGGCTTGTGGTACTCTAAATAGCCGTCGAGTCACAAGTCCGCTCGTGAGGTTAGTGGATGGGGAAGAGAGGTGGGAGGCTCCAGACCCTCCCCCAGGGTGTTCTCCCTCAAAATTGGGGAGGGGAACCGAGCTCAATCGTACTGTCACCTGTATGGTTCTCAAGGCTACAGCCAACGACAGACGTACATCTAACATCTTTCCATTATAAATTTCGTGGGCCTGGATCTGACGTAGTCGTGATCAGGTGGTATAAGAAACAACAAAAAACACACAAATATTCAATTACTATAATAAAATTATTTTTTATTAAAATTAGATTTTGATTTTTTTTTAACTTAAATGTCTTTTTTTTTTTTTTTTTTTTTTACAGAAGTACTTACGCATTTGTAAATCTGAGGAAACACTTCTATTTTTGTAAAGAGAAAAAGTAACGTACCTTAAAGAATTTATCCATTTCCTGTATTATTTATTGATCATCCTTCCAGTTTTTAAAGTTACTTATAATTATTTTTAACATCTTTAACATTTATTTTTAAACATTATTAATCATAAACAATGTTCAACGGAAAAATCACACACACAAACTCACCTTTTTAACATCTTTAACATTTATTTTTAAACATTATTAATCATAAACAATGTTCAACGGAAAAATGACACACACACACACACACAAACTCACCTTTTTAACATCTTTAACATTTATTTTTAAACATTATTAATCATAAACAATGTTAAACGGAAAAATCAAACTCATCTTGAATAGATAATCCGTTCTGATTTCTCGTTAGCAACGGAGAGTGGCAGCTTGATAACACAAACTTTGAATTATTTTTATAATTACCGCAATCGCTCTTCCAAAAATTTTCCTACATAAGAATAGCCTTTTTTTAAAAAAAATTATTTTTGTTTTCGGGGTGAGGGGGACCACATAATATTTCAAAACAGTGCAAAAAATGAGTTAGTTGCCCTAGTCTTTTGCGTAGCCAGGGTTAATTATTTTAAATTGATGAAGGGATACAAAAAAAAATCTGTTTTTGAACTAAAGCTTTTTTTTTTCGGTATTGTTAAAAAGTTTTCACGAAAGAATTGACATTTTAAATCTCAAAAACTAAACGAAAACAAAATTACCTAGGTTTGGCTTTTATAGTCGTTTCCAAGTTGAAAGCGGGTCGGGAACTAGTAACAACCGAAATGAAATTCTTTTTATTTTTATTTTTATTTTTAATTTACGATTGTATTTCGTGCACGGAATTTAAATATCCTTACAGTTATTTACAGCAGAATGAATTCGATTTGAGTCGAAAAATGAAATTCAATTCATTTCGAATAATGATGATATTCTGCGGCTTTAAGTACAGTCGACCCAAGTTTTATATCGTGCAATACGTAAAAGCAAAACGAGCGTGAAGCAAATATATATATATTTATAATAAAGGAAAGATAATGGAATATTTCTATCAATCCTCAAACCAAAATTATTTCCACCGATTCTCATCCCACCGAACGCAAAGAAATTATTTATCATTATTATTATTTTTTATTTATTGGTGGTGATTTTCGCACATTATTCAAATGACAAAATGAAAGCGATCCAAAGTCTTGACATATCCCCGCCTCGTCTTGATAATCCTTCTCCACGACACAATTTGCAAATCATCCTCATGAGAAGAAGAGGAGAGAGAAGAGAAAAAGAAAACAAACATCCCCCCCTCCCCCGAGAAGGGAAAAAAAGAAACGATTGAAGATGAGAAGGGTAAAAAAAAGCCGTGTGTCTTGCTTTTATTTAAAATGTAATTCTATTCTGACACTATGAAAATGAAGTGGATTTGCTCTTTCGAGAAAGACACCGTGAAATTAATTTTTGATGTCTTGTCGACAAGAAATAAAAGGGAAAGGGATGAGTCGTTATTTTCTTTTTGTCTAATGCGTGGCATTATTAAATGAGGACCTGCAACCACGCATGCGTGAAAAGGAAGACAGTCGCAGGTGACGTTTTCTTTTTGTTTCAAGTAATTGTTTCAACGTTTGGACATCAAGAAAGACAAAAACTTGATCCTCTTTTTTGAGGAGAGAAAAAAGGGTTACTTATTTTTTTTAAAAAAAAATAATTTTGTAATGAACAAAGAATATGAGCACAAGAAAATAAAATTACATATAGAGTGCTGCTATGCTAGATGTGTTAAAGAATGATTTAGTTACTTTTTGTAGCCTTAAAGATATTGATTAAGAAATTGTATTTCAATTCCGGTCTATTACACGAAAAAATTAAATCAAATTAAGTAATTTCTTTGAAAAGAAAGTATTAAAAAGTACCTATCCTAGGAGGCGAAGGAAGATTATTGAATCAAATCAGTTTCTTTATACAAGAAATAATCTATATTGATTAATTTTAAATATAGAGACTTTCTTTGCAAATATATAGCAAAAATTAATAGCTATATTTTTAACTCAAAAATGTAGAAAAACAAAAGCTTAAAAATTATAGTTTAAAAAAACTAAAAAACATGCTTTTATGGTTAATCGAACTAAAAAGTAAAAAAATAGTTCTTAATATAATAGATATACAGCGTGGGGTGCTCTATATCAATTGTTATAATTTCTTACTAGTTATATTCCGAAGTGTGGATTTAGTGTAAAAATATAGTACAAAGCACACCCCACACGCTTTTTCCACAGTGACATTAATTTTCTCGTTAGTCATTTTATTCTTATATTAAGAATTATTTTTTTACTTTTTAGTTCGATTAACCATAAAAGCGTGTTTTTTAGTTGTTTTTTTTAAACTATAATTTATTTTTCACTTATTAGTTCGATCTACAATAAAAGCATGTATTTTTAGTTTTTTAAACAAACAGATATATTCATACATTTATTTTTTTTTTAATTTTTGGGCCGCGAACGAAAATGTTTACCCATTCCTGAGTTAGAACAAATTTTATTTTTTCCGCATGTGTGCACGAATCTTTTTTTTTTATTTATTTATTTCCATTTTCAGAAAAAAATGGACAATTGTTTATAATATGGTAAGAAATCGCTGACGCACGTTTTCACTTTTTGGGTTGTAACTGAATCTTTTAGTCATCAAAACTGGAAATGGGATCTGGAATAAGTCGCCAAATCTGGAAATGTTATAATGCATTTGACGCCAAACTTGGAAATCGTTATTTCTGAGGATCCTGATCAGGACAATGGAACAAAATTATGAAATTATTGTTTTGTCATTTGTCCTTGACAAGTGTGCAAAATTTCGAATTAATCTGACCTTTTAAAGTGGGTAAAAATCGAGTTCAAAGATTCCATTACATACAAGTGAAGTTTATGAAAGCGCGTGATAAAAATATCACCAATTTCATAAAATTATGTATTTTGACGAATTGTTGCTGATTTTAACAGACTGAGCCTGCTACCAGAATCTATAGACGTTGTTCTTTTTTAATATTACCATGTAAATATTAAATGATTAAATCAAACTCTCTTTTTTAAGTTAATAAGCATACAAAAGCTTCTTCACGATATTCACACATTATTTACTGACGTATAAATTCATTCAATTTTTTTCTTTTTAATTTTATTATTTTTCTAAGTATATATTATAAACCTAGTTAAAATTCACTAATTAAACAAATATAATTTTGAATTGCTGTATTTTAGCTTTTAGCGCTTTAAAGCAGCGATTCGCAAACTTTTGATCGCCACGGCCCCTCTTGATGTATCCGCCTGACATCGTGCCCCCCTCACACACACACCTTCAAGATTTTGAACACCCCTATCCAAGAATATTCTTGATTAAAATACATATTCTAGTATTTTTTTCATTGGAGGCAATTTAGTGATTTATATTCTAGGGTGGCATATCTTTCAATTTTTCATCAAGGCCTTTCAGAGTTTGTAAAAGAAGGAAATCTTAAAGTTTGATGAGACTCTCTGGAGCCCTAGCGTCCACGGACCACATTTTAAGAAGTGTTGCATTAAAGTAATTTAGAACGCAAAACGCTTCTTTCTCTGTAGGTTACGGAAGAGAAATGACTTCCTGTTTTCATCAAATGAATGATAAAAAATACAGTTTAAGCTTTCAAATAGTTTCCTTTTTTTTCCTTTCTTTTTTTATGAAACTAAAACAGAAATTGAATAAGTTAAATTACTGAAGGATTGCTGAAAGGGGCAAAGTGTCCTCGTATATAAACTTTGTTATGTCTGGCATAAACATTTAAAAAAACTGTATCCCTCGTGTTTCTTTTTAACCCTTAAATCATAAACGAAACGTCCAAGCAACAGAATAACTACACAAAAAAAATTAAATTTGCATGATGAATCCAAATCAAAGTTTTAACAGAAACCAGGAGAGAGAGGGAAAAAATTACAACAACAAATCAAGCGCATTTACGAAGTCCAATGCTCTATCATACATACCCACAGAAAAAAAAATTCGATGTACCCGATACTTATCCCCAAACACAACATCGCTCCAACCATTAAAATCTCATCTCAACCAGAACAACAGATTCACAAAAAAAAATTGACAACCTTAACACCTAAAAAAACTCACTTCCAAGCGCAAACATAAATAACACACACGCAATAACTATTTCCGTCAAAACTTAACCTCTTCCTTACACTTTAATATCTCTAGATTCAAATACTGCGCAAATGAACATCTAACCAATTTTTATCAAAAACTACCAACTTTATCACTTCAATGTCTCAGATTCCAAGTACTACAGTCATAAACACCTAATCAATTGCTATCAAAATCTAACACAATTAATTTCTCTAATTTAAGCAGCGCAACATCTAACCAACTTTTATCGGAACTAACATCTTCATAACACTTAAATCGCTCAAAATCTAATATTTACACTAATGACAATCCGGCCAATTCCTTTCCCTTTCTCTAAATTTAACAACACCTTATTGGCTACGATTTGAAACAGCAACACAAGAAATTTTATTACGAGAACAGTAAGCATAATCAATTAACTGAACCACTTCAAACATTTGGACCAAAAAATTGTTAACTAGCAACGAAACACGTACTCCATATGACAATATACACTCGAATTAATTAAAAGGAAAAAAAATTTTTTGAGCACACTAAAATCCACAATACAAACATATCAACACATAAGAAATTGAGAACATTGCCAGATCAGTTAAGATAATGAATACACACACACATATATATATATATACTAACAAAGAGCATAAGAAAAAAAATACATTAACAACATCTCAAATTTCTTGACAGGTGTCCAAAAGACCGCAAAATTTGATTTCTGTTGCCAACAGCATGCATTACATATAAACCATATAAAAAAATAAAATTTATTGACGTGCATACATGAATCACATAGCATAATTAAATCTCCATCTAATCACACAACAAAATTTAAATATTCTCGTGAAACACATAGAATAATAATAAAAAAATATCTAGAGCTAACATTGATATTAATTAACCACATACAACGTTGTCTCACTTAAGCATCAACCCGACATGAAACAAATGGCAAAAAAAAAAAAAAAAAAAAATTATGAGCATAATTTCATTAAATAACAAGGTACAACAATGAAAACAGGTACCGTTTCTAGGTGTGGACTCTCTCTAAGTGGCGAAGCGTCAACAATGTAAAGAAACAAAATTCTCGGTGTCCTCAAAAAAAAATTTAGCGCGATAAGAATTAAATTAATTAATTAGCCGAATTGCCTGCACGAGTCCTTAAATTATACCGCGGACTTGAAACAATACTTTTAACCTCCGTATGATCTGGTAGTAAGTCATCTAAATTGTTTAAGTGCAAATATGAGAATCTCTTAATAAATGGAATCATCCGATTGACATGTGTGTTAAACCTCTTCCTCAATTGTTCAACATGTTGAACTCTATAATTGACGTTAGAAAAACGCTCTACAACTCTGTAGGGACCTTCAAACTTAGGTCTAAGCTTTGGAGATAAATTAGATTTAATATTAGGCGTCTTAATGAAACACAAAGACCCGATTTTGTAATCATAATGATATGTTGCTTTGTCGCTCTCGTACTGAGATTAATGTGCGATGCCTCCTGCTCTTTTAGATTTTTCAACACCTTATAAAAAATTTGTTCCAAAGACGGTAAGAGCTTCTCAACATATTCGTACTTATTTTGTGGTGTGTCAGAGTTTTTCTCATAAGTGTAAGACAATCGAATATCTCTGCCATGTTCTAAGAAAAAGGGCGACGTGTATGTAGCCTCATGAATCGCGGAGTTTAATGCTAACATTGTGTGCGGAAGTTGCTCGTCCCAGTCATTTGTATTTTGCGTAATTGATGCAAGGATATTGGTTAGCTATTGATTGGGTTTCTCTACTCTCCCGTTGACGTGAGCTGAATAGTTTGATATGTGTCTTTTATGAATACCCATAACTCTGCAAAATTCGAAAAAACCTGACCCCTTAAAATATGTAGCGTTATCTACGACTAATTTGTGTGGGCAACCCCTATGTACAATATAGTTATCAAAGAAAGCCTTAGAAATCGTGCTAGACTTAATATCAGGAAGTGGAACGATATGAATGTATTTTGTGAATGCATCTATCATGGAGAAAACATAACTATCACCCTTAGGCGTGGTCTTTAAGGGACCGAAAATATCAATATGACACGTTTCTCCCGGTTCATGACTTTGTTCTACTGGTTGATGAGGGACTGGTGGAATTTTGAAAGCATTTTTTCGAGATAAAAATACGGTGCAAGAACGAACAAAATTTTTAGTATCTTTGTACATATTTTGCCAAAAGAAGTTTTCACTGAGTCGTTGATAAGTTTTAAAAAATTTAAGATGCCCTTCATATTCGGAATGGACTGATTCGAGAATTTTAGCTTTAAGACAATGTGGAATGCAAACTTGCTTTCTAGTGGTATTAGACCTGGGTGACCTGGACGGGCGCTTAGACAAAGGACACAAAAAAACCTTCCCTATTAATAAAGTAGTTGCTAACTCGTGGGCTAACGTCATTCTGATCAATTTTCTGTATAATATGACTTAGAACAGGATCCTCACGCTGCATTCCAATGAGATCTTTTGACTCGGGTAAAGCTATTGTGATGTTATTAATATAACGAGAGAGATTATCTGCGACTGAATTTAAAGAACCCTTGATATAGTGTATCTCATAATTAAATTCTTCTAGAGCCAATTTCCAGCGCAAAGTTTTAGAAGAAGGATTTTTGTTCGAAAGAAATCCTGAAAGAGGTTTATGATCCGTAAAAACTTTGAATTTTCTTCCCAATAAGAAAGGTCTAAAGAATTTAATGCTGTATATATTGCAAAAAACTCCAAAACAGTTGCATTGTATTTAGATTGTGAAGGATTTAATTTCTTTGAAAAAAAATATAAAGGTTTGACTTCTAAGTTAGGATACTTTTGTTCTAAAACTGCCCCGATACCGCGAGATGAAGCGTCCGACGTGATTTGTAATTCTGCGTTTGGATCGGGTAGTGCTAAGACAGGTGGGTTCAATATGGCTTCCTTAATATCATCGAATGCCTCCTGCGTCTCAGATGACCATTCAAATGGAGTGTCCTTTCGTAAAAGATTCGTCAATGGAAGTGCTCGTTTCGCGAAATTTTTAATATATCTTTTATAAAAATTACAACACTCTAAAAAAGATTTAATTTGCTTTTGATCCGTTGGAACTGGAAAAACGTTAATTGAAACGGACTTATCTTTATCAATAAGGATACCTTCCGGCGTTACGACAAACCCCAAAAATTTACAACTCTTGTTTAAAAATTGACGTTTATACCCTGATTAAATTTTAAATGAATTCTTTCAAAGCGTTCTAAAACCTTACCCAATAATTCAAAATGTTAATCTATAGTTTTAGTAAATAAAATAATGTCGTCTATGTATGCCAAGGCTCCGTTATGTAATAAATCTCCCAAAACTTCTTGTGCAATGGATTGAAATGCTTTAGGCGAGATTTTTAGACCGAAACAAAAACGATTAAATTCGTATTTATCACCGTCTGGTGTAGAAAATGCCGTCTTATGCCTATCTCTAACGTGAAGAGGAATTTGATTAAATGCTGACTTCATGTCTAATGCAGAAAAATAGTTAGAACCCGAAATTTCATGTAAGATGTCGTCTAATGTTGGAATCGCGAAGTCTTGAGTCAAGGTGATTTCATTGAGTTTCCTAAAATCCAAAACAAGGCGCCATTTTTCTGTTTGTTTAACAAACAGGGCTGGAGTGTTGTACTGGGATTTAGATTTAGAAATAATCTCTGCCTTCTCTAGATCAGCAATCTGACGTCTAAATTCGTTTCTTAAATTAAATGGAATTTTGTAAATCGGACATTTAATGGGATAGTCATGTTGCAGATAAATTCTATGGTGCTCAGTATCAGCAGCAGATATTTCAACAGTGGAGCGAGCGAAAGCGTTTTTATGCGAAATTAGAAGTTAAAATAATCTTTTTTTTCATTTTGCTGTCTAAACCTGACAGGTTGAAATCCTTCTCCGAGAGTGGGGGTAGAATACCTTAAGAAACGGGAAAATCGCATAAAAAGTCTTCGTAATTATTGACAGTAATTATTTTCATGTTCTTGTTAAGGGTGACAATGTTATCAGAATCGTTTCTAATATTTACAATAGTGTTATTAATTTGCGGATCGATATTAATTTGAGAGGAAGTTAAATGGATATTTTTTTCTTTTTAACTTTACCGAACCCTGTATTGAAGCCGAAGTAGTAAAATAAGGTAATGTTGGGACGTAAACACGAACACTGGTGACTGAGTGAGGACCTACACTCCTTTTTGTGTTTTTAAAATCCATGAATATAATTTGTCTGAACGGCACGCGAAGGAAGCGTGTAATTGATAAGCGGAACTGAAAAGTTGTTAATTAATAAACTGTTATTTCTCATATATAAAACTGCATTCCATAATTTCAAATAATCGTATCCCAAAATAGCGCAATAATTATCATTAATATCTTGCTTAATTATAAAAAATATGTGCTGAAAGTGAAGTTCCTCCAATGACAATTGTATTTCATAACAACCAAGGATTTCCACCGTGTCTCCGCTGACCGCTTTAATTTGGATAGAAACACTAAATTCGTTGAAAAATTCATTTTTTATTTTGGTAAATAGTGAATTGGACATTAAAGAAACGGACGCGCCTGTATCCATTAAAATTCTGAATCTGTAGTTCTACGAGCTATCGTCGACAATTGGTAGATCAAATGTTTCGTCTTTGCTTTGCAGGGGAGAAAGTGAATCCAAGCGTCTCATGTTTAACTTCCCACGGTTACATTTCTGCAACATATGATTAATTTTAATTTAACAGACTCAATATTTTTATTTAATTACCTACAAATCACTTATCTTAAAAATAAAGATTACTGCAACGAAATTCATGATAATTTTGTCACTAGATCGCATCAAATATTTTACAAAAATCACACCAATTATAAAAATCTCTGATGCCTCAAGAACTGTGTTTTTGCTATTAAGAGAATCCGTTATATTTTATGCTTTCTCTAGTTTATTGACAAAATAAATTACCAGGTAAGAAATTTAAACATTTTATGTTCATTTAAAAGTAATTTTGATTTTCTAATGGAAAAATTTCGAAAGAAATTTGATTTTAATTATATGTTGCCAGTGGCGCACACAAGGAGGGATCCTGGGGGTCTGGACTTCCCATCTAAAGCCCTTGATTTTTTTCCGATTGATTATAATTCTAAGTATATAGTACGTAAGATTTAATTAAGTATTTGTTATTAATGATTAATTTTATTAATTAATGCTAATTATTTATTCAATAATTAGTTTTTTACTGTGTTTTGTTCCCGAAAATCGACAAAATCAAAAGGTGCATGATACAAGAATGGTGAACTCTCAACCCCGGACCCACCCCTTGAAAAATTCCTGTGTGCGCTATTGATGATAAGGATAAACATCTACCAAGAGATCCTCCTAGCCATGATAGGCTACATAAAATTAGACCCCTTTATGATGAGCTAAATAAAAATTTTGCTTAAGTTCCTTTAAAAAGGCATCTATCGATTGATGAGCAAATATGCTCAACTAAAGTAAGACATTATATGAAACACACAGTACTTACCAATGAAGCCATATAAATGGGGATTTAAATTTTTTTGTACTTTGTCGGATATCAGGTTTTGCCTATAAATTAGAGTTATATTCAGGCCCCCAAGAAAATAATGAAAAGTATAAGTAGAAAAGGGAATCAGATTCAAGTGCTAGTGCAAATGTCGTAACACGATTAGCAAGAATTATAAGTCGTAATAAAAATTCTACACTCCACTTTGATAATTAGTTCCAAACTGCACTCACACTGAGTGCGAAAAGTGTAAAGTAGGACTTTGTTGCAACAAAGTCAATAACTACTTTAAAAATTTTCATTGCATGTAAGGGTGCGACAATTTATAACAATGAATAATAAAATCCTCATGTGTGTGTAAAAAGAAGTTTTGTAATTTACAGCACTACTGCGTAATGTTGCACTTCTGCAACAAACAAAAAAATGACGGAAATTCAATTCAAAGCTGCTTAATTTTTTTTTCATATTTTTCCCTTTTATTATTACACTTGAGAACTAGCTGATATAATTTTTTTTATAGAAATTTAAAATATGGCGAAGTTAAGGGTTAATAAGTAACGGATTTACTCGAATCTAAGCCGCATCCCCAATTCTCTACACCAGTGATTCTCAACCTTTTTGTGGGTGGTATACTTTTAACAATTTAAAAATATTTGAAAATTTGGCGGCACACTAGAAATAAAATGTTTTAGAGAATTATACTTATCTATAATACACTATGTAAAACAGTTCATAATAATAATTTTCAATATTAAATAAAGTAATATGCACGATAAAGACGAAATGTTTATTGAGTCATTAATTACAAATTAATTATAAGAATACATTTAATGCGAAATCCGAGCTGTGGATGATTTTTGATAATTTCGTTGATATTTGGTCATTTCAATGACTTTAACATGTCACACTAACATGCCCCTCTAACACATGTTAAAGTCTCGATCTTTTTTATATTAGTTAATGCAGAAAATTCGAATTCACACAAATAAGAAGTAGAAAATTGTTCCGCCCATCCGGTGTAGTGATTAGCGACGCTGACTGCTATACCGTAGGGCCTGGGTTCGAGTCCCGGAGAAGGCAGGGATGTTTGCAAATGTATAGTGCCTGTATGGCATGGGATACTCTAAGTAGCCGTAGAGCCGCAAGCCCTCATGAGTTTTGTGGAAGGGAAAGAGAAGTGCGTGGCTCCTAACCTCCCCTAGGGTGTTCTCCCTCAAAATTGGGGTGGAACCGAGTAAAATTGTATTGTCACCTGGGGGTGCCAAGGCTGTCTAGATTCTCAAGGCTACGACAGAGAACCCTCCAAAACAAGTCACATGATCAAAGGAGGGGCGATTTTCCCCGCGTTTGACCATCACTTTACCAGTCTTTCATTAAAGCTTGTGATATAGTGCTTTACCGTACCACGTCTTTTTATATATGAAGTAGTGAACATATAAGATCAGTGATACCATTGGATATGAAGAAAGGTAGGATATTTATATTATTGTATAACTTTATTCTTGAGTCATTATTGAATTTATTTTTAGTTTTGAAGATAACTCAGTATAATAAACTGATGCATTTATGCCAACATAATTAGTTATTTGTAAATTAAGATACGTTATTCTATATGAGAAATTGGTGTTTAAATTTAAATATTTTTAATGTATCAAATCCTTATCTTAAAAATATTGACATTTTTATTAATACCAATACCTAAAACTCCACACATTTTATAGTAATGCCTCGTCATTGTTATGTACCCAACTGTTCATCAAATAAAATACATATCCTTACATTTTCCCGGCTTTCCATTCTATTTGAATGAGATAACATATTGATTAACATATTTCAGCGAATTGCTAAATATTCTTAATACGGTTAATGTTTTTGAAGAAATCTGCTTTATTAATTCTGTTCATCATGTTATGGCTATTCAATCTTAAGAAAAGTATATTGAAATTTGTAATACAGGAAAAATTTTGCAAGCTGAAAAATAATTGCGTGGATAAATATGGTACTATTTCACTAAAATTTTTTATTTCAAATTATTCAGGAGAGATTATTAATGCTAAAGTAGATATTATAAAGATTTCAACGAAGTATTAAATATTTCAAATAAAGTAGAGGATATCTCAATAGAAGAGTATAAAATTTTAATGTACATTACGGGTTATGCGTGCATAATATAAAATTCGGATGCTCCGATTGCAAATGTATATATTTTTTTAATAAAGAGATCAATTTCTCAATTCAGAAAATGCCCACTAACATTGCTATAAAAGTCATTTCAACGCAACATTTAATTTTTAATTTGTTAATATCGAAAACATTTGAATCAAGATTTCTTAGAGTTAATTGCCAATTATCTGTTTACAAGCACAACAGAAGCATATTTGGAATTACATGAGTTGTGGAATGTCTCGCATTCGTTTCATTCATCTTGTGTAAAGTGTAACACACCTGCATTTTCATATTTTTTAAAAAATATTCATTGCATTCGGGAATATATGCTTAAATAATTATTCAAAAATGCGCTATGAAGAAATTTTAACAGTGAAGGGTAATCGAAAATTAAAGAAATTTAAGGCCAATTAGATCAATGTTGCTTTTTATATTTCACTGTTTCATTTATTTAAATAGTCAATCATCGACTGGTATATTATTCAGTTTACATGTACTTCCTTATACTTCATTTTTTTATTCAAAATTTATTTTATGCACATGTTTAAAATAGTTCACATAACAATTACTTAAAGAAAAATTCTATATTTACTTACATTATTCATTTAAATCATTTTCATGAAGATTTTAGCATTCGAAGTATGTTAAATGTAAAATACTGTTTTTTTTTAATTAAAAAAAAATTTGTTTGATTTTTTAAAATATTTTTACCTGGGCACAATATTTATTTGTAACGCATAAAAAATAATGTAAAAATTGGTTTGAATAATATCAGTACAAATCCAAATGATTCAAAACTTGAAAGTAATCAGTACATTGCCTCATTCATGATATATTCTATGAAAAGTTTTTTTTTTTTTTTGTTGTCAGATTCATAGGTAAAGTGTTCTTTTCTGATGCATATATTTCCTAACGCATAATCTAGAATCTATTTTTGCTGTATAATTACTGTGGTATCTAAAACTGTTTGTGTCATTTCTATGTATTTTTACATGCATTGCATATATTTTTGCATGAAGTTTGCATTTGTATATATTTTTGCATGAAGTTTGTATATATTTTTGCATATATTTAACCTTTATTATGATTCATTGATTACAGCAAAATGTTGCTAAATCCACATGTTTTTTTTTTTATTAATATGCCTCTAATGCTTTACTTTTCATATTTTCTTTGCAAGTAAATGTTGCTTTTGTTATTTTATCTGATTGAAAATATTTTATATTGAGTCAGTTTTTACTTAGATGTTTCCTACATTGTTATAAGCCTTTCGCGAGGGATAGTTCCCCTTTTTCCTGGAAAATATTAGTCATCCATCTAACGTATCAATACATAACTTTCATCTGAAAATATTCTAAATGAGAATTATAAAAAATAATCAATATAAATCTGAAAATATTAGTCTACGACCTGAAAAGAAATAAATATCGTAAGCTTTATATTCCTGACAGCCACTGCAAATAGCAAAGCATTCCCTCCTTTCGTGACGTCATCAAAACTCTGTCGTGGCCTGGTCCTTCAAGGTGGCCTTGATGGTGCTCAAGTCTACGACCAACGCCGACGTACATCTAGCCCCTTGCCATGATGAATCTCGTGAGCGTGGGTCTGATGCACTCGAGATTAGGTGGCTTAAGAAACAACAACAGAAAACTGTCACAATATTTTTAAAGCTTTTTTTACTTTTATGGGATAATCGTCTCTAATTTTAATTCAAAATGGATTAATTGACTCTCTTCCAAATGTTTTGAAATTAAATCTCGATTATTACAGAGTGACATTAGTTTTCCCCCTTCATTCAAAGGTGAATCCATATACAGATGTATCCGTTAACCACACACACAAATGGATTATTCCAATCAATTATATATATATATATATATATATATATATATATATATATATATATATATATTATTTGGGAAGAACTGAATAACTCTTTCAACTAGTACTGTCCAATGGTTGATTCTAATTTAATGAATAGTTTATTTCTATAAAACCTCCGAATGATTCTCGGTTCCGGATTTTTTTTTCTTCCCAGAGTATAATTATAAATTTTTTTAAAAAATTTAGAGGCACTCAGAAGTGGCGCGACACAATGGTTGAGAATCAATGGTCTAAGGATCAGATTGATATATAAATAAAATAACCGAGGAACTCTTCGGAATTTGTATGAATATGATAAAAAGGCGAATTTAAAAAGATCTAGTAAAGCTCCTAGTCTTCCGTGAAAACGTTCATGTTTATTTCTTAATCGTAAAAGACTAGTTCTCTCGGGATATTTTTAATTTCCAGAAAAAGAAAAATAAGTACAACATGGAATTGTTGATTATTTTGAGAAATTCTGTGCTTTGGAAGTAATACTGAAAATATTTTGTTGATTAACATTGCTAAATTGTGAAGTATTGTCAAGAAAAAAAAACTTCTTTTATTTTAGTTCTGTAACCATTAACTAATATGCTTTATTATCCGATTAACAACAGTCATTTTTTTTATAAGTGTTCATATTAATTTATGTATTCTATGTTTTGGCTGCTAAGCGCTAAAATACTTTTGAAGTACAGTAATACCTCAACTTGCACTACCCCGACTAACGCGAATCCCATGATTTTCAAATCTCGTGAATTTATCTTCTGTTTGTGGGGAAAAAATAGTGAAATTAATAAAATATTATTGAAGAAGTTGATCTTTCCAGGCCAATAAATATAGGAAAAATAGTGTTTTTGTTCAAGATGCTGGATTTCCACAATCAGGGGCTGACAATAGGTGAGATCATAGAAATTCATGAGCAAAAGCAAGACATTGAAGAAATTGAGTCTTTAGACCCAGTTCAATCAGAAGATCGATTGACATTTGGGAATTGGACAGAAAGCCTCAGTTTAATTGAAAAACAGTTACAAATTTTAGAAAATGTAGACTAACGATGAGCGTTTTTTTTTTCAACAAAGAAAGGAATAAAAAATAGATATATTAGCATGCCAAGAGGATATTTTGAGGGTGAAAAAATATCTTTTGTCGCTAGATTACTTTGTTCTATTTTATGAAACTTTCTACGTCAAAATGACATTGGTTTGTCATTTTTTATTTGTGTTATCTAAGATTTTATTAAGGTATCAGACTACTTGTGCGACAACTTTATTTTTGAAAAAATAGGGATCTGAAGATTTTTGATGTGTAACATCTTTCCTCTCGATTACTGGATATTTGTCGGAGGAATTTCGTGAAAAAGGATGGATGTGGGTAACAGGAAGTGACGTAAGCACGCTATTTGATTTGACCAATGAGAGCGCGTGGTGTTGTATCTTCGCTACCCTCGCATACTTCTTACCCATCCTAAAAGCTTACTGTACGTCTTTCTACGAACCCTCGTCGTCTAGTGGTTAGAGAAGCTGACTTGAAATGAATTGTCCTGGGTTCTTTTCCCGGGAGCTTGCTGCTTTAAATCACTTTAATTTGCTTCGAAAATTATTTCTCTTGATCAAATTTAAATTTCCACGTTCTTTCCTGTTTTTTTCTTTTTGTACTTTATTTTTTGTTAGCATTGATTTAGCTGTTGCAAATTCTTGGTTTCTGTGCAAACAATATGCAATATTAAATCAAATTCCTCAAAATATCAAAATGGTTGGCTTAAATTTTAAGTTGGAGATAGTTGAAGCATTATGAGCCTCTCCACCTACTAACAAAAGTATTTTAACTGATGACAGTGTTGTAATTCTACTTGCAAAAAGATCGAATTGTTATAATCCACCTGCTATACATGTCATGGCTTTTATCCTGGCCATTCCAGGATAAAAGACTTGACATGTATAGCCATTTTCGATGTGTTGATGACATTTCAAGGCCTCGCAAGTGCAGATATGAAAACTACGAAAGCAGTTCGAAAATATGTTGAGAAAAATGCAATGGTTATTTATACTTGCCAAAAACAAAACAAAAGATTTTTACAGTAAATAAATAATGAATTAATAAAAGAGTTAATTATACATCAATAATTTTTTTTATTTGTAACAAGTTTAGTTGAATTAAGATTGTTTCTTCTATCAACTTAAAGCTAAAAATATATAACTCGTAAAATTACATAGGTGACCTGTTTCACAGATAACGCCTAACCCGCACGATCGTGCGGGTACCATCTATGTTCCGGGAAGGAGGGGGGATTGGGAATTTTTTTAGTAATTTTCCCAGTGTCTTTGTGGTCCATATAGTAGTAATAACCTTATTAATTTAATATTTAAAGATCAAAATAATTTGGGTCTTAAAGGGATATATTGAAGGTGGTTCTGCTCTTTAAAAAAAAACTATCACTCGCTTCCCAGGATTTTGAGTGGTGATTTTAACTTCAGCATCAGTTTGCCAAAATCTGAGCCACCCACAAAAAAGCTCTAAGAATATGTTACAATTTTCTACATCTTATTTATGTGAATTTAAATTTTCAGCATTAACAAATATAAAAAAATGAAAAAGAAGATCGAGACTTTTAAATGTAAATGACGAAATGAGAGTTGCATTATCATTTTTATGACCCAATATAAACGAAATCGTCAAACATTATTATGTTCAAATTTGGCATTAAATATATTCTAATAATTAATTTCTCGATAAACATTTTGCCGTCTTTGTCGAACATATTATTTTATTCAACATTCAAAATTATCGTTTAAACTATCTAACATAGTGTATTAAAGATAAGTAACATTCTTTTAAACTTACTTTATTGTTATAGTGCCGCAAAATTTTTAAATTGTTAAAACTGTACCACAACAACAAAAAAAGTTGAGAAACACGGACGTTAATATAGGAAACATTTTATTAATTAAAAGGAATACACAAATTACGCTTACATTCCTTTTAATTATTTATTTAAACTAGTATTTTTTCATTAAATGCAATTTTTTGTGTGTATTGTCTATAAAATATTTTTTAATATATTGGAAATTTTTCTGAGCAAGAAATGCCCTTCATATTGAACTTTACGGTAAGCGCTACAGCTAAAGTGTCAGTATTCACTTTTAATTTCTTACTCGTCCAAAAATCGTTACGAATTGAAAAAAATTCTTTCAACTGCTGCATTAGTTCTAGGGCATCATAACGTAAATTCAACAAGAATAACTAAATTTTCATATGGAATGTGCTCATTTTTGAAATGGCTAAATATTTCCACATACTTTATACCACATACATTTTTGTTTCCTATTTTACTTAACCTAAAATGAGAAGAAGCTAATGTTTAATAAAATGAGACAAATGCATGTTGTAATTAAAAATTTTGGGAAGTTACTTTTTATATTAAAAAAATGCAGTTTTCTCAAAATGATGTTTTTAAAACTGTGTGTACCTTTTTCTAGAATCTACTGTATGTGAGTGTACCTGAAATTTCCCCTTCATATTGTTGTTATGTAACTATATATACTGAAGTGAGTTGTTTGAGATATTCCCAAAATATTTAACTAAAGACCAGATATCGTAAAAGATAAATATATAACAATTTTCAAAAAATTCATAGCTTATAGCAAATTTATATGATACTTCTACGTTGCATGTTTTTGAAAGAATTAAACAATATATTTAAAAAAAAATCTCACTTCAGAATAAATATAAAAATATAATTAATCCAAGGCAAAATTGTGGAAGTTTCTGAGAAAAAGATGCATAAAAAAGCTCAATTTAATAGTGTCGGTATAGGGGGTACCGACTCTTCTTGTGGCCGCGGTAGCCGAGTGGTATAGGTATCGGACCGTGGCTTGATTTGTCACGAGTTCGAGCCCAGTACCACTAAAGACCCGCCGTGTTGGGCAGCGATGCACGTTAAATCTGTCGAGAGCTGAAACGTCCTCCCGTTGGTGTGATAGTTGGGAGAGAGGGGTGCCAGCTCAGGTGTCGTCCACGTCACTTGACCATGGTTCAAAATTACGTGGTCCGTCGCCAAAAGCCCTCGTGTAGCTGAACAGTGCGACGTTAATATTCAATCAATCAACCGACTCTTCTTAAAACTACAAGGTTTTTTCTGGGAACCCCATTCCATGCTTACAAGAATTTATCTTACAATAATAATTCAAAGTAGATCAACATACTATAAGTACCTACTTTATGTAAAAAATTATTTGTTGTATTAAAAAAAATTAATGTAATTTTAATCTAATTTATACTGAAAGTAATAATATTAATTTGCGAGCCAAGCGTCAGCTACCCATATCTTATATTTAGTGACTGAGTATGTGCTTATGAATGTTTTTTGTTTTGTTTTGTTTTTTGTTTTTTTGCACAACTGTCAAAGTCAACCTCTATTAAAATTTCTTCAATCGAATTTCATATTCTGCGTTTAATTTTTTTAAAATTTTATTTTTGTAGCCATTCACGTTGAGCAATATTTTTCACTTTAATACATTATTCTGAATGGCATTAAAACGTTTGTAGCTGTGCTTGAAATCCTGCGAATTTTGTATGAATTTGCAACCTTAAATTTTGGAGCTGTTTTTGTTTAAATTTGGATTTTAAAGATAAATCTGTTGATATATTGATAAGCTGCTCCCTCATCTTCATTGAAGGTGCTTTTCTTCTCCACAAAAAAAAATGCCTTTTCTTTTAGAAAACATTATACTAAAGAGTATAAAATTATTCCGTAAGCAATAGAATATCTAGAATCTAGCAAGTAGTAGGTATATGTAAAGAAAGAAAAACGTTTTTAATATTCTTTTGATTATTATAACAAACGTTTTAAAAGTGTTACAAAATAAAGTTATTATTTTAAATTTATGTTGCACACACAACAAGTTATATATTGTAAGAAGTTATTATGAACACACACCTTACACAATTTAAATAATTGGGATCAGCTTTCGATATTTGTGGTTATACAAACTTCTCTTATAGAGACAGATAATCCATTTTGCATACTCCTTTATAATTTTCTTAACGATTTTTTATTGTGAATCGTGGAACCCTTGGGTATGTCTCATGTAACCCCAGGGTTCTGGGGTATACAGTAATAATGAAAATACTAATGCTACACAGCTCTAAATAATGAAAATACGTGGGGTGGTATATACTCGGAAAGAAGTCCAAAACATTTCTATATATATATATGCATGGTGACTAATCAGAGAAATTGTTTGAAGTAAAATAAAGGTAAGATTTAGAATGGGGAAAAACCAGTTAAAACGTTATTTATTTATAGTTACAATACACTTCCGTCTGTTGATTGATAGTAGAGAAAAATTTAAAAAAGAGTAGGTATGTATTAAACAACTAAACTAGTTCTTAAATAATACAGTTTTTTAATATGTATGTCTATGTGTATCTTTATTTTAGTACTTTCTAATAAGTTTTAGTAATGCGATCATTTTTATTTATTTTTAGAAAAAAGGGCACCTCAAGGAAATTTGATATAGAGCCCTCTCAGGACTGGCTACGCCAATGCATTTATTCATACAATAAAAAAAAATGGCGGGGTTGGGTTAAGTTTCGTTAGCATTCTAGAAAAATCAAATATTCAGATAGTCAAAGACAAATTGAAATGTGTTCATGAAAATATCAAAATTTCGTCGAAAAAGTAAAATTGCTTCAGAAGACCCCGTTTGATTGCCCAACAGGCTGTAAGTTCCTCACCCTCGACCCGAAGTGTGAAAAATGGAAAAGATTTCGTAACCGTATTGTTTTAATAAATTGATGAACACACCTCATCTCTCAAACGACTCGATTAACTTTTCCGGCACAACGCGCCGGACCGGCCTTTTACAGTAATTGGACAACCAACCACAAAGGCGAACTCTTAACAATAGGCGATCGCACGTGGCAACTGTAGTCCCGCCTATCCACCTGGACTTAAACCAATAGCGAGCGAGAAGAGGCGTGGTATTTGCGCGCAGAATCCAAACGTCCGTCTCTTCGGAGAACTATTTTAATTCGCGATATGACGTCCCGGCGGGCGTACATAAAGCGGCATTTCGTTGTAATCCGGTGATTTTGAATTGTTGCAGCTCTTGCGGTTATTCCTTGGGGTGGAAACTTGTGACTTTGCGTGGGTGTCCAATCAATTGGGGCCAAACTCCTTACGGAAAAAATAAAAAGTGATGGGACCCATATCAGTTCACCCGACATAATATAAATAATTAGACTGTACAAACTTTATGAAATAATAGTATAAAAACTGACAAAATTGTTAGTAAAAATGAGAAATTTGTTTACGGCTGTTACTGATGAGTTATGGTGGAGTCAGAATTGAAATCGAAATTTTTCAGCTGTGTGTTGGGTTTCCTAATTTTGAAACATTGTAACAGTTTTTATCAAGAGTTATTTGCCTTTTTTCTGGAGAGATTGTGTGCGACTCTTATTTCACTCAAATTGAAATAAAGTTGTTTTGTGTTTAGATAACACATAACTAGAGATCGAGGAACCATTAAGTCTGGTTGCTACTAATGAACGTACGTACCGAAAGATATTCATATTTATAGCCTAAAACAATATAAAAAAACATTCTAGACAATAACTCTCAAGCGCATTAAATTAGCAAATATATTCTGTATAACGTAGGAAGATATCTGATAAACGAATTACGACAAAGAACTTTGTTAATCATCATCTCAACTACGACAAACGAAATCCTCAATTTTGCAAGAGATCTGCTCTCAATTCTGAATGCACCAATTTATTTACTGAAAGAAATCACCTTCATTTGCCCCATTAGAAAAATACATATTTGAGCCACTACGAGAAAAAAGAAGAGGCTAGGGACAACAATCCAATCCTGCTGCTCTCAAAGCAAGATGCAGTTTGTCGGCTGAATTGCTGCAGATCATCTGTTTCTCCCAAGAACCGTTCCCCGTTCAGAAATCAAGCTGTTCACCACAGGATCTGCAACCTGTCTTCTACTCAGGTGAGCTTTTCTTCTCATTAATAACACACACTGCAATGTTGTTTACATTTAAGTTATGATCAGAATAAATGCCTTCTTTCAAGTAAATTGTGTGGTTACTTTCAAAATAGTTTCGTTTAGCATAAAGCTATCGTTTAATTTAAGGAGCTATTATCATTAAATGACTCAGCCCTATTACAAAGTGATCCTGTTTCAATATCCTGTTAAAAGTAGTACGAGAGTTCTTCAATGCAAAAGCTCTAAGTGGAACGAATTTTTAATTTGTGACAAAATAAAGGAAACCTATTTATATACATGAAGAATATCTCAAATATATCCGCTATTTTTTCATTGTTTGATCTTCCGTTCGTTAATCTATACCTGAAGAAATATAGTTTCTTGGAAATTTGTCTGTTTTTAAGTAAACATAGTGTGTGTTGGTAGAGATACCTATATATATATACAAATAACACAAAAAGAATGATTAGTTACAAACTGATATGACAAAAAATTTTGTTTCGTAAATAGCCATGATATATTTTTTTTCTCCGGCCCATATTGTAATTATCTCTTAAAATGTTATGACCTATACCAGTTTCCAAAATTTCCCTTAAAAGTGAGTCTTTTTCTTTCCTTCTCACCTTTAGAGTGTATAGAGTAGTAATGTTTTCCATTCCATTTCATACATTCTGTCCCCCTGAAATTTTGTCTCGACTCTTTTAAAAGAGTGGTGATTAAATTCTCTTCTATAGAACGTTCAAGAAAACACGTTATAAGAAATTAATTCATATTAAACGAAACGTTTCACGCGAGTGGGGTTCCCCATTATGATGATTAATATTGAAATTAACCTTGAATCTACATCTGTCATTAATTAATGCACAGAAAAAGTATGTTGGTAGAAAATTTAATTTTGAAAATCAATTTTTGTTTCCAAGTAGATTAAGTTGAAGACTAGATAGGACATTTAATATTTGATATATTTTGAAACAGATCCAGTATTAATAAAATTAAAACACTCTAATGAATTAAAATTTTAGCGATGTCTTAAAAAGATTAAGAAATGTAACGAACCAGCAGTGAGGTACACAAGAGGGGGGGAGGGTGTACACGGGTCGGGACCCCCCTCCAAAGCCCTTTGTTTTATCTGATTGATTATAATTCTTTGTATACAGTATGTAAAATTTAATTTGTTATTAATAATTTATTTCACTAATTAATGCTAGATATTTATTCAATAATTTAGTTTTCGCCTAATTTTGTTCCCAGCAATCGACAAAATCAAAATATGTTTGGCGGAGTATTGAGGCATGATACGAGAATGGTGAGCTTTCAACTATCCATCCTCCTTGGACATTTTTTGCTTGCACCACCGTATATCAGCCCTCTTGCGTAAATACAGTCGGACCTCCATTTAATGAAGTCTCTAAATCCCGAAAAAAAGAGTTCGTTATGTGGAAAATTCGTTAAATAGAGAATCACCTTTAAATATATTACGCGTGCTTCGTTCCAGGTAAAAGTTCGTAAAATAGATTCTCGAAATAGAGGTTCGTAAAATGGAGAACCTACCGTATATAATACACTTTTTATCTGGATTTTTAACATAAAAAGCGATTTTTTTAGACGTTAGAAAAATTATCATATGGTATCATAATAAAGTAAACGTTCAATTCGAGAAATATTTTAATGTGCTAAAATTTTTGACGTAGCTTTATTTAAACCTTTGCAAATAATGTGCAAGGATACTATTTAAGTTTATCTTATTTCAGTTTTCAATTAAATTTAAAAAATATATAGAATTGGAAAATTATTAAGTCTGTGCGTGATAATCTATACCCTTCATGTACAAATGAAATTTTATAAGGCAAAAAAATCAATAATAGATCAATGGAAGACAAATATAATTAAAGATAATACAGTCGCATTTCTAAATTAGGTTTTTAAATACGTTTCCCCCTTTGCCATTGTTTTTGTTACGTTTATGAAAAATTTGAGAAAGGGAATCAAATTTGTCATTACATAAGTAATCAAAATTGTAATATTACATAAATAGTATGTGTGATTTTGTATGCTTATTATGTATAGTATATTTATTAAATTTTCTCTCTCGTCAGTTCCTTACTTAACAAAGACACTGGAATGTAGATTCTGTGTTTTGCTAAGTGAAAAGCATTTTCCCTTTAATGATGAATAACCAATTTTAAAAATCATTGTTAATCTAAATGTTTTCTTTTTTACAATATTTGAATCATTTCATTTAAAATATAGTAATGAGAGATTTACAAAAATAGTATATTTTAAGATATTTTTTTTTTATATTCCTTACTGTGTGATTAAAATTTGACGAAAAACTAAGATATTTTTTTTCAGTAGATGCTACCAACACACATTAGATGACTTGATGATTTTGTACATAAATTATTGCGACCTAGCCTTAAGGTATCCGACTACGTTCGGAACCTTGATTTTAAAAAAGCACACAAATGGATAATTGTCATGATATTTAGTGTCACTTAGATTAGAAAACATGTATAAAATTGTTTGAAGGACATTGTGACAAAAAAAATTATTTAAATACACTATTTCGGCAAAAAATTAACGTGAAATAACCTTTATTCAAAATGTTCTCCTTTTGTGAAAAAGGCTTCTATTATAATAATATTTTGCCTATTTATAGCTCAGACCTCTCTACAGAGGCTCAACTGGAAGTTTTGAAAAATTCACATTATTTTCAGAGTTACAACCCATTGAAATAATTATCGGCGTTTTTTTCTTAAAATTTCTCCCCCTTCTGTTGACGTAAAACATAGATAAACCCACTTCTAAGTTATATATTTCAAAAATTCAAGTTGAGCCTCTGTACAGAGGTCTGAGCTATATACAGGCAAAATATTATATTATTATAATAAAAGCATTTTTCACTAAAGGAGAATATTTTGAAAATGTTCATTTTTTTTTGTCAAAATATTGTACTTAAATAGTTTTTTATTGTAATACTATTCTTAAAACAATTTTATGTACATTTTCTAATATAAGTGACACTAAATATGATAAATATTATCCATTTATGCGCTTTTGCAAAATCACGGCTCCGAACGTTGTCGTATACCTTAATTGTGTGATAAAACTAACTTATGTGTTGGAGACATATGTTATTGATCAATGCATTTTTTTTCTTTTACATTAGATCATAATTCTTACAACGTCTTTAAGATATTTTTTTGTTTCCAAATGATTAAATTTTAGTTTTTACCTCTCGAAATCACCAAGTCATTTGTTAAAATTTAGTTTTCCCTGTATTCTATTTGTACTCTACATCGTGATAATTCAAGAAATATACCTTAAAATAAAAGGTTGCTTTGCCCTTGAAATGAGTGCCCTTCGCTTTTCCCCCTTTGCGTTGAATGGCAATAAATGATTTAACTCCCTTGCAAGCTACATTCAAGTTTATGCGTATCCAGTGGGCTCACCTTTGGTGATGTTTCCAGGAAGCATTTGATCCTCAACCCCCAAAGCAGCGCCTCAAACAGTGGGACGCTCCCCCCTAGGGGGACATGATACATTTGCGAGGGGGGAGTGAGCGTATTGAAAAGTTGAAAGCAAAAGTTATTTAAAAAATATATTAACTGACTCAAAGGAAGTGGAACAAAATGCATTATGATATAATAAAATTAACATTTATCCTGATATAATGCACTCATAAATGCATCAGTAGTGCACAATGTATTTGATAATTAATTTAACAATACAAAGTTAAGAACCAGTTGTGTGAATAATGACCAGTGACCCCTCGGGCTCGTTATATATAAAATTATATACTCCTTCGCAAATATTGTCAAGGTCCTTTTATTGCAATTCAAAGCCTCCGGAATAATTTTATGGACAGCAGTGCACAAAAAAGATCGTACTTCGGAAAGACGCAGATATAATTCTCCGGGATATTTGACCGGTTGAATCAGTTATGCACCGGAGGTCTTAGAGTAGCTTTAGCGTCAAAGTATAGTATTATTGAATTAAATGCATTGTTATTTATATGGAGGGGGCGCGATGAAAATTATGATTGAATATTAGGTCGCAAATATTGAAAGTTTGACAAGCACTGCCCTGAAGCGGTCATTTTTTCCCCGCACAAAATGTTCTAAGAAAGGCACATTTTTTTTATTACATTTAATTAAGCATAATACTTAACAAAATGCGAAAATGGAAGAATTTTATTTTAATTGCCAATTTTCAGGTTTTCGCACTACTTTTTATTTTATATTTGCGGAACATAAAACCTCTAAATGTTTGCTTTCTATAAGTAGTCTTTGCATGCTATGAAGAATGTTTCATATATATCTTAAAATAATTTCTCCCATACTTACAAAAACATTTCATATTCGTACCTCTTTTTCAAACAGTTGAGGATTTTGTATGTGGGTTTGCATACATATATGAACACACCACTTGAAGCATGGTGCGTAATATTAAGACTTGCATTGCAATGGGGGACAGAGAGAATATCTGCTTTTTCGATCCTATCTTTCCATTTTCATTTCTTCTCAATCAACGAAGAGCACGTTGCCTTGCCAATCCCTGTTCTTTAGCGAATATTTTCAAGAATCTAAATTCCCCTGCCTTCAATGAAAAATTCCCGCCTTCACCACGAAGGAAATTACTGATGAAAAGTATTTCCCTACCATGGACCAATTGCATCTTTTAAAAAAACTAACAATAATAATCTCACTATAAGAACTAAACATATATGCAAATCAAAGATAGAAAGAAGAAAATTTAAGTGTCCGTTCAGCGTACGGGCAAATCAACTCTGGCCAGCTGTCGGTAGCCCGTACACAGCACGAGCACACCAGATAAGGGGCAATGAATGATTTAACTCCCTGGTAAGCTTATACATATCCAGTATGCTAGCAGCTTATCTTTGGTATTGTTCTCAGCATCAAATTTTTTTCCGGGAAGCATCTGGTCACTAATCAGTAGGGCAGACAAAAATTTTTCATGGGAGGGGTCCAAGGTCGAAAGTCCACCATTTCATGCTTCATTACGCCACCTAGCTCATTCTTTTGATTTTGTCGATTTTAGGTAACAAAAACAATACAAAACTAATTATTGAATAAAATAATTAACATTAATTAATAAAATTAATTATTAATGACAAATACATAATTAAATTTTACGTAATATATACGTAGGATTATAACCAGTCGAAAAAAAAATCAAGGGCTAAAGGAGGTGTCTGGACCCCTAAGACACCCCCCTTGTGTGCGCCCCTGTCACTAATTATACGCTGTTAGTTTGCCGTCTTGAATTCTTTTCACCCTTTGGTCTGAGTATCACTGGGGTCTGACACTCTGACCCGTATCAAAACTCTCTGAAGGCCATTTTATAGAAATGAAAGCCTTGTTAGGGGTACTGTAGTTACGCATGTTGCCTGATACGGCGGTAGCTACGCCCCTGCTGAGTATATAAGGTTAATTCCTGTCTCTGAAGTCCATCTCGTAGTTTTATCTTCCATTTCCGGTGAACAGTTGGCACCCCATTAGCTGTCAGCCAAGCCCCCTAATTACTAATTTCTATCTCATTTGTGTCCTGTTTCTCGTGATGAAAGGTTTCTTTTATTTAACACATTATATGTATTTTTTTATGCAACTTCACATTCAGAGCAAAATAACGCTTCTTTAGAAAGCCCTTGAAATTGTTTACTTCCTTAATTAAGAAAAATTCCTTTTATGGTGGGCACTTTTCTGGCTTTGAATTTCGACCGAAGTTGGAAGCCAGAGAAAAAAGGAGTAAAGCTGTTTTTAAGTAGCGTCATTTTACTTAGTTCAGTGGTGGCTGTCTAATCAGATTCAATCAGCTTATAAGTTCTAGTCCTTCCCACCCCTTTTCTAAATTTGTGTGTTGTTTGAAATATATTCGGATTAGTTTTCTTAAGTTAACATTATTTAAAATATATTAATTATAGTGTACGGAAATCTTTTTAATATTTATATAATGCAGTGGCACCCACAGGAATTCTTCAAGGGGAGGGGAGGGTTCCAGGATCGAAAGCCCACCAATCTCGTTTCACGTTCTAATACGCCTCCCAACGTATTCTTTTGACTTTGTCGATTTTCGGGAACAAAAAACAGTAAACAATTAATTATTGAATAAATAATTAGCATTAATTAATAAAACTAATTATCATTGACAAATATTTAATTAAATTTGATGCACTATATACATATGATTATAATCAATCGAAAAAATCAAGGGCTTTGAGGGGACGGGGATTCCCACCCCCTCTTTGTGTGTGCCACAGATGTAATGTTTTTATTAAGCTGAGTTTTCAGATATCACGATAGATTCTGTACTCCCAGTCAATTTTACCAACGTAAATCTTATTTTGTTTATAAACTTTTTGTTATTTACAAAAATTTTAGACAGTGTTTATTTTTAACTTGAAGTATAATATGTACCTAAGTAAAAAAAAAAAAAAAAAATTACAGTCTGAAAAGGGTGGTTCAGTCTCCAGAGTCTGAGCATAGTTTTTCTAAATTATTGAAATAAATTTGTACCGTTATTTAACGAAGTTGCTAAATCCGGAAGAAAAGTTTGTTATGTGGAAAATTCGTTTAACAGATATTCATCTTTAAAAATACTTTACAAATTTCAAATTCATGAACACTATAATTATTAAAAAAAGCAATGATTCACAACTTTTTTTAAAAAATTAATATCTATTTATTTTATGTATCTTATCCATCAAAAATAAATTCTGTAAGGAAAACAAGGAAGAAAACACCTTGTCCAGAAATACACTGTATTTTCTACTAAAAAAAATGTTCTACATTAAAATTGATGCATTTTAATGACATTTTCTAATTTTAAACATACAAATAAATCTATATATAGTTTTTTAACCAATAATTTCAAGCATATATTACATGCGTCCTTACTAGTAATGTCTGATAATTTTGTTTTTAAAAAAATGTTCTTTTTTATAATACGTATCGCATCTTTGCACTGCACCCGAAAACATTTTAGGCGTACTTTCTTCACACTGTAATCCGCGTCAAATTGTTTCAAATGATTTTATCATTTCATCATACGAAGGTCTAGAAATATTTTAAAAATAAGAAGAAAAACAAATCGGATCATAAGAGAAAAAATTCGCTAAATAGAAAATGCATTTCGCTATTTAGAGGTTATTTTACAAAGAAAATTGTAAAATGTTCTTGATTCCAAGAAGTTCGCAAAGTAGAGAAATTCGTAAAATAAAAGTTAATAAAATAGAGGTCCTACTGTAGGTATTTTCTGAGAAAAATAATGGCTCTTTTATGTAATTATTGTGACTAAATATAGTTTATATGTTTAAAATATATCAAAGTGCATAAGTTTAAATCAATTTGCCTTGTAACAAACTAAATCTTTTGTTAACAGTCAAGAAAATCAAGATATATTTCAAGGTATTTTAATCCTTTTATATATAAGACGAAATATGTTAATGCAATTCCTATTTTCTAAGGTGAAGTTGAAAAAGAATATCAAGGGATCTTTACCTTCAAATCAAACACCAACAATCTCATTTCTTTATGTCATGGACTTGCTTTTTCAAATAAATTATTACATTACTTATAAAAGAATAAAATGAGGCTGCGTTTTAATCCATCATACGCTCGAAAAAAGAACTTTTACGAAAACTGGTTTTAATAATATTGCAAACAATGTATAAAAAATTAAAATCTTTGAGCTCTTTTTTTTTAATTTAACAATAGTGAGATTAGTTTGAAATGTAATCCACAGTCTTAGCTTGGGCAAATATTTTAAGCAAATTGAACCTTATCGAAAAAAAGTGAAAATTGTTACCTGTTTGCATTATAAGGACCAGTCAAATCATAATTGGCAAATATGTATTTAATTTAGATCTGAGTTCTGGGTAAGCTACTTTCCCCGAGAGCATAGAAATGCTAACCATAAATTATTTTTTGAAAACCTGAATATATAAAAATAACTTTTTAATTTACTTTATATTTTTTTCTATTAATTTCTATTTTTTTCACTTCTTTCGTACAGAAATCACGGTAGTTTTACATGTGTTGCTTCTTACAATTTAAAGAAATATTTTCTAAATAAAATTTTCTATATAAATATATAATACTTCTATGCAAGTAATAATTTTCTATACAAGTTTATTTTCTAACTAAATTTAAAAGAGTAAATTAGAAATATTTTACATGTGGATCTGGATGTTTAAAAAAAAAGATAATTTCAGCATATTATAATACTAAAATCTGGAATGTATTTTCATATTTTGATTGTAAATCAAGTTTTACTTTAACTGGAGGGGATTTTGTTTTACAGACTCTACAAAACACTTTAATTGTTCTCTTGAATTTCTTATAAATTAAATAAAAATTATTTATCACTTACTAATAAATTGTTTCACCGAACTGTAAGCTTAAGTCAGAAACATAGACTAACATTCTTAATTGATTTGAATTAGATTTATCATGCACGCTGTGTAGATCTAAAGATGAATTATCTCGGAAGTCTTAAAGGTTTGAAGACCATTATGAAATAAAATCCCTAGAGAAAATTTGTGAATTACTATAGATATGTATTTACAAGAACATAGCAGCAAGAGATTTTTCATGGAAGGCGGGTTCAATTCGCATCTCAAATTAATTTTAAATTGTTTTGTTTATTTTCAAAGTAAAAAGAAAATTTATGTAGAATATGGGAATTTTAGAATATATATATATATATATATATATATGTCTTTCTGTATATATATATATATATATATATATATATATATATATATATATATATATATATATATATATGTCTTTCTGTATATATATATATATATATGTCTTTCTGTATATATATATGTCTTTCTCTGAAGTTTTGTTTATTTTATTTTATTTGGTTTTCCTACCGAGTTGCAAAGGGGGAATGTTGGCGCCTTCAAACTAGTTTATCCCCACTTATTCGGTCCTAAGTCCGAAATTGCTTTCTGACTCGTTAGGTTCTTCTTTTTTGTAGTTCTTTTATTTCTCTATAATTTTGTTCTTCATGTTCAGCTTTTATATTTTTATTACGCTATTTCTTGTTATGTTCTTTATCTATTATTTCTTGTTTTTGTTAAATAATACATATTTCTTTTATATATATATATATATATATATATATATATATATATATATATATATATATATATATATATATATATATATATATGTATATATATATATGTATGTATATGTATATATATATGTATGTATGTATGTATTTATGTATGTATGTATGTATGTATGTATGTATGTATGTATGTATGTATGTATGTATGTATGTATGTATGTATGTATGTATGTATGTATGTATGTAGTATGTATTATGTATATATATATACACTGCTGGACAATTGCTAAGGACGAATAACACTATCATCCATAGCAACCACAAAATGAAAGGAAGCAAAATGTGGAAAATTAGAATAAGTGCGGGATATTAGTAAGAAGAAGTATGAGTCTGCAAATTTTTTTCCACGTCTGTTCATCACGTGATAGCGTTCATAAGAGCTTTAAAGGTTTTGACGCGTGTGCACAGTTGTTGTTTCAAGTCAAAGTTTTACAGGAAATATTTAATAGACGAACTTAAAATGTTTAGCATGTCTTCCCGACATCACATAGATGATTTTATGCGTGGCCGAATTATTGGAAAGATCGAAGAAGGGCGAAAAATAACAGATGTTGCCAGGGAGTTCGACATCGCTCACAGCGTTGTTTCACGACTGTGGAAGTCATTTAAAACTACTAGAATGTGTTGTAGACGGCCCGGGGGAGGTCGTGTTAGAAGTACGACGCCTGCAGAAGACAGATATCTCGTCCTATCAGCAAAACGGAACAGGCTCACCACAGCTCAGCAGGTGGCAAATCAGTTTCTTGCTGCCTCAGGAAAGCAGATCTCCCAAAAAACTGTTGCCAGACGTTTGAGGGGAGGAGGACTATACGCACGCAGACCTGTTGTGTGTGTCCCATTGACCAGACAGCACCGTACTGCCCGTTTGCAATGGTGTCGTGAGCATCACAATTGGACTGAACAGGACTGGGCATGCGTACTATTCTCAGATGAGACTAGGTTCAGTCTGTCATCGGATTGTAGACGCCAACTGATCTGGCGCGAGAGTGGTACTGCTTATCTTCCAGAAAATATCCAGGAAAAGGACCGATATCCGACATGCAGTATCATGGTGTGGGCCGGCATCATGATCAATGGCCACACGCGCCTACATGTGGTTGCGAATGGGACTATGACGGGCCAACGATACATTGAGGAAGTTCTACTTCCTCATGTTCGTCTTTTCGATGGTGCTGTCGGTGGTAAATTTGTTTTTATGGACGACAACGCAACATGTCATCGAACACTCGCTGTTCAGGATTGTCTAGACAGCGAGGGTATTCAACGTCTCGTATGGCCAGCGCGTTCTCCAGATCTAAACCCCATTGAAAATGTGTGGGATGCTTTGGGGAGGCAAGTTTCTGGTCGAAACTATCCTCCGACAAACAAGAACACCCTCATCCGTGCATTCACAGAGGAATGGGATAAATTGCCTCAACAGCTGCTGGATAATGTTGTGCAAAGTATGGTACGACGTGTGGAATGTTGCATCACACTCCACGGTGGACATATCCCGTACTGATACCTTTCTTTAAGATGCCTGCTGACTTTTAGATGCGTTGTTCCATTTCTCCGTACGCAGATCAAATCAACATTTTTTTTTTCTTTCAGATGTTTCACAGCTTTTGTACTTTCCAGAACAATAAATATTCTTTATTCTAATGTCTGAACAGTGTGGCAACTATATTTTATCCTACTAGGCCTCATGTCTCGCTTAATGTTATGCTACATAGCAATTTGTGATCCGTCCTTAGCAATTGTCCAGCAGTGTATATAGAGATATTTCTGTAGAAGTGGAAAAATCAAAATTTACTTTCATTAGAAGTGACCCATTTAAAATCTAACTATACAGTAATTCTAAAAAGGAAAGGGGGCACACATCCCCCCGTCATTTCCCCTTCGCAGTGGCGCCCATAAGAGGAGTTGGGGGGCCTGGCCCCTTCCCCCATAGTCCTCGATTTTTTTTCTGTGATTGATTATACTTCTATGTATACATGACGCAAAATTTAAATTAAGCATTTGTTATTAATAATTAATTTTATTATTTAATTTTAATTATTTATTCAATAATTAATTTTTTACAGTTTTTTGTTCTCTAAAATCCAAAAAATCACAAAAATTTTGTTGGCCAGTATATTGGAGCATGATACGAAAATGGTGGACTTTCGACCCTGCCTTCCCCCCCTCTCTAGAAAAATTCCTGTGTGCGCCACTGCCCATCTATCTATATATATATATATATATATATATATATATATATATATATATATATATATATATTCCTCCCATTTTACAATTTAACTTCTTATTTACCACTAAAACTGTAAAAAAAACCCCTCATATTATTCATTTTTTAAGTGTTAAAATTTAATTTATTTGGAGTTTTGCGATACAAGAAATAAATCTTCACAAGAGAAGTGGTGCTATTTACTTTAATGAATCTAAAAAGATTGCTGAAATGAAAACTACATTTAAATTAAAGATTTTTTAAAAGGAGGATACTCTCTCTCTCTCTCTCTGATCAGTATGAATTCAAAGCGTATTAGCTTCTACGATTTCTTTGACTTAAATTACTTAAAATCTCATTAAAATTGATGTGTGTGATTTAAGTAATAAATATAAGAATTAACTCATTTCTTGCAAAATAATGCCTTTTTTAAGGCCATCAAAACAAAGAGGCTTGAATGTGGTCTAGATAACATTGTCTAACTTTAAACATTTGCGACTTTCTAGAATCAATCAATTAAAATTAGATTCATATTGGGAACGTCTTGGAAAGCCACGATTTTTGAGGTTTGCGTCTAAAGTCATTAAGGTATCCGACTATGTTCCGAGATGGGATTTTGCAAAAGTGAACAAGTAAATGTTCTTTTTAATATTTAGGATCATTTAGATTAGAACACACGTATGAAATTGTTTTAAGAATATTATTACAGCAAAAAATTATTTAAATGTGATATTTTGGCAAAAAATGTGTGAATATAGAATTATTTATTTTTTAAACATTTTCTTTTATGGTGTAATCATCTATAATAATAATATCCTATTTCAATGCTTCTATAATATAACATTTTTAGCTCAGACTCTTTGCCCCTGTACAGAGCCTGAACTAGGACTTTGGAAAAAAATATCTTACAGAAGTGGAGAGATTTATCCATATTTTAATCCATCAGAGGGAAAAATTAAAAAAAAAACCGGTAATTATTTCAATTCGTAGAAATTCTAAAAAGTAATGGGAATTTTTCAGGCTCTATGGAGAAGTCTTAGCTATGTGCAAGTAAAAAAGAAAAATTCCATTTTTTTGCCAAAATATTGCATTTAAATGATTTTTTTATTGTAATAATATTCTTAAAACAATTCTATACGCGTATTCTAATCTAAGCTATACTAAATATTTAAGAAATATTTGTTTGAACGCTTTTATAAAATCACAGCTCTGATCAAAGTCCGCTACCCTAAAAACAGATAAGGTGATTTCACATTGACATCGTTTTCTCCTCTCGTGATCACTCCCCTTTTATTCGTAATGTGACCACAGCCAAGGGGGGAAAAATCCAATTCCTATCTACAAGATTAGAACAAACATTAAAAAATTTTACTCTGAAAGAATTCGTGTGTATAATTAAGAATCAATAGCTTAATTTAATGTATACTTTCAGCTAAATGTATTTCTTCGACAAATCATAAGATCTTATTTTGCTCTTAATGGGCTCAATTCATGTGACGTCATAGTCACATGATAATGATAACCCCCGGGTTTTTAGCCAATCAGTTCAAAATCTCATGTAACGTCAGAGTCACACAATAAAAGCAATCACGTGTTTCCAGCTAATCAGTTCATGCGCTTCGTTGTTGACAACTTTTGATCTTTTCAAAACCTTTCTCTTAATAAATTTACAGCTTAAAAAACACCCTTTTATAGTAAATTGAACTAAGTTGTAACTTAATCTTTTAGTCGCCAAATCTGGAAATGGGATCTGAAATGAGTCGCCAGATGCGGGATAGGATCTGAAAATGAGAACTCTTTAATCCTGACAATCCTGATAAGGAAAATGGAACAACATTTTTAAATTATTATATTGTAATCGGTCCTGGACAAGTAAGCAAAATTTTGAATTAATTCGACCTTTTAAAGTGGGTAAAAATTGAGTTCAAATATCCCGTTACATGCAGGTGAAACTTATAAAAGGGTGTTAAAAAATCCAAATTTGTCAACAACAATAATGCACATAGATAGACAAAATGCATTTTATAGTACATGCCTAAAATATATATATATATAACTTTTTTTTTAATTTTAAAATCTCTTTTGAAGAAATTTATTTTTTAAACTTTTGAACATTTTTATCTAATTATAAAATTTGAAATTTTACCCAAGTGTTGCAAGTAGTACAATTAGTACAAAGTAGTACAACAAGTACAATTAGTATAATGTCTGTCTTGAATTCAACGGAGGAAACGTGTGTGTCTTTGTCATCTGACCGCCATGAATCGAGAGCCTATTGTATAATTATCCTAAACTATCGCCTGAAAAATTATGTGATTGTTCTTATTATTTAAAAATTATTGAAACCAAAATTAAAAAGGGATTTAAGTTTCAAAACGCATAATGTGTGAATTAAAAGGAACACGAACGTTTGGAGTGGAATTGAATGTGGACGTTTTTTTTTTTTTTTTTTTTGGAACTCTAATATTTGTTTCATCTGAGGTATGCAGATGATGATGTGGTCTGAAGAATTTTCACATGACAATAATTTCGACTTCCTGTAAAAATTATTCCTTTTTCAATCCAATTTTCCCACGTGATATCGAGTTCAAAAAAATGATCGATACGTAATGATTTTCGATACAAGAGCGTTCAATTATATTTCGTTGCTTTCGGCGAATGAGAATTCTTCCTTAGCCGGCTAAAGTTTGGTGAAATTTTTGTCATAGTATCTTTGCTTGAATAAAAAAATAGACAATTTATATGCATAAGAAAACTTTGTGAATATGCACACACACACATACAAAACTGTTTGAATCCAGCTGTGTGTGAATGTGTCAGTGTTCTTAAGAATGGGAATCTAAAAGCAATTTACTTAAGTTCAAAGGAATAAAGATCATCGAAGATTATGTTCTGAATCAGAGTATCATAATTCGTGCGTTTACATTTGAAAAACTTACAAAATGAAAAGTTAAAACCTGTGTTTATATAGATTTTAATTTTTTACCCTATCATATTATTACCACTATCATTTCATATATATATATATAATGAGCAGTTAATATTAGATTTTTATATATATAAAATTCATTATAAGAATATATATGATTCGTTTCTTTTTTAAAAAAATTGCTTTAAATATATATGCAGTTTTTGATGAAAAATCAAATCGTATCTTTAATTTACCATCGGAGTACAGTGATGAAATTATTTTCTGCCTTGAGAAAAAAAACTCAGCTAATATACATGGTTAATTAAGGCTACACAGTGTACCCTTTTTCAAAAATATTTTTTGGAGATATAGTTACAGTATATAAATAACTTATATTTTATATTCAGATTATATTACTAAATTGATTTTAAACGCAAAAAGTCAGTATGGTCACCCATTATATTACAATTTTAAAAAATTAAGAACTTTTGAAGTTCTTTCAAACTTTTATAAAATGCTCAATTTTTAAAATTTTTAGACATTTTAAGTGATTTGTGTTTCTTAGATTATTGCAAAAGTGTGGATTTGAAAATCTGTTTCCTTGTTGATTTTTACTAATAATTTTTCTAGCTAAATCTGGAAAAAATACGAACATTTTAAAAATATTAACTTAAACATATTAAAAAATAACTATATCTCTCAGACCTAAATCGATACTGTCCTTTATAGAACATATGTTTGGGAGTATATACGAAAAATTCAAGACTGCATCTGGAACAGAAAAAATATCCTTAGAGATTAGAAAATCTTTATATTTTCAAAATTAAAAGCCTGAGAAAAACATATTTAAAGTTTGCAAACTGATAAAGAAAAATTTAATAATGCATGTAAGGGTAAAATATTTCCATATGTTATTTTCAAACTTAAGTTCTACTACCTTATTTACTCTTCTACTATATTCTACTTTAAACACTACTTTAATTAAATATGTGGCTGAAAATATTTTTTTTTATTCAAAAATATTTTTACATAATATTGATAGCATTTGTTACAACGACAGTATATTTAGCCTAATCTTAACACAATATGTTTACAAAAGTTTTAAAACACAAAGCATTTATGTACAAAATAATAAGAATACTGTAACTTAAGCTAAAAATTGCCAAGTTTGTACATGAAGTTACAAAATTTTCAGTTTTAAATTGAGGCAGTTAAGAAAGTTTGAGTTTTTGTTGCACGATTTTAAAATACTATAATATAGTACTAGAGTATGTTTACTACAATAGAGTTTGGTACATAATGGAAGTATTTAGTTTTATCTGCAGTTCTTGAGTTCATAATATCTGTATTTGGAAGCCTAATTACAGTATCTCAGCCGAGGGCTGATTTTTAAATAGATCATTTTTTTAACAGTATTCCATCTCTTCAAAATATTGTTTCTCATAGCAACCTGAGAACGTTTTGGCCATGACATTTTCTTAACAGGAAAAAATTAAAATTAAGTTATATAAACTATTTCTAAGACAAAAATTGGCCTTGAAGTCAATCTTTATTAAGTAACTATGAGAGCAGAAAAAAATTCAAAACATAATCAAGCAGAAATGATTTTAGAAATGAAAATTGAAACTAATAACCATTTTTCACTCTGAAAGAGTGGATTGTGTTCAAAAATATTTTTAATTATTCAATGTGTAAAAATGGAAAAATGCTTTAAGACTACACAGTACTCTTAAAATTTCATTTTTACCGATTTTTTTTGGCATGTTTTGGTGGCCCATATCATTGAGATGCTTGCCACGAAATTTCAGATCTGTTAGCAAATTAGTTTTTAAGATATTTGAAGTTTTATGAGCTATGGTTTTGGTTTCGGTTTCCTTTTAAAGCATTTTTTCACACTTAAGTTGAATTAATTAAAAATATTTTTGAGCTTTTAGTTTGAGATGTTTATTAATTCCAATTTTCATTACTAAAATCATTTCTGCTTGATTATGTTTTGAGTTTTTTGAGTTCTCATAATTAATTAATAAAGATTAATTTCATGGCCAATTTTTGCTTTAAAAATAGTTTATTTAACTTAAAAGCTTTATCATTAATTTTTTCTTGTAGAAAAAAAGCCATGGCAAATGCGTTCTGGGTTTCTGTGAGAAACAATATTTCGAAGAGATGGAATACTACTGAAAATGATGTATCTAAAAATCAGTCCTCAGCTGATTCTGCAATTAGACTACCGAATACAAGTATTCTGAATTCAAATGCTGCAGATATAACTGAATATTTCCTTGGTGTATATACCAAACTACATTATACTAAACATATTGTAGTACTATATTTTAGTATTTTAAAGTCGTACGACAAGAGCTAAAACATCCTAAACTGCCCCAATTTAAAACTGAAAAAAAATTAAATTTTATGAGCAAACCTGACTATTTTTAGCTTAAGTTAGTATCATTATTATTTTGTACATGAATGCTTCGTGTTTCAAAACTTTTGTGAAATATTAGGTTAAGATACAGCTGAATAAAATGACGTCTTAACAAGTGCTATCAATATTATGCAAAAATATATTTTGAATTAAAAATATAATTTTCAGTCATATTTGATAAAAATAGTGTTTTAATGTAGAACATACATTGGAAAATAACATATTAAAAAATAGAGATTTACTGGCATTATAAATTTTTGTTTTATGACTTTACAAACTTTAAATGCGTTTTTCTCAGACTTTTAATTTTGAAGGTATAAGTGTTTTCTAATCCCTAAGGCTTTTTTCCTGTTCAAGATAGAGCCTTGAATTTTTTTGTATATATTCCCAAATGTATGTTCTATAAAAGTTAGTATGGATTTAGGGCTGAGAACTCTAGTTATTTTTTCTAAAAAATGCTAAATTTAATGTTTAAAAATTTTTCGTGTTTTTTCCAGGTTTTTCTGGAAAAATAATTATTAAAAATCAACAAGGGAATAGATTTTCAAATCCATACTAAATATTGTTTGTAATAATTTAAGAATCATAAATAATTTAAAATTACTAAAAGATTGTAAAAATTGAGTATTTTATAAAAGTTTGAAAAAACTTCAAAAATTCCTAATTTTTTAAAATTGTAAAATAATGGCTAGTCAAACTGACTTTTTGCTTACAGAATCAGCTTAATAATATAATCTAAATATAAAAAATCAATTAATTTTGCTGTAACTGTCTCCAAAAAAGTTTTTTGAAAAAGGGTACCGTGTAGCCTTAAAATGAAACCGAAACCAAAACCTGAGCTCAGAAAAAATAAACTTCAAATATCTTAAAAACTAATTTTTTATATGATCTGTAATTTGGTGGCAAGCTTCCAAATGATATAAACCACAAAAAATAAACACAAAAAAAGCAAAAAAAAAGATTTCGGGTAGATTTAGGGTATTGTTTGTAGGGCTGTCTTCACCGAAAGTATGAGGGTCTGAACTAAACTCGAAGCCCATTTTCAGACAGAAAAATATCTCAATTTTCATGAAAATTTGCCACATTGTAATTCATTTGTTTTTTTTTAATACAGAGTCTTTAAAATTTGAAAATATTGCATAAAGAATTATATTTACCTTTTAACATGCAAAGAGATATCCCTTTTAACATTAACGTACAGAAGAAAAAATACCAAACACATTTTATACCAGAAAAAATGAATCAACGTGGATAAAAATGAGGAACATGATGAAATATGCTGTTCTCTACAGGATAGCGAAGCCAGAGTATAGTATTAATGTTGGAATACTTTTTATTTGAAAAAAATCGTACAAATCTGGGTCCTATTCTTTAACCTTACACCCAAAACATTCTTAAACAGTCGTCTCTAAACTTTAGCAGCGCCATCTTGAGATAAATTTATGAACTACACACTAAGAATGTACGTGATTGAAGAAAAATGACGCTTCGGAGTGTCAATGCCTTTTTATCAATATGGAAAGATTCCTAATTTCATGGCAAATATCTTTTTGCATTATTTTATTTATTTTGAAAAACAATTCTCTACCGCATTTTACTTTTCTCTCGTTGTGCATAGAGCAGAAGAGTAAAATACGTTTTGGTGAAAACAATATTTCGTCGGTGAGTGATTATTAACGCCGCACTACACAGCAACACGAGAGCTATTGGCGCCGGACCTCATCATCTTAAACCATGCAACCTCAAACCATAAAAATCTTTTATAGATAAACATTATTTCGTAATAAATCGCTTTTGTACACAAACCTTCCTTAACGCTAAGCAGAAGGAATTACAGTCGAACTCCACATTACGAACCTCTATATTGCAAATTTTTCTGTTTAGCGAACTTTTTCCTGGAACCAAGAACATTTCGCGATTTTCTTCGTAAAATAACCTCCCAATAACGAAGTGCATTTTCTATATAACGAACTTTATATCTTGAGATTCAATTTCTTTTCACCCTATTTTAAAGTAATTTTAGACATTTCAATTTATTCTCTCTTTTAAATGGTGGTCATAAATCTCTCACTTTGGTGCCTAACTCGCCGAGAGCAATAGAATTCTGGTGGTTTCATCCGTGCAACCTTTAGCCTCCCGTTGTCCAGTTCACTAGAAACATCTTCTATATCCCATTTCACTCTCAGGGTAGTTGTCTCGTGTCCCCATGTCCTTGAACTAGTCTTTGAAAAGTCAAATATCAATTTATTGTAAGAAAATAATATATGTTTAAAATTACTTGTATGCTTTAAATAATAAAATGTACTTAAAACTCATTAATTTTAACATAAATTTTGTTCTAAATGTTGAAAATACAGTGTGTTCCTCGATGTTCTTTTTTTCCTGTTTGCCTTGTAGTTTTTTTCTTTATTTCTTTTTCAATGAGCAAGATATATAAAATAAATAGATATTAATTTACAAAAAAATATGAATAATTACTTTTTTAAATTTATAATGTTCATGAATTTAAAATTTGTTTTATGTGGCTCATAAAGTTTATTGAATATGAAACTCTATATAATGAACTTTCCATACAACGAACTTTTTTTCTGGATTTTGCGACTTCGTTATATATAGAAGTCCGACTGTATCACACAATTTCGCGCCACTCGCTTAACATAAAAACACGGTCCGTGTAAAAAGGAAGTAACAAATATTTCCCACACGAGTTACTTTATTTTGAAATTCCCAATGGAGGAAAATATTGTTAATTTGTGATAATCGGACCCCTTTCATTTCCTGGCTTCCCGTGCTGCGAGAAGTCATAATTACCAACTGGCAGACTGATTCTGCTGGATTTGCTATTGACTTAATTCAGCTCCAATCCAAACAAAGCCAAAGGGCCCCAAGTATTTGCACAGCGGGATGGATTAACTTGCCTTCAGGGTTATTGATTATTATTAATCTAAACACAAACGCAAAACAAGTGATTACAATGATTTGAACAGCTGTTGAACCTTTACAAGCAGCAGTTCAATTAATTTGATTGATATTCGAGAGTTATGTTTAATGAACGGATTGTATCTTTCCATCGAATTAATTTTCGCCGAATTGAATGAAATGACCAGAGATTTAAAGAGCGAATTCTCTTCGAAGGATTTCTTTCTCCTCAGTAAACTGTTTGATTTAAATGGGCCATTTGCAAATAAGATGAATCGCTCGTCAGTCAAGATTCTAAAAAGTAAACGAATTTTTTTTGTAAAATAAAATAAGTAAGATATTTGAAGATAATAGTTATAGTGTGAATCAGTAGCGCACACAGGAATTTTTCAAGGGGGAGGGGGCTCCAGGGTCGAAAGTCCACCATTCTTGTATCATGCTGCTTTTGATTTTGTCAATTTTCGGGAACAAAAAGGAGTAAAAAACTAATTATTGAATAAATAATTAGCATTAATTAATAAAATCAATCATTAATAACAAATACTTAATTAAATTTTACGTACCATATACTTAGAATTATAATCAATCGGAAAAAAATCAAGGGCTTTGGGAGGGGGGAGGGGTTCGAACCCCTCTGTGTGCGCCCCTGGTGTGAATAAATGTAATCATAAAGTGAAAAAAAATTCCAAAATAGAATGCATGAAAATATTCACACTAAGATTAGTAAAATTTTAGTGTGATAAGAGATAGTGTGAGACTAAAATGTGTTTTTAAATGCCTATTACAAATTATTTGCATTAAAACATAATACTAAGTGAATTTTTTTTAAAAAAAAAGAACTTAAAATATTTTTTTATTAGTTTTTATTTTGTTAGTTTTTTTAATAAAAATTTAATATGGAAATCTTTTTTTTATTTTTTGTAAGAGTTTAAAAGTGTTTATATGTGTGAGTACGAATTTATAAACATATATATAGAAATGTTTGGCAAGCATTTATTCTTACTATACGGTATTAGCTCAAATCTGTTGTGAAATAAAAAATCTAATAATCATCTATAAATGAAGTTTATACTTTTTTTAAAAGTAAATAAATTTGAAAGTCAACAAAAGTATATTTTTAAACATTTTTAAAAAAATTTCGCATTGATCTTTTTTTAAAAAAGGAACTTAGCATCTGTATATCTTAATATATTACCTAAGTATAATTAGAAATAGTTATTATTTAAATATTAATAAAAATATACTGGATATATTTATGTATATGCAGTACATTTTTTGATTACGAATATTAATTTTATTAAAAAACAAAGAAGTTTTAAGGAACATTCCAAATTTAAATACCAAAAAGTTAAATTTTGCAGATTTCTATTTCAAGAAATATCTTTTCATTTTCACCTAATTTCTTAAGGTTATAAACCTAAAATAATAAAGCTCCAATACTCCAGTACTTATGTTTTCAACGCAGCATCATACAAAAGAGAATAGGACATTCGAGAATATCCAGCGTATAAGTTGAACGTATGTAATATTTTAAGCCAGGGGTGGCCAACCCAAATGACCTCGCGGGCCGCATATAAAAATATATATTTTTATATTAGATTTGGATCCATTACAAACATTTGTTGGAGTGAAATTTTAAAACAGACTGATATATTTATTATTATTGTTTTCATTGTTTTTCATGCATAGATAATATAACAATAATAATAATGCAATGATCAAATAATGTTTAATTAGTAAGATATATTTGTTTCTCAACTTTTTCACTTAGTTTTGGCAAGTCGATCTCAATGCATGTGTATTTACGTATCGTAAATGATGTTGCAGATTTTCGTACTTTAAGTTTGAGCACAATTTATGTTAGATAAATTTTAATTTAGGAAAAAAAAAAGATTCGCAGTAACAGAAGCAACGTGACAAAATAATAGCAGTTATGGGATTTATTTTTACAAAAAAACAAAAACAAAAAAATATTGTGCAAAATAGTCGAATTTTGTAAAGTTGTAAAGAATCTCGCGGGAAGCAAAATTATTCAAGGTTATCCACATGCGGCCCCCGGGCTGCTGGTTGGACACTCCTGTTTTAAGCAATAATCCCCCCTAAATTTAAAAGTTAGATGAGTTTGTATAGATTTTAAGCAAAAAAAAAGTACATAAAAGGCACAAAAATAGTAGAGACATTATTCTTTCTCATAAGTAAATATCTCCATGATATTTATTATAAAATAGAGATCCCACTGCTTAAAGTTTTTATAAGCAAAAATTCCATTCTCAGAATATATTCAACTCTTCCTTGGATTTAATGTCATGTAAAACTATTTCATAAGGAAAGGGATAAGTAATTTATAAAATAAATACAAAATAAAGGCAATTCACAGTCTTTTCTAAAGCTTTTTGCGTACCACACATCAACACACTTCCCTACTTCTATATATATTTACTTTACTTTAATTATTCGATGCCACCAAACACCCTCCGAGTACACACGGAGTACGCGCTCGTTAAATCAGTGGGTCCGTAGTCTTGTGGGCTGAATCACGAGCGCAGGGAGTGGAGAATATTTCCCTCCCCTTCAGTCTGCATGCAGCAGACAGGTGGCATTAGAAAACAACAAACAACAACTTTAATTATTATTAAACACCTAATAGAATGTGAACTCTCGTTTATATATCTTTTAATATCAGCTGTTTTACTTAAGCTTTTCACTTCACAAAATTAATTCAGATAACTCTTTATATTCTAAACGGGGATAAATTTTAATGGAATATCATGCTAAAAATGTTTATAAAATATCTTTGTGCGCAGGATCAGAATTTGTCTCATTTTATCAGTTTAAATGTATTATTTGCCTTTCACATATATTTATATATTGAGCAGCCTTTGGTTTTCTATATTATCAAGTGTCCTTTACATATAATAAACCGGCAAGTATTTCGTAACGAAATTTAATTTGAGAGCTTATTATTGCCAATTGCTCTGATTCGCTAAGAAAAAACATCATTTAAAGCTACCTCTCTATGTAGAGTGAGTGAGTGGAGATTAACGTCGCACTGTTCAGCAACACGAGGGCTTCTGGTGACGGACCACGTAATTTTGAACCATGGTCAAGTGACGTGGACGACACCTGAGCTGGTACCCCCTCTCCTAACTACCACACCACACCAACGGGAGGACGTTTCAGCTCTCGACAGATTTAACGTGCATCATTGTCCTACACGGCGGGTCTTTAGTGGTACTGGGCTCGAACTCGTGACAAAGCCAGCCACGATCCGATGCCTATACCACTCGGCTACCGCGGCCACCCTCTCTATGTAGAAATCAATGCAACTCAAAAATTTTTCAATATTCTACATCAACGATTCACAATTTTTAATACTAGTTTAGTGGAATTATTAATATTGTATTATATAAATTAATAAAACACGTATTACAACTGTTATAAAACGCATCATATTCATTTCGACTACAGTTATGGATTGGATTTCGTTTATCCTGAACTGATTTCATTTCTGAAAATCATTTGTTAACTGATAGTACTGTACATTTATGTATTCGTAAGGTTTTTATGCACTCGCATAAAAACCTTACGAAAAACAACTATTGGCGACTGATTTCTTTTAGCCAAAGTTACATTAAAATGATATCTAAGTTGGAACCTTAGCCGCCACACTTCCACTTTACGTCACGCGAAGATCTGGATTTCAGTTTAACAACCAGTAATTTCCAATGTTTCGCAAGGCGAAGGAATCAGAGCTTTAACCTGTAGCTTAATTTAAACATCGGCTCACACAAAACTATAGTCAATAACTATAATGAATTGTATTACAATCCATTTATATATAATTATGCATCTGAAAAATGAAGTACAGTATGTGTAATACGTTCAAGTGTCATTCATCTTTTTTTTTTATTTTCGTATTTTTATACGCTTTAATTTTAAAATAATTTTATTAGAATATTTTATAAACAGAAATTGAATGCTTTTAAATTTAAAAGGAGTATATATTTATGATAGTAATCACTCGTCGAAATGAATCTATATTTAATCGTCAAATTTAAACAAATCCCACACTTCGAATCCTAAATTTCAACTCAAAGTGGCTGCCGATTTCAACCGAAGGCGTTGCGGTTGCTATGACGACTCGTTTCACTAAGACCCGAGAATACGCAGAAATGAGCCATCACACAAGTAGAGATAATACTATTTCTGCGGTTAGTGGTTATATATATATTTCGGTATTAGAAGATCGAAAGATAGTTCCCCATTCTCAGAGAGATATGCAGTATTCAATAATACAATACACGTGGGCGAAGATGCTAGCCTTAACTTTTTTTCTTTCATGCGGTAGACATGTTCTTTGAAAAGCCCCGTGCAAAAGAATGATAAAATATGTAAAATAAAAGGATAGAGTCTGGTTCATTTTAATTTGTAATGTTTCATTGCTATTTTTTAAACTGGAATTCATACGCGCAGTTTTATCCTAGCATTTTCGATATCGAACAATATGAATATTTTTAATAAGAGATTCAAATCGTCAGATGTACTTTTAAGTTTGGTTTTTTATTGTACAATTCTTACGTGTCTAATGCGTGTAGAATCTATTTATCAAATAAAAAATTTTAGCTTTTGAAAGCTCTTACGGTACTTATGTACTATGGCAACCATGTCAACTTTCAGGATAACTCACCAAATTGGCAACCCCGATTTCGCACGTGTTGCAGCCGGCAACCATATGCTTCGCTTGCCGCCATTTTAAGCCCAACCATTCGTTGAAATGGAAAGTTCGTATGTATCAAAAAAATTAATAATAAAATAAAATAAGAATTAAACAAAAATTACTTTTTCTTTTTTTATTGAATATTTTTATTTATAATTATTTATTATTTTTCACATGATATTTTTCGACTACTCACTCCATTCCAGAGTATTCCATTTTTAGAGTCCGTTCAATTTTATTCAGTGTTGCCAATATGGTTGCGTTAGTACGTAAGTACCGTTCTTACTATTCGACGAACATGTTTATGTCTAGTTTTCACTGTATGATAACTTTTAACTCGTGACCAATTTTCAAGAAAAATATGTGCTGGTCTAATTTTTTTTGAGAAATCATATATATTCTGCTTAAATTTGTTTTTTGTACATTTTAAAAAAATAAGTATTTTTTTTTTCAATTCTGCTTTCACTACCGAATTACTTTATCTCTACGTATATAACAAACTTCAGCAAGAAAATAAGAATTAATCTGATTTTTTAAGAAAATATAACAATGTATTATTCCAAAAAACTTCAAATGCTTGGCGTCTTTCATCTATTTCATATATAACAATTGTTGATGTCACACTCAGAAGCGACATGAAAGTAATCAACAAAAGACCCCATAATTTTTAATCATGGCCAATTGGTGAGAAGAGGGAATTTACTTTATAGCATACTCTTCTCCAAATTTTCACATCACACCAACAGGACTTCAGGCATGAATAGATTTAACGTATATTCAGCTTTGCGGCACGACGTTTCCTTAGTGGTCTCGGGAATCAGCAGAAATAATAATGAATGTGCCCATAACTACTCGTCTATCGTAACTGATTAACTCATATCACCAAACGTCCGCATAAATGCGATTTTATCTGCCACTTAGGGGTTCTAAAAATCTATTTTCTTTTTACAATTTCATGATTCCTCTCTTGGGTAGGCATTTCCTGCCTTTATAGGTTGTTTTCTCCAATCTAAGTTGAATTTGGGATTCAAATATATCGAGTTAGAGATGGGAATACATAAATCAGTTAATTGATCATTTTTCAACGTCGCCTTTTGAAACTACACAAGAGTTGCCTGTCTCGAAAATCTGAACTTTGGTCTAGTGATGAGGGTGATATCTGAGCTGTCATTCCACTGTTCAAACTTTCTCACTATAGGCCTTATCTCAAGTATACATATTAGGAGCAATCTCTCTTTCAAGCGACTCTTTCGTGCCATTTCTACCCAGTTGGCATAGCAACTGCTACAAACTTTTTCCAGTGAGCTGAAAAAATTGCCCGAAATTAAGAAAACTGGATATTCCAGCTAATGGGGTTCTTCGTCTACCTACGTCATAAACTTGATGGCGGTAAAGAAGGCAGCCATGGATTCGTCAAACGCATCAAAAATGGCATATAATACTTTAAGCTGAATGGCGCTCTATTTTTGTTTCCGATCATCAACAAAAGCACGAGCGGAATAAAAGAAAGACTATTGGATGCCCGTTTTCCGAAGCATAAAAATTGGTGAGTAATTTATCCATGAAAGGATAGTGCGCTGCTGACGTCAGAGCGTATAGCTTTGATTACGGTAACCTTTCACCCTCACAGCTGCTTGAAAAATTTCCCTATACAGTTGTCTGAAAGAGATTCGAGTTGTTCGAGATATGCATGTGTAATAAGGCCTAATGTTAACGTGAAGACTTTGTTTCGGCTTATTTTCCGTGCATCAGCCTGTCTACTCGGCGAATCCTAAGTGGCATTAGAATTTGAACCACTAACTGAACAAAAACTCTGCCGAATGCAATTTCATAAAAACTCAGCAAATAAAGCCAAGTGTTTTCAATTTAATTCAAATCTAACAATGTACTTGTAACTGTGGAATCCAGATATAGTTTTATATTTGATAACCGAGTAAAGATGTCCAAGTATTAAAATTCTTAAGAAAATTTTGAAAAATAGAAAGAAAACTAGTTTTATACTGGTGTTTTAAATTAACTGTTTGTTAATTTGCTTACCTGCGTGAGTTGTTATAGCTAAGAACTATGTACTTTTTAAGAGATAGTTTCTGTGTAAAAAGTAAAAGTTAGCAACAGTAAGGCGAACGAAATGGATAGCTGTAAACACGTGATTGAATTTATCATGCGGCTATAGCGTCACTCGGCTACCTTTTTACATTGCTAACTTATAATATTTCTATACAATGCATAATACTTCTTTCATCGAGATGCGGGTTCGAAACCTGATGCCATGATCCCCTGTAGAGGGGCTGTCGAGGCTCAAAATCCTCTCGTTGATGTGATGTGGAAGTTAGGGGAGGGGGTGCCACACACACACAGAGTTCAGATGTCATCCACTTCACTGACTGTGGCTCAAAACTACGAGGTTTGTCGTTATCAACCTTCTTGCTGTTTCAGAGTGACATGTTTATTAAAAACTCTCACTCCTATTGCTTCCCCTTAAATTAGATATAGTGTATAGACGACAGGAATTTAGATCTGCAGTAGATTTTAACAGAGAGGTTTTTTAATTACTTGCAAAGCATTTTTTTTCAATTCCTACTATTAGCTCACTCTATCTCTATATTTATTTATACATTAATCTTGTTCAAAAATTTTCAATCCTTAATTAAATACTTTCTATTCATCCAATCAATTTCAAATGAATTTTTTTTAACTTGTAGTAGATGACACTTGATGTTAATTCAGTTTTTTAAATATTAATTCATTAATTTAATTTAATTTAATTAAATTACTTACTGGTTTTTGACGTCAACTTACATAGATTCCTCTCTATTGTTGTAACAATGTAACTGTTAAAACACAAAGATAAAAGTTGGCGCTGAAAACCTGTTTTTCAGCCAAACCGGGTGTGCATTGTTACAACAATGCAGACAAATCATGCTCTTTTTTCAATTCCTACTATTAGTTCTCTCTCTCTTTATATATTTATTTATATATATGTATATATATATATATTTATATATTTTATTCAAATTTTCAATCGTTAATAAAATATTTTCCAATCATCCATTCAAAGTAGGAATTGACTTAAAAAATTTTTCTTTACATTATTTGTTACAAGCAATTTTTCAAAAATAAAATTCCTTTAAAGATATGCTTGTATATGAAAAATAAGAGTAAAAAGATACTCTTAACTTGACGATTGGAATAGCTTTGGAGGTATCCACTTTTTCTTGGGATTTGAGAATATAATAACTTTTCATTATTCATGAGGTGTGTTTATTCCAATTAGATTAGAACGATATATAAACATAACATATCTATGTTGACGTGAAATTGGATAAAATTCAATTATTTCATACAATATCTTGGTATTTCTTGAAATAATTAACAAAGTTGCTTCAAGTGTTTCAATAGATAAAAAATTTTGCGTTTTACTTAATATTCTGTACAATATATATTATTTATCTTTTTAAAATCATTTGATAAGAAAGTCGAGAGAGAAAATATGGTGGAGAGAATGAATTATATATATATATATATATATATATATATATATATATATATATATATATATATATATTTACACCGCACTATATATATATAAAGCAACACTGGGGATATTGGCAACGAACCTCTTAATTTTGAGCATTGGTCAAGTGACGAGGAGTGAATCTGAGTTAGTACTTCCTCTCCTAACTTCCACACCCACGGTAAGACATTGAGTCATTACAGATTTAACGTGCATCGATCCCCTCTCAATGGTAGATCTTCAGTGGCATCAGCACCCGAACCCGCGATTCTCCGGTCACGAGCTCGTGACCTTAACCACATGGCTACCTTGATCAACCGTCAGTTAAAGGAAGCTTATCGAAGAGACGTTTCTCTTCCATTAATACGCCATCATTTTTTATTAATTACAAAAGGACCCAATATCTCATTGGACATGGTAATTTCAAAAGTTATTTGAATAGATTCAATTTGACTCCATCAACTTCCTGTGATTGTAACGTTGGTGGCGAAGAAAATATTGAACACGTGCTTCTTTTTTGTTTTAAATTTGTCACTGAAAGAAAGATCTTAACATTGTCACTTAAAGGCATTAATTTAAGTGGCATCTAGATTTTCAATAGCTTGCTTCCAAAAGAAGTGCTTTTGACTCCATTTTTCAATTCCTACTATTAGCTCTCTCTCTCTCTCTCTATATATATATATATATATGTATATGTATATATATATATTTACTAGCCGTTACCCGCCCGCTTCACTGGGTATTTCACGATGTTGTATAAATGTATACTGTTTACATATATATGAATTATTGATATATAGTATTAAGAATTCGATTGTATTGAAAAATATATTTATAGCCGTAACTCTCGCTTCTCGATATAAAAAGGACATAAATTATAATATCTAATTTCTATTTATATCTAAAACAGAAGTAGAAAGATTTTTTTTACGCTCACTTAACTTAATAATCAAGTGGAACCAAAGCAACTTTAAGTGGATCTCTACTCCATAAAATAAATATGCATGCTAAATTTCAAGTCTAAATCTAACAGTGCAAAAACGGAATTTTTATCATCAATACTTCGTTGAGAGCATTCTTAGCGGATTCCAATTCAACAAAAAAGCAAACAAACCAAATTTTATTATTATAGTCTTAGCAGTTCGAAAACGGGAATGTTGTCTATCAATACGCCCCAATAACTCTCCTCGCTTCCCCCTGGAGTTGATTTCCGTTAATTCCATTCTTAGTGGAACTTTATTCAACTAAAGAAACGTGCTCAACAAATTTCAAGTAAATGAGTTAAATTCAAAAACAGGAATTTTTCTATAACACACCTTAATCTCTCGCAACCCCACTCCTTTGGAGGTCCGTTTTCGCAAAACTCTTTGTAAAAGGAACTCTATTCGATGAACGGAACATACCTTCTAATTTTCAAGCAGGTGAGTCTATTAGTTGAAATCGAAAATGTTTATCTATTACGCACCTTAATCACCCTCAATGACCCTTGGAGATCAATTTTCCCCAAAACTATTTTGCACCGGATCTCTACACCATGAAAGGAATCCACTTATATACCAATATTTAAGACTGTACGTCTAAGAGTTTAAAATGGAAATAATTGTCTATAACGCCCCTTAAGCCCCCGCAACGCCACTAAGGAAGCAATTTTCACAAAACCCATCTTATAGCAGATCTCTACTTAATGAATGAAATCTGCTTACTCAATTTCAAGATTTTACGTCTAATAGTTTAAAAAAGGAGATAATTACCTATAACGCCCCTTAATTCTCCACAACGCCACTTGGGGTCCATTTTCACAAAATTCATTTTGTAGCGGATTTCTACTCTATGAAAGGAATCCGCTTATATACCAAATTTCAAGATGTACGTCTAATAGGTTAAAAATGGAAATAATTATGCATAACGCCCCTTAAGCTCCCTCAACGCCCCTTGGAAGTCGGTTTTCTTAAAAATCATTATGTAGGGAATCTCTAATTTATGAAAGAAACCTGTGTACCAAGTTTCAAGCCTGTACATCTAGTAGTTTAATAATGGAAATAATTATCTATAACGCCCCTTGGAGTACGATCTTTGCAAAATCCGTTCTTAGCTGATGTCTACTCCATGAAGGGAACCTGCCTACCAGATTTCAAATCTGTAGGTTTAATAGTTCCAGAGATATCGTGATTAGTCAGTGAGGGAGTGAATGAGTCGCTTTTCTCCTTTATACATATAGATTTATTTATCTTGGTGGAATTTTCAATCGTTAATAAAATACATTTTAAAGCGCTCAATTGAGCTGAAATTTTATATACAAGATTATCTAGGATGACAATACAGTAACTTAATTATAATTAATAAAAACTAATGGTTTAAAACTAATTATTTAAAGAATTACAAATACAGCCACGTTGGCATCATTTTTAATGACTGGGTGTCCATTTTGGCGTGTCAAAACTCGAAAAGGTTTTTTCCTCACATTTTAAAAAGCTTATTTGATCTGAAATTTTCTATACACTATTGTTTTGGATAAAAATACGATAATTTAATTATAATTAATTAATTAAAACTAATTATTTAAAGACTTATAGATACAGTCACGTTGGTTTCATTTTTACCGACTTCGATCAAAACTTTAAAAGATTTTTTTCCCTCACATTTTAAAGCATTCAGTTGATCTGAAATTTCATATACACGATTGTTTGGATGACAATACGATACTTTAATGGTAATTAATAGAAATTAATTTCCACTTAATGTTGTGGTTCTGTCATATGTACACTCAGGAACATTGAAAATAGCGACCCAAGAAGAAAGCATCGCAGTGAAATGAAATTTAATACACATAATGACACAGATGAGAGATTCACTTGATCTCAAAAACAAGACAATTAAACGAATACAGGGCGTGCAACGACACAAATACTGGGCAACTTCAATAGCGCGTTGGACCACCTACAGCTGCAATACATGCCGCCACACGGTCCGGCATTGAGTTGATTAGACTCCTTATGTTGTCCTGAGGCAGATGGGCCCACAAATCTTGAACAGCCAACTCTAAATCATGTACCGAGTGACACGATGGCATCTGCCGTTTTAGCTGATCCCACGCGTGCTCTGCAGGGGACAAATCGGGGGAGCGGGCCGGCCATGGAAGAGTTTGACAATGACGTAGGAAGTCTTGAGCAACTCTTGTTGTATGCGGACGAACATTATCTTGCTGGAAAATTGCCCCTGGGAGACCATTTAGGAATGGTACTACATGGGGTCGAAGAATATCATCAACGTAACGTTGGCCCGTTAAGGTTCCACGCATCACAATTAAAGTGGACCGGATATCATAGGCTATGGCCCCCCAGACCATTACACCAGCTGTGCGGGCAGTGTGACGTAGAACAGTGTGGGGGGAATTGTACCGCTCACCAGGCGCCTCCACACCCGTACACAGTTATCATTTGTCCTCAAAACAAACCGGGATTCTTCACTAAACACAACCTTTTGCCAATCTGTGACATTCCACATTGATCTGGCTTGGCACCACTGTAGACGCAGTTGCCGATGTTCCGGTGGTAAAGGGAGTGCACGGAAAGAGCGCTTGGATTTAAGATTTGCTTCTGCAAGGTGTCTGGAAATTGTTTGTGGAATAATTGCTACGCATACGTCTGCTCGCATCGTTGAACGAGTCACTGTGGGGTCCACAAATGCTTGCAGCACGATCCTTCGATCCTCTCTCCTCGTGGTCTTCCTGGTCGCTCCAGACCCGGTTTTCCGCGCGTAGGTACCTTCTCGTGTCCACTGCTCCCAACAATTTCTAACGGCACACTCCGAACTATCCACCAGGCCAGCAACACGGCGCGTTGACCAGCCTGCAGTTTTCATCCCGATGATAAGGCCTCTCTCAAATTCGCTTAACTGTGAGAAATGTCTTCTAGCACGTTTACCTGGCATGTTTCGCTTACCAAAGTCTTCCTACAATCGGCGGGTAATCGTCACGTTTATGAATCTTCGAATTTGCGCTGGCTTATATGGCACCCTCTTCCTGATTGTAGCGCCACCTCGGTGTGTGTGAGCATGCGTATTGGCACAAAAGGTGGATCATTTGCATATCCCATTACGCTGTACTTATTTGCAAAGTTTCGCGATTGTACTTAGCTTCCTCCTTGGGTCGCTATTTTCAATGTTCCTGAGTGTATATACGTGCTTATATTAATTGTAACTATATATTTAATAAAAAGTAGCTAAAATAAAATTTTTCTTTGTCGATCTAAGTAGGAATTGACTTAAAAGTTTTTTTCTTATATTACACTTGTTGTAATTAAATTGAAAACATTTTATTTGTAATTATGAATTAGAAACTTACTATTACTAAGGAAAATATGGATCACATCCCTCTTTTCCAATTTATAACACAAAAAGATTAAACGAGCATAGCAACTGCTGCCACTCAATCCCGTGTAAAAGTGATGGCTCGATTGTTACCAAATTGATGACGCGTACTTCGGAAAAAAGTTAACCAGATCGTATTATAAAAATAATTTTAATCGCAGAGTTATGGGAAAAAAATTGTTTACTTAAAAAAAATAATGGAGGGAATTTCTGGAATTTTTTCTAAGCTGAGATTTAGCTCTTGTATTCAAATTATGGTATTTTTGATAACTTGAAAAATTTAAAAGTTCGTATTCGCAATAATATGTTTTAAGGAATTAAATTACTGACGCAATTGTAGTATTTTCATATTTTTTTCTAAACAGACCTTGAAAATGTTAAGCTGCTTGATTTTGAGTTTTGTGTTTTTGGTCTCTTTCGCAGGAGTCCCGATGTGATTCGATGCTCTGGCAGGTGGGCGGCTTCCCAGAGGATGGAAAAAAGTAAGCTCAATTTGTCTTCCTTCTCCCTCCTCTCTTCCCAATCACTCAACAATGGGAAATGAAATGGAGAGAGCTATAAGAGCGGACCCCACGAATTATACATCATTAAATGTCTGTGCGTACACGTGCACGCACATTCAGTGGTGCATGCAGACTTTATTTGGGGGTTAGAGGGATCAGACTGTGCAAGCTGATGTTCAATGTGTTCCAATATTTTTAACAAATTTTAGAGCTATGTGTGCAACTTAAGAGCCCCATTGATTCTGCTACGAGACCGCATTCGCAATCCACAAGCATGTGACAAACAATCCATCAAGTTTTATTTTCAAGGAATGCTTTACTTTTCATGCACAATAATTTACATTTTATTCATCCTCAAAGTTAATATGAATATTCATACAAAAAAATTTACATTTATAAATTTTGACGCCCATTTCCTCTCTAGAACTCTGACGATGCAAACCTGTACTTGGATTTAATTTTGCCGAGAGCACCCAAGCTAAACAGACACTCTAGGGATCTACAAACAATCATATCTTTTTTTTTTAAATATTATCATAATCATAGCTGAAGGAAGACATCCATGCTGTGTTGTGATACTTTGAATTTCTCTGTTGATTCAATTGTGGTGTCATTGCAAGGGTGAATGCTTGCATATCAACTTTGAGAACAATTAAACTGTGCTCTATTCTATTAGCTATTCATTTGCCAACGATGTTCTTGATTCGGAAAATGTTATAGCTCCCGAGATCTGATCTACTCTTAAGTTTCTTATCATGTGCCTTGTTCAGCTGTTGACTGAGCTTTTTGTGCTTTGATTGTCCTTTTCGTACAGCTCGAAGAACCGATGTCTTCTTTCAGCAAGATGTTGTAAAATTCTTACCCTGGAATTTTCCACAATTATTATTTTTCTATACTTGACGGAATAGCTTTCTGTAGGTCAATGTATTATTCCCTCTAAATTTATCCTTCAATTGAGTGCAAATGGCCCACTGCAACGAAAACCGCATTGATCGACAACCTTAACTAGGGCTTATTTTAGTGTAAGGTTGACATAACGTACATCCCAAAAAATCACACAATGGCTTAGTTTTCAAATAGGCCTTACTTTACGGCACTACGGCATTTATATATATATATATATATATATATATATATATATATATATATATATATATATATATATATATATTATATACCAGAGAACCCGACAGACGTTGTCCTGTACACACACATCTTAAATTCAAAAATTCCAACTTTTTATGACTAAGCTTTAACAATCTGGATCGTTTTGAGTAAAATTTGTATTAAAAAATCATTACAATGTCTAACGTCATTACATGTACGGTTATCACAATTCAATCAATCGATAGCGTGTGAGTATGTGTATACTGTGAGCGAAGTTAAATGTAAAGGCTGTGTGAATAAAAACTTTAACTTGTTTTAATTAAAGGTGAAAAAGTTGAGACTCAAACTATTTTATAACAGGTATATTTATTAAATTGTACATAAAATGTATAGTTTTTATGCACACTTCAAAACTCTTCAAACACTAATTACATCTGAATGTAATAATTCAATTAACACACGATTTATTTCAACAAAATAATAACACGAAGTGACAAAATATTTTCCTGAAATGATCTCAGCAACAACTGTTGGGACCAACTTGAATTATAATAAAATATTTTTGAATATTCGATACTGCGATCTTAGCGCAGTCTGCCGGATCCAACGTAAAAGATTCCAAGATCAACAATTTATAAATAAAAAATTAATTAAATAAAAAATTAATTAAATAAACATTTCTAAACCGAATTATAAATCTAAACCATTCTCGAGTCCACTGGAACAGACAAAAACTTTCATCAAAATCGGTCCAGCCGTTTAGGAGGAGTTCAGATACAGACACACGCACAGAAGAATCACTTATATAAAGATTATTTGAAAAGATATTAATTAAAAACGCTAAAAAGCGTGAACTGCGTCTGCATTTTCGTAACAATAAAGACCGGGTTTGGCCAGTTTGGCTGAAAATCAATTTTCGACGCCAACTTACGTCTTTTTCAGTTCCTACTATTAGCTCACGATCTCTATACATATTTCATTTGTTTGTTTGTTTATTTATTTATTTATCTTGGTGAAATTTTCAATCGTTAATAAAATACATTTTAAAGCGCTCAATTGAGCTGAAATGTAATGTGCATGATTATTTTTGATGACAATACAATAATTCAGTTATAATTAATAAAAATTAATTGATTATAACTAATTATTTAAAAAATTACAAATACAGCTACGTTGGCGACTTAGCGACCCTTTTGGTGACTTATGTCAAAATTTGAAAAGGTTTTTTTCTCGCGTGTTAAATAAAGCATTCAGTTGAAAGGAAATTTTATATACACGATTGTTTTGGATGACAATGCGATACTTTAATGATAATTAATAAAAATTAATTACCACTTAATGTTGTGATTCTGTCATATGTATAGACATATTTATATTAATTGCAACTATTTAATAAAAAGTAGCTAAAATAAATTTTTCCTTGGTTGATCGAAGTAGGAATTGATTTAAAAATTTTTTTATATTACTCGCGTTTATAACAATAGCGTTGTTACAACAATGCAAGTGAATGTTGAGTTGTATTTGTTGAATGTTTTTAATTAATATCATTTAACTAATTGCGTTATCGGACCGAATTGTGAATCTAAACCATTCTCGAATTTACTTGAACCCACACAAAAAATTTGATCGAAATCAGTCCAGCCGTTTAGGAGGAGTTCAGTGACAAACACACGCACAGATTTTTATATATAAAGATATATATATATATATATATATATATATATATATATATATATATATATATATATATATATATATATATATATATATATATATATATATATATATATATATATATATATATATATATATATACTGAACAGCAAACAAAATTGGTACATCTGCCTAATATCATGTAGGGCCTCCCCCACGAGCACGCAGAAGTGCCGCAACTCGACGTGGCATGGATTCGATTAATGTCTGAAGTAGTGCTGGAGGCAATTGACACCATGAATCCTGCAGGGCTGTCCATAAATCAGTAGGAGCAAGAGGGAGTGGAGATCTCTTCTGAACAGCAGGTTACAAGGCATCCCAGATATATTCAATAATGTTCATCTCTAGGGATTTGGGTGGCCAGCGGAAGTGTCTAAATTCAGAAGAGTATTCCTGGAGACACTCTGTAGCAACTCTGGATGTGTGGGGTGTCACATTGTCCTGCTGAAATTCTTCAAGTCAGTCCATCGGAATGCACAATGGACATGAATGTTTGCAGGTGATTATACAGGATGCTTACGTACCTGTCATCTATCAGAGTCGTATCTAGACGTATCAGTGGTCCCATATCACATCAACTGCACACGCCCCACACCATCACAGAGCCTCCACCAGCTTGAACAGTCTCGTGTTGACATGTAAGGTCCATGGATTCATGAGGTTGTTTCCATATTCGTACACGTCTATCAGCTCGATTCAATGTAAAACGAGACTCGTCATACCAGGCAACGTGTTTCCAGTCATCAACAGTCCAATGTATGTGTGGACGAACTCAGGCGAGGCGTAAGGCTTTGTGTCGTGCAGTCAGCAAGGATACACGAGTGGGTCTTCGACTCCAAAATCCCAGATCGATGAGGCTCCACTGAATGGCTCGCACGGTGACATTGGTTGATGGCCCAGCATTAAAATCTCCAGCCTTTTGCACGTCTGTCACGCTTAATGATTCTCGTCAGTCGTTGTTGGTCCCGTTCTTGCATGATCTTTTTCCGACCACAGCGATGTCGTAGATTTGATGTTTTACCGGATTCCCGATATTCACGGTATATTCTTGAAGTGGTCATACATGAAAATCCAAATTTCATCGCTATTTCGGAGATTCTATGTCCCCTCTCTCGTGCGCCGATTATAACACCACGTTCAAATTCACTTAAATCTTGATGACCTGTCAATGTAGCAGCAGTAACCTATCTAAAAACTGTGACAGACACTAGTTGTCTTATATACGCTTTGCCGACCGCAGCGCCGTACTCTGATTGGTTCCATATATCTTTATTTGCATACCCATGCTTGTACTAGTTTTTTTTTTGGCTCCTTCAGTACCTGAAGAGATAGACTAAAAACCTGAAAAGGGCATAGACTACCTGATTGTATCTGAAAACGCGCGCGCGCGCGCGCGGTTTGATGGTACCTGAAAAAGGTAGACTAAAATTTAAGTGAATTGATCATTTGGAAAGACTTGAAAGGCGACAAATTGGTAAACCTTAGCCAGGAAAGGGAATTTTGAGGAATGCCATGGCTCCCTTGGGCTGTCGTAGCAATGAAATATATACGTTACCTCCAAAGTGCATAAATCAGTTATTTGATAGATTATCTAGGTAGAACGCGGATTATAACTAGCCAATCGGATATAGCCGAAAATTGTCTAATTAAATATGAATAATATGTTAATTACAGAGATAATCTGCACATTATCTACTATAGGCACACGTTAAAGTTAAAATAAGATTTTTCTAGAATAACAGCAAAGTTTCCGTACGCTTAAGTTAACATAATGTAATCTATTTCTATTTCGCGATCTAAAGAATCAACTTGATACAATCAAACAATCAACAAATTTATAGATTGAATCTCAATCATTAATCTATTCAAAACAAAGAAATGAAGTACACGAATGATCAAATGGTTTAAAATATTATTACAGCTAAAGAAATGAATTTTCAAAATATGTGATAAAAAATTACTCCTATCTTTTAGTGCTATCTGAAGTATGGTAACACTTTGAACTACATAGCAGTTAGTTTGCAATCTTGAACAGTCAACATACATTATACCTTTGAATTATTCGAAAATATTGAGATCATTCCTTCATCAAAATTTTTATTCACTTTACATCTTCAGTTATGGAATTAGTAACGTATACAGATTTCTCTTAGATGAGAATCTGTAAGAAAAAAATTAAGGCTACTCTAATAAATACCGATAACTCAGTGTTACCATGAGTATCTAACGTATATCCATAATTATTGCTGCTTGATTTTTTTAGCGTTTCAAATATTTGTTGTTTTTTGTATTGGATTCAGTATTATATTTTCTTTAAAATGATATATCCAGCTTTGTATTTTGTGAAACGCAATATTTTCTGTAAGCATATAAATTTAGAAAACATAAAAATTTCCAAAGGTGTCCACAATTTTGACCACCACTGTGTATACAAATTGAGTTGTTCAGAAGAATATAAATTCCTCGAATGTGAATACTTCAAAACTGCTTATGTCACATGAGTGCCAAGGCCTTATATTGAAGTATGAAATAAATTTCTACAAATTAATTTAAGCAAAATATTGATGGCGAGTTTCGGTTTTAGAATTATAAATATACTCTATCGGAAAAGCGAAAATATAAAGTGAAGGATATTTGATAATGACCTAAGGTGGAATCCTCCAAGATATTTGTTTGCAAGAATAAGCAAGGAAAAAGTTATGACCTCTGTTATCTGTGTGACCATTTTCTGTGTTTGAAAGTTAAAGAATTTAAAATGCAGAAACTTCTTTATAAAAAGAATTTAAACTGCCAAAGTTCTTATAGGCTCATTTCAGCTACAAAACAATCATAAATAGATTTTTTCATTACTGAAATGCATATACATTATTAAAAATTCAATTTTTTTAAAAAAAATTATTATTAATTTCAATAACACGCAAAACACTTCTGATCACGAAGCAAGTGAATAAAAAAAACTTACTCTTAATCCTTTGGTATATGCATCAGTTTTTAGATAAAACGCTAAAAATGTTTTAGTTTTACCGAAATTTTTTTTTCTTTTATGAATGAATTAATTTAAAGCGATTTTACATTTTTAACCAGGTTGAATTGTTTATAGGAAGATAATTCCCTTGCTTTAATTTTTTTAAGGAAAAAAAACACAAGAAAAAAGAACACCATTTATATTTCACTGAATAACAAGCGTGTGAAATTTTTCTTGCAAATTTATAAAATAACTGAAAATAAAAATCACGCTTTTAATATTTTTTCCCGAGCGTTCTCATTTCACTAAACTCTTAAAATTCAAACAAAAAAAAAAGAGAATATTCATTAAAGCAAGCAACATTTCAATCCTTGATCTTTCTTATAAACGTCGATTAAAGCACTTAAATTAAAAATGCGAGAGCCCAGTTTATAAAAATCACTCCATTATGTTTTACAAGTTTTCTTGACTTTTTCTAACCAGGTGAGACACCTGGTATTAAAAATGTAAACACATTAATAAAAACGAACAGAAAAATTCCCCGAAACTTAATCTTTTCCGTAGGTTTTCAGGTTAAATAAACAAATTCTCTTTAAAATCTCGCAAAATGAATTTGTTCTTTATAGTTAGGATAGAGAGAGAAAGAGAGAGCTTCCTTCTTAAAAAGAAAGTCATGTTTGTGTAACTTTCTTTGCGAAATTAAGTTGGCCCCTTTCTTTTCCCTCCCTCCCCCTTTTATAAAAGTGATGTTTTTTATACGTACACCCTCTCCTAAAAGTAGATGGTCCTTAAATTATATTTATGATCTTGTAGAAAAAAAAACTTGAGACGATGTAGGTTCATTAAATTTACTCTAGACTTGGAAAACATCGTCCTTTGAAGCCTTGCATTTTTAACCTCCATTTCTGCTAAAAAGGCTAGGACTCTTCGGCAATTCATTTTTTTGCACGTTTTAATTTCCCTTTAATGAAACAGACAGTGCAGGAAAAAACCTGACATCCGCGTCGCTAAGCTAAGGGATCGCGTGCGGAGAAGGCAGAAATTTTTATTGAAAAGTTCCCACAACGCTCTTACAAGAGGCACTTTTTTTATCTTTCTTTTCTTTCCCCTTTTTTCTCTACCCCACTTCCCACCGCCCCCCATAGAACGCACAACGTCTCGAAGTCGTTAAGGTTTTGAATATTCTATATTAATGATTCTTTTAATCAAAATATAAAACATTTTAATTACTTTGGCTTGTGCTTTAAAAATGATGTTTTCTTTCTTGGTCCGAGGAATGTTTTCTTTCTCTTCCCCCTCGAAGGTCCATGAATATGAATAATCTAATTAAGTTTAAAGAAGGGGGAAAAAACCTCTGTTTTGCATCTCTCCAAGAGCAAAAGGAGGCGGGTTTTTAGATAAACTCCGCTCCTTCGCTGCTTTAATTTTCCAAGCCCTGAAGTTGATTATTAATAGGCAAATATACATAAATATTGATTCCGTTACTTTATTAAGAAAACCACAGTTTTAAAGCTTTGGAAGGAAGCGATTAATCAGTTTCCAGCCTCCGAGTCGTAGGGAATTCTACTGAAAAGTTCGTTAAATTGTCCGTATTATATAAAGATATGAAACTAAAAAAAAAGTACTCACTCATAAATCTAAAAACATTACTAACGCTTCTGAAAATAGCTCTAGATCATGTATTAAAATGAGTTTTTGTTCAGCATTCCTCAAATAATCAATTAGATAACTATAAAAGTACAAATCGTTTACAACTCTGTCGTTACTTTTTTTAAAAACGAATTTCTCGAGGGCGTTTATTTGTGATTTTAAACCTTGTTATTACTATTCTTCCGTCTGGGCAGACGAAGTCAGACCAGATCATTGAAATCATTGACTTTAATGAAGTCCGATACTAGAAGTGGACAATTATGAATATCTTCCCAGTCCAGTCCAAGATGTGCTGAGGTGAAGCATGTTCTAGCTGGCATTTGGGGAAAATAGGAAGTCTCTTATTGTCTTAAGAAAAAGTGAGACTTTTTAAGTGTCCACTGGAAAATCGGGACAGATTGTTTGATTTTAAAAGTAACAGTCCGTAATTCATGGGATTAAGAATGGTTTCAGCTACAGTTCTTTATTTCTAATGGTAACAGTCCGTATTGGATGCTGAAAACTTATTCGTCCCTTAGACGATATTATCGTCATACTTTGAAGCTACATGAAGCTACTGCAGTGCTTCTCAAAGTTTCAATATTTGCGACCCAATACTCAATCATAATTTTCATCGCGGCCCCTTCCATACAATGACAATGCATCGAATTCAGTTATTCTAAACTTTGACGCTAAAGCTTTGACGCTACGTGCCGCTTGCGTATATAAATGTCTCTCTCCTCCAAAGAGTTAATTGCTCCAGACGTAAATATACGTCTTTCAAAAGTACAATCTTTTGTGTGTACTGCATCCATAAAATTATTCCGAAAGCTTTGGATAGCATTAAAAAGACCTTGACAATATTTGCGAAGGTTTTACTTATTTCAGAGGATTTTTACTTATTTATTTCTTTTCTACCTCTTTTCTACCTTCCCCTCCCCCCAAATACATAGGCGCACCTACATGGAAAACTATGGTATTGGAGTCAGAATCATGTAGCCTTTAATCGGCAGTGTAGGGATTAATTATAAACCGTACAAATTACACTCCATAACAAAAAATACGACGCACCAAGAACGAGTTGTCCGATAGAGACAAAAATTGGTGGGTAGAAAGATTACGTATAGAACAAAAATGATTAAAATTTCAGAAAAATTGAATGATTTTTTTCAGAGTTACATAGTTACAAAGTAATGAACTCAATAAGGAGTTGACCCAGCTCTAGCCTGCTACATGACGTGACATAGAGTGATAAAGCACCTTGATGATCTCCTGTGGTATTTCTTGCCAAATTTGCTCCAATTGTCGGGAAAAGTCATAAACATTCCCTGGTAGATGCAGTAGACTTTCCATCATATCCCAGAACTGCTTGATTGGAGAGGGATCTGGTGATCTTGCTGACCAAGGAAGTCTTTGAAAAGCTATAAGACAGCTCATAGCAACACGTATCGTATATGATGTGGCATTATCTTGCTAAAAAATAAGGCCAGTGTACTGCAAAAGGAACAGTAGCAAAGCAGTTTTAAGAATGTCGTTACCTCTAATGACGACCAAAGGGGTTCGGCTGTCAAAAGAAGTTGCATCCCAGTCCATAACTCCTGGTTGAGGGCCTGTGTGGCTTGCAATAGTGAAAGCAGGATCGGCACACTGCCCTGGCCGTCTCCAGACACGTTTTTGATGATCGTCAGGACATAGATGGAAGCGGGATTCGTTGCTAAACACTATACGTTCTCAGTCAGCATGATTCCAACCTGATCGATTCAAGCACCACTGTAATCTAGTTCAACAGAGTGTTGGCGTGAATGGCAAGTGGCGTAGCTGTTGGTACGAGCGTAAATATTGCTCTATCAGCCGTGTCTGTGAATGTTCATGGTTGGCACTCGTGTGCGGTTCGTATGTCTGATGGTTGATAACGATGAATCAAGTGCAGTGGCAGCTGATATGACAATCAATCAGTCCTCCTGATCTGCTGTGGCCCTAGGTTGACCGCTACCATCGTGACGCTGAAATTTGCCAATGTCCACCCATTCTTGCCAGCATCTTGTAATGGCCGCATCGCTTCAACCCATATGACGAGCAATTCTCCAATTTTCCCAACCTCCCTCTTTCAGTCCAATGATACGACCTCTTTCAAACTCTGACAGTTGGTCGTCATGAGCTCTAGTCCTGCGGTGAGGCATTTTTTCAGTGGCTCAAAGTTATCCTAAATCGCAATGCAACAGAAATTTTCACCATCAGATTGAGAATCGCTTCTTATGGACACCTGCTGAGTGCGCTGTTCCAATGCCCTGTAGCTCACTCTATTTATTCATTGGACACTAAAATTTAATCATTTGCATGTTCCGTTGAAATGTCTTTGCATACGAAATTTCATTACAATCGGGCAACTCCTTCTTGGTGCGTCATTTTTTTAAAAAAATTTGTAGAGTTTATTTTGATAAGTTTCATTTTGGTACATAATTTTATGTATGACAAATCCATGGGGTCAATGGCAATTATTAAGCTTGTTCTTAACTTAGTATTGTTAAATTAATGGTCAAATATATTGTGCAGTACTGATACACATTTATTAGTGCATTATATCAGGATAAATGTGTGTATTTTATTTTATATTATGTCAAAATGTATTTTTTTTTCTTTTCAGTAAATCACTAATTTTCCTCCATAATCTTTTGTTTTCGACTTTTCAACAGGCTCGTTCCTCCCGAGTAGAGTTATCACGCCCCTCCCCTCCTAGGGAGCGCGCCTCGCAGTTTGAGAAGCACTGGGCTATTAGACAATGGACATCACAATTTTGAATCTCGATTAAGGGACGAGTACGATACCTAATCTGGCTCTCCTAATATCAAAGTGAAGAATTTGAGCCTCAGTAGGTTTAACATGCATCTACCTCTCTACATCGTAGATCATCAATGGCCCCGAAACTCGAAACTCCTACTCAACAAAAACAACGTCGGGAACCAGTTCATTACCATAACAACTCCATTACCATGGACAACATCCGAACATGCATTAACCTCTATACATGGTGGCTCATCTACAGCCCTGAAACTCGACAAAAACAGCGTCGGGAACCAGTTAAATACCATGACCAATATCCGAACCTTAAAGTCACACATGCTATAAAAAACAATATAGTAATATCCCGAACTTACGTGATAGGTGGGACTGAGTGATAACCTTGTTTGTCGGATTTGTGAAATTTGGTATATAATGTCCATAGAAATACTTAGTTGGGACTGGAGACGAAAGAAAATAATAATTTAGAACAAAAAAGTTTAATAAAATCTTTGATAACACAAATACAAAATTGCAAACCGAGGCTATTTTGATGTGAAGAAGGTTTAATAAAATCTAACAAGTAGTCTGGTGGCTCAAAGATTTAGTTTTCTCAACAAAATTTTTTCGTGACATGCTAATAACTTTTTTATTCCTTGCTTTTTTTTTAAAAAAAAAATCCGATCTTTATTGGAGTTTGTATTTTCTAAAATCTGTGTGTGTGTCCCCTTTTCAATTCAATTGAGGCTTTCTGTGAGATTACCAACCGTCATTTAATCTTCCAATTGAAAGGGATTTACCTTTAATTTAATTTATTTACCTCTAAATTTATTTGCCTGGCAAGATCGACAACTTCTTCAATCACATTACCATTTCATCAGGCCCTGACACTGATTTCACCTGAGTTGTAGTGATGGAAAAGAAGTGGAGGGGGGAATCGACGAGATTTTTGAAAATCGCGCAACTCCGAATTCGTGTAAGTTGAGGTATTATCGTAGTTCGATATGAGTTGTAACAGCATCACTCCAGAACAGCGTTTTTCACTAAGAGACCACAAAGACTTCCCGAGTTCTAAAGGGGCTTTGAGGGCACAAACCACCGCAGAGGCTGCTGTTTGGCTGGTTCACTCAACCCATATATGAATCACGCATGCGAGCCCCCACGTAATATTTTGTGGAAGAGATATTCCCAAGGAGTCAAAGAGCCGCATGCGGCTCACGAGCAGTAGTCTGTGGATCCCTGTCGTAAGGTAATTACACACAAATCCGATCTTTTATATCTATTGCTGAACCATTAAGAGAATTCCATTTTCTGTATAAAAATTAATAGTTAATTGAGCTCTATGTGACTCGGAGTTATCGGTGGTACGCCGTTGCTGTGTGTGTCGTAATTAACAACTCCCACAAATTTTTATTTAAAGCTCAAGGAACTCATCCATATAACGCTGCGTGGTCTAAGTAATCCCTTAAGAAAAAGTGCCATGCACGCAGTCATCTAACTTAATTCTCAAGAATATATCTTCCATAAAAGTGGTGGCCTTTGTAGGCTAGTGGTTAAGGTAATGAACGTTTGGCTGTCAAGTCATGAGTTTGAGTCTAATGCCACTGAAGACCGGCTGTAAATGGGGCCGATGCACGTTAAATCTGGCAAGACTGAAACATCCCCCTCCATTGATGTGGTTAGAAAGTTAGGAGGGGGAGGTGCCAGATCAGCTGTCCTCACTTGACCATTGTTCAAAATTACAAAATCCATCACCAATAGCCCTCGTGCAGCTTTACAGTGCAAACTACCTCTACAAAAATGGTCACTTTCCATTGTTTTGGAGGAAAGAAGATAGTCTCTGGGTGAAGATTCTTCAAGAATAACTTTGTTTATTAATTACTGACTTATGAGTAGTATACGTTTCCTATCTTGCTCTGTCTAAAAATGATATTTTCTGTCTTAGAAAGAAATAGTTATCTTCTGTAATATGCATAGAAAGTCCCCAGGCATAAAGTCCTACTGCGTTAAGCGCCTACAATCAATTTTCCTGGTAATTGTAGATCCTAATATAGCAAGGAAGTACCGGAAACACACAGCTTTATATTCGTTATCATTCTTGCATTGTATATTAAATGTTAGAGTCAGCCTCTCTGTAGATTTAATGGTTCTAGAAAGGATGGTCTGTTTCACGACGCTACTCGAAAATGAATCTGTACTCTGAGTACCACCATTCAATAACACCTCTTACCTATTAAATGACAGAAACTTTAAATTAGCCCCGGTTGAAGCCTATAAATGATTTTTCATTTCAATCCAACCTCCTTTTAATTCTTTAACAAGTATTTGACTCTTACATCACATTTTTCTGTCTTCATTTTATACAAGCCACTTACTTCAAAACATCCCGCATAGATATTTTGAATATTTGTGTCATTAATTCTGCATACAGCACATCAGCCAGAGTCTTTGGTATTTTGAATGATTGTCGATTGAATCAACAATATATGAAACAATACTTTAAGCTCTTAATTAAATATTTAGAGCTATGAGGCACAGTTATATTTACCATACACACAGACCTTTAGTAAGTTAAATGACAGTTTTCGATAGGAGAGAGTCTCGAACTATAAATTACAGGCAATTTGGTGATCAGTCTTTCAACCAAAATTTTACTGCTTGTGTATAGTTTTGGGGATGAATTTTTCATTCCTTTTCTAATAACTAATTATTGTTAGATATTTTTTTTATAAAAAAAATTAACACACAAGCATTACTCATTCAACATCTCTAAGAAACCAATTCTTTTCTATCTTGATTTTTCCACATTTTATCTTATAATGAAAGCTCAACAACTTTTAAGAATTTTTTTATTATGATTTAAAAAAAAACTTCTTTTCTTTTTAACTAATTTTTTTGTACCAACATACCAAAACCATACCTTTCTGACAGGAATAATTTCTTTCTTTTTTTGTGGAGTTTTTTCGTAATCTGATACGTGTCATTAAGTTGGTACGGAGCGACTGGAATCAATAGGCGGGCAACCACGAAAAAAAACGGAACCGAAAAAGAAAGAAAAAAACTTTTTCGCTTTTACCAATAAAGGTCGGCACGAGAGACAGGAAGAAGGGAAAAAGAATGAAAGAAAAAAATTCTTTTCGTAGAGGTTTCTTTACTTTAATCTCTGTTCTTATAAGCTCTACTTAGATTCTATCTCTCTCTTTTTTTTCAAAACTCGTCCACCAATTCTTGAATTGCCAATGAAGGTGAGAAAAAAAATGGGAGCAAATTAAGAAAATCTCGAAATCACACATTGTGTAAAATTAAGATGATTATGAAAGAGTGGAAAAAATCGAGAGAATTAAACTCTGAAATGAAGGCCGATTAACAGAAAAATATTTAAAAAGTTTCACCGCGGAGAAGCAACTTTCCATATACTTTTTTTCTGTCTCGAGCACAGAAAAAAATATCCAAGAATAACTCATTATTGACTAAAAATTATCGGATTAGCAATTACGATAGGAAAGGATTTGGCCGAGTAATTTGCGAGAAGTATTTTTTTCCCTTTCATTTGATCCTCCTGATCATTCTTCTCATCCAATTTAATCCATATATCGGTGTTTCATTTCTTTCTTCTTCATAAAAAAAAATTAGGATTTAAGTGAAGTCCTTTGCTAATAAGAGTATCTAGTTTTTGGATAACTAATAACAATATACATTACACTTATTTTTCAAAGGATTTCTTCTCAAAATTCCCAGCCATACAAATCTTCATTTTTCATTTTATATCTAGAGGATAAAGTCATTTACGAATAATGTTAAAAATAATGAAAATATTGTATTTTTGTTTTATTCTTTCATTGATGACAAGTGCTTTACTTGGTTTCTGAATATTTTTAATTGCCTAATGGTATAAAAATTTCCCCAGCCTGAAAAATCCTAACACTTTCTTTTTTTCATATATTGTTTTTTGTATATATCTTTTGAGAAAAAATAACATGCTGCCTGAAAAAATTAAGTAATAAAACAAATATGTATGAATGATATACTTAGTTTTAAATTTTCGTTCTATGCTTCTTTTTCATTTCAGAAGGATTTTTTACAGCAATGCGTTGATTTTATGTGACGTCATAGTATGAAAATAACTGCAATCACATGTTTCCAACCAATCATTTCAGAGATTCATATGACATCATAGTCACATGATAAATGTAATCCCGTGTTAGCAGTCATTTAGTTCATGAGCTTGGCTGTTGCCAACTTTTGTATTTTATAGAAACTTTCTTTTAAAAGTATACAATTGTAAACAACTCGATTTATAAATACACGTATCATATATATACTTTCTTTAATTTTGAAAAAATATTTCGAACAATCTTAATGCTTGAACATTCTTACCTAATTATCAAATTTATAATTTGATTTAAATTTTACAACTAGAAAAATAAATACAAATCTAACGTCAGGCTTGAATTCTGTGGAGCACACGTAACTGCATTTATCATGTGACCTTCATGAATTGAGCCCATTGGTTTGTACAGTTGAAAAGCGTTCGTATGAGTTTTGTTGCAGATGAAATGTTTTATCAGCACCAAGAATGATTAAAATATTAATCGTATTATATTTTGAAAGCCATTCGCGAAGTTGACAAACTTTTATCAGATTATTTTCAGGAAGCATTCTGCCAGATACGATTTTTACATGACACGAATTGTTTATTATTTGAAGCGTGTTATCAAATTTTGATCAAATTCATGGTCATCAACCAGTCTATTGAAATTTGGCCACTTTTTATCTATCAACAATACAGGTACGAGCAAATGTTTAATGGCTTTAATGGAAATTAATATTAAGGGAAGGTTAATATTTTTACAAATAAGCAAGTTTCATTCTTTTTTTGTGTGTATAATAGTTAACATACATAGTTACGTTGGTTTTTATAAACTTTAACATAAAAATTACTGGTAGCTAGAGAGAACACACACAAATTAAAACTATTAACAAAAACTATCTTCCTTTATCTTCTAATCTTTCATTTTCTCAATCCCTTTCATTTAATTTTGTAATCCTTCATTATCTTAAAAAAGAAAGAAAGAAACATACACTAAAAAATATACAAAATCTTCACTTTTAAAGCGACTTTACTTAAAAATAGATCCAAGCAGCGCTTTACTCACCTTAGCATATACTCTCTAGTTGGAAGCCTACATCTCCAGTGAAAGAATTCTGGAAAAGACTTTATGCAAAAAATATGAGCTCCCCCCTCCTCTTTCCGAACGAAAACCGATTTATTCCCACCCCAGAAAGAAGTTGAAAAGTTACGCTCACTTTTAAGACGATTCAAGTCTTTTTTTTTCCCCTTCTGTTTGTTCGCATAAACAAATGTGCGGTCCGCTTTTTGACTGCCTCCATTTGGGAGACGTTTTTCAAACGATGGGCCCCAAGTTAAAATATGCCGATTTACTTCGACTGCAGTCAGCGCTGGAGAAAAACGGTACAAGTCCTCTCTCGGCTTTACTGTATGTATTAAAGTCACACACATCACATTTTAATACAACGTGAAAAATGTTTTTCACACAAATAGTTCTAATGTGTGGTTTCGCACATCTTACTAAACTAATGGGCGTTGTAGAATACTCTAATTAGCACAAACAAATTCTACTAAACTCAATTCATGACCAGCCAAATAGTTTTGGGGCTTTAAATGACATTCTATTTACACATATTTACATGAGTTTAATGAGTTCTAACTATTAATCTTAAATGCTAACATAAATTAGTGAGCTAAGCAAAATATCAACATGCTAGGCAAAACAAAGGCAGAACTGGTTCATAACCGAAACTAAAAAACATTTTATATACACAGAAAAAGAAGTGTGAGCACCATCTTTTCACCACATGTGGTACAACTTTATAGTACCTTACAAGAAGACATTAGAGTCCTGAGTTTGAATAATATGATTACTCCATGCTGACTTCAAAATTAGATCACAAATAACGTGAAGTCGAAGATTCTGTGGTGCCTTTTTTTTTCCTTCTCAAAATCGTGTCTTAAAGTGACGATGTATCTATGGTCTTGAGATCTAAAAAGCACCTATATTGTTCAAATGTAACTTCTTTCAAGAAGTCAGATGAATCACAGTAGGTCCGTGGTAAGATAATGGCAAAGTTCAATCAAGGAGGGTTATTTAATTGTATGAAATTTCTTAGCCGGAGTTTATTTGAGCCCCCGATGCTCTTACAAACTTATGTGAAAGAAGCATGTAGATCTTTTCTAACAAGGTATATTCATTCATGTCTTGTGTATATGTTAAGGACTTGGAAATGTTCCAACCACATCACTCAAATGTCGAGATGCTACATTGCGATTACAAAATTAGTCTTAAAATTTGAATTTGATCACTCCCCATCTCAGGATGTCGTTCAACGCGCTATCGAATAGAAACATCTGTTTTTTCGAAATACACTTACATTAAAGAACACTTTGCAGGAAATATTGTATACATTGATAACGTGTATTGCCAGAAGTTAACGAAGTGAAGCTATTCGTGTTCTATATATCAGCAATCTTTCATTCCTAGGCTGAACTACCAAGTTATAGAATAATGTATTGTTTTTTCTTGCTGTTGTACATTTGAATTACCAAAACTTCTTAAATAACACGCTGTTTATTTAACTTTACCTACCTAAATTCAAATAAGTATTAAGCTGTAAATAATCATTTGCTTCATTGACTATGAACTAAAAACAATTGTGTTTTTATACTTCAAACAAATGATTGTACCTTAAGGTTAAGTGGTATAATATTTCAACTAAAAGATAGAAAGATCGTAACAACGAGCGTATGAACACTTAACAGACGTTAAAATATGTTCTCCACAAATAGTTTTGTTACAGTAGTGCTTTGTCATTCTGCATTGCTTAGATGGACGGAAGGTACTATAACTCGCGTCTGCATGGGAGAGTAGTCTGTTAGACGAATGCTTGGTTATTTCCGGTTAATTAAAATTTACAGGAAACAGAATAAACTTCAGTGCTTCTCAAACTTTCAGTATTTGCGACCCAATATTCAACCCTAATTTTCATCGCGCCCCCCTTCCATGCAATTACAATGTATTGAATTCAATAATACTATACTTTGACACTAAGGCTACACAATACGACTTTAACTTCTTACGTGCCTCCAGCGTATATAAACGACTCACCCAGCCAAAGCGTTAATTTTCCCGGACGTATATATACGTCTTTCCGAGGTACGATCTTTACTGTGCACTGTCATTCATAAAATTATTCCGAAGTCTTTGAAATGCAACAAAAAGGCCTTGACAGTGTTTGCAGAGCATTTGCTTATTTATTCCTTTTCTCCCCTCCCCCTCGAATGCACTTGGGACGTTGGGAAGCGAATCGCGTATCTTTTCATCAGCAGTAATGGGATTAACTACAAACCATTCCAATTGTCAAGAGAAGTGTTAATTTTTGATATAATTTTATTTATGAGAAATCCATGGGGTGGATGATAATTATTAAACTCATTCTTAACTTAGTATTTCTAAATTAATTGTAAAATATAGTGTGCAGTACTAATACATTTATAAGTGCATTGATTTCTTATTATGTCAAAATGCATTTTGTTTGTTTACTTTCGTTAAATTAAAATTTTTAAAAAATAATCTTTTGTTTTCGACTTTTCAATATGCTCGCGTCCCTCTCGTATCGTTATCCCCACCCCCTAAGGGAGGGCGCCCCACAGTTTGAGAAACGCTGATGTTCTTAATGATTCAAACCACACTCTAAAAGTGTTTCAACTTATTTTTCCAAAATACTTATAATTTACTTGGTAAATACTCATTAGAGGGGGGAAATAGTGAATGTCCTTTTTATTCGAGCTCTATGAATGATAACCATCTACTTCAAAGGGACGGAGAAAAATTTTGTGTTAAAAAAAAGGACATCAAATAAAAGTCTGAAAACGTGGTCGGGAGTTCGTCTTTCCCTTCTAATAGACCTTAAGGAAAATCACAAATATAAACTTGCGACCAGTTTTCTCTAGTTTGGCCCTTGACAATGGCAAGGATCCGCTTGTCCTAAAACCGCGTGCCATCTCCATGTAATCGTGCTCTCCACAATTTCATACGAGAAGTCCATGTAACATTTTAAGGTATCCAACTACTTGTGACAACTGTTTTTTAAAAAAATGGGGATATGGACATTTTTTTTGTGGTTTTCAGATTTATTTAGTACACTTAAGAAAAAAATACAAAAATTAAGAAGAAAAAAATTATTATTATTAAAATGGGAAAAATTGGTAAAAACTTACAAAAAATTACATAAACGGGGCCCACTCTGTTCAAATAGTAAATGAACAAATTCTCAATTTTTAATTCTAATATTTTACTTTGGTATTCATTTTAGATATGACCTTAAGGATAAGAGATATTTTAGTTTTTTACAAAAACTAGAACACTTTATATAAGTTATTATATAAAATTGCTTGAAAAACAGTGATTATATTTGCATAAGGAACTGTAAATTCTTTAATAAAACAGTGATTGATAAATCTGACGGTTAAAACACTTCCACTGTTACACAGAACATACACAAAAAATTTCAGTCAATTATTCTCAAAACTGTTTGAGCAATCACTGCCCCCGTTTGAGTTTTCGAACGAAAACAAAACATTTCGAGAAAAACGAATTTTAAAATTTGACATCTTGTTTAAAGTTATGGCATCTGCTTGTACTAAAACACTTCTAGTTTTTGTTCTAGTGAATAGAAATTAAAAAACTTGGTATTTTTACAAAGCTAATAAGACGGTCTATAAAATAAAATCATAAGCAAAATTTGTCAATTTATGAAAAAAATTCACGATTTTAGGGTAGTCGGATATCTTAAAGCAAATTTAATTTTCCCCCTATACGCTCTGTGTATGTATACAAATTAATAAATTCTTCAAATTTTCAATCTTTTTTTGCTAACAATCAATTCCGCATAAAAATGGTTTAGTATCATTAAATTCGAAATTAAAACTAATAGAGTTTTTGAAATTTCGAATAAAATCAAGAAATGGCTAAACTTTTATTTCGCGGTATTTGTTAAAGCAAATATTTGTTCTTTTAAGCCCTTCGTAAACGAAAAAATTTATATTTTAACGCATATACAAGTATATAATTTTTTCAATGAATAATCAAGTAATGTTTACTTAAGATTTCAAAAATTATTAAATGAATCAATGTAGAATAAAAGCATACTGAGGCATAATTTTTGACTGCAGTTTATCGCGTGTGATTTACTAAATTTTGTTTTACTTGTAAAAATAAAATAATTTAAGAATAATGTCAAGATAAAAGGGTTTTTTTTAAAATAAATATAATCACTTTCCATTCAATTTTTTAAAAAAAATATCACATTGGAGTTAACCAATACATTCTCATTAATTGCAAAAACTTGTGAAACTAGAATAAAAAATACAATTTATGATTTTATTTCTTTTTACGTAAATGGTTATTCCTTGCTTCGAACTATCTTCAATTAGTGCTTTTATACACAAACTTTACTATAATTATTTATTGGTACTTTTTTAAAACTTAAAATATTTGAGGTATTTTTGGTTATTTTAAAGTATTGTGTCTGTATGAGTATGTTATTGACTTTTTGTTTTCCATGCACACACACATATATTCCATTGTTCTTTTGTTAAAAAATATTGCAGTATTTTTTTAAGAGAATTGGAAATTTTTTTTTTGGTATTTATAATTCAAAAACATTATGTTACATTTAATTAGAGCTCCAGATCAAATATACTTCAAAACCATTATAAAATGATATTTAAATTTTGACAATTTTCCTGTAGCGTGTAACTTGACTTGAGATATACATTTATTTGAAATATAATGAAAATTTTTATATTTTTGAATATTAAATACCTATTGGAACATTCGAAGTTAAAGTAAATCTTAGAATCATTGAGTTTTTCCATCCACTCAGACGATATTTTTACCCCCAAGTGACTCTTACCATTTTAACCACGAACTGAAAAAAATGCCTTTAGCTGTGCTTTCCTAGTGATTGCTGATTTATGCACATTTAAGAAGGGAGAGGGTAAACGCAAGAGGGAGAGGGTGCAAACGACTTTTCGAACTCTAAACTCCAGTTCAGTCCCATCCCCACTCCTTCACAAAGTTGGCAACTCGGATTTGGCATTGTTTTTCCTATACTTTTAGAGTACACTTTAGGTTTGTTTCGTCCTAGTCTCTTTCTTTTTGAAAGCGTCGTTTTTAAACGGGTCGTCAAAGAGGTACATAAAAATAAAAAGTCTGGACAGGGATGGTTAAAATCGACTGCTTGTATCTAGTATCTAATATTTTTTTACTTCATAACTTTGAAAATTCTAAATGTAAGCTCTAACTGCAATTTCGCTGTGACACTTTTGTATACTTTTAAATGCAATATAATCGATTTGAAATAAAGTCTTAAAACCAATTTGAGAACAGTAACGTTTATATCTTGTTGAATTATAAAGTTGTACAAAGCCATTTTTTTTTTGTGATGTACACTTGAGATTATAACAAAAGAACAAAATATGTTATTTAACAAAAAATACGAATAAAAATTAATATTCATTTTCATGTCGTTCTCAAAATGCAATAAAATTGAAGAGGGTGAGAATGATAATTAAATACTTATTTCTCTAGGAATAGGAGTGACATAATGAAACTTATAATAAAACTAAATAAAAAAAACTTATAATAAAACTAAATAAACTCTAATAATTATTAATAATTGTTATTTTCGGTATTAATCATTATTTTAAGGAATACCGGTGTGAAAAATTCACGGTGATTTTTTTTAAGCCGACACTACTCACTGTGACCTGGAGCTCGATCTAACAATCGATCAAAAAGACTAAAGTTGTCTTGGGAAGCAAAAAAAAAAATTCAGTTCCAAAAATTATTAATAGGGCCATTGTTGCTTACCAAAGCAAGAATCAGCATAAAAAACAAGTAGGAAAGCAAAATGAAAAGTTGTACTTTCATATGCGACAACTACGCCAGTAATTTGGGCTGTAAAACATGTAGACAGCTCCGAAAAATATTATCAGCTGAAGTAAACCAGAACAAGAGTGAATATGCGGCTCACCTAAGCAGGACCACGCATTATTGGAAAAGCGGTATTATCTTAATCATTTACAGCTCCTCATGACCTTAGAGCCTGATAGGAGCTACACAAAGGGTTTTATAGCTTAATGATTTGAAAGGAATGATTAAAAAAATTCATAGAAATAGTTATTGACAATTCGTCCAGAAAGGACACGTAAAAATGTGTCAGCAGAAGTGTTAACAAATCTTACTACTGTAATTATCGACGGATCACAGGAACCATTGTCTGTACACATATCACAGACAGTATGCAATATTCCTTGAGACATGTTGCGTACGCCCGTTAAAATGATGTGCAGAGAATGCATGGTTTAGTCTCTGAGAACGGAGGTGATACTGAAAGTGATCGAATTCCCCTCTGAGGAAGTAAACATAGTGAATAAAAAGCATTTCACTGTTAATTTGTATGCGTTATTATTATTTTCTTTTCTTTAACACTTTTTGCAATGTGCAGCCCCATTGGCGATTTTTAGAACAATATTTTTCCCCGGAAGCCTGCTTCTCATGTAATTACATGCCTTCATACCAATTTTGGTAAGATTTCCTTCGTTAGATTGAACTACATGTAGCTCTGAATAGTATCATCAAAAAATCACATAGTAAAGTAAAAAACATCCAAATATAATAATGTGATTAGGAGCATCTCAATTGTAATTAGCCTTTCATAGAGATTTTAGAGTTTCACAAAATGAAGGGGAGTATTCCACGTTAAGTGCTTACCTTGTAGCATTGAAAATGTAAATCATTAAAAAAAAGCATTATTGCCAAGTAGAATCAAACTAACTGTACCCTTAAGCCTTGTTGTTGTTGTCTTGTCCAAGTAATGTAGAAAAATCAAATGGCGCCAAAGGCGTGGAAAACGGCAGTTGGTATGTCGAAGACATTTGGCGAATAAGGCAGTTGATGGTCAGTGGGGTGTGGGTCTATGTTGAGAAGTTTAGTCAACATAGAAGGAGAATTAAAATATGATTAGGAGAAAGTTGAATATCAGGACAGTCAGATCAAGTATTCTAACTTCTTTGACCATCAGGGGATATTTTCCTATTTCCATTCCTTTGTTATTGTTGCTGTTGTGTTTTATCCTGGGATACATAAGAAAGATGAGAGATGGAAGAACAGAAACATGCAACACAGGCACAGAAGAATATAGACTTTTTTATTACAAAGGATGATCCCAGTATAGATCAGAAGGGTACGCTGCTTTCCATTCGAGACGGAAATCCATTTTAGGTAAAAGTCCGACTCCTTTTTCCGAAGATCCATCCATGCCTTATTCGGGATTTAAACCCGAGCCCACTCGATCACAAGTCGAGGGTCATAACCACTATATTCGCTAGGCAACTTTCGTTTCTTTAAAGTGTCTTATACGTAGTCTAGATATAGTAGCTGAAATTACGTTGTTGCGATTAAGTTCTGGAATGAAGAACTTCTTAATTGGTGAGTTTAAGTCTGGTATTGCATCAGCATCGGTAATGGTAAGGTTATTGGAAAGTTAGGGGAATTTCGGGCCTCCTTAGCATAGCCTGCTCATTGCCGAGGATGTCTACCTGAGCTACTCTGCTTATAAGGGTAATTATATCTTGGGTAGGCTGAGAGTTACCCTCAGGATCGCCTAGAGAGCAGATCTAGAGTCTGAGAAGGCCTGTGGAACTCTTAGTTGCCCTCTGGGGTAATTATCTAAAGCTTCTTTAATGGTCATAAACTCGCCCGTAAAGGCTGAGGAAATTTTGCCGGTAGGAATTCTGTAGGATTCAAGTTCATCATTTGGGTTATTAAAATAAATTTCAGCACCACCTATTACAAGATCAGAGTCTGAAGATCCTTCCGGGTAGACAATTACTTGGTTTTTGGTCGAATTCTAAAGTTCCTTGATGGTGTGGATGCCTTTCTGCTTCTTACCCTTAAGCCTTAAATGTAGTAATTATTTTTTATTTCAATATAATTCTTAGAATAATTCTAGTATTTTTAAACATATCTATATTTTTTTAACAGAAAATTCGAAATACACTTCCCGTAATGTTCGATTGATATATATATATCAAACTGACTTTTTCACATTATATACGAGGGCTGGGGCATAAGCCACGGCAACTATTTTTTTCTTGTATGTATGTGAATGGATCTCAAACGTATATGTGTCGTGTGGAAGTTCTGCAGGCATAATGTGTATACAAAAGAACAGACGGCTCTGTGAAGCTGGTAGTAGGGCAGCGAGGGATGTGAAATCAGTCAGTTGGTGAGTGTCGTGCGAGATGGAAGTAACCCGTGTTGAGCAGCGTTCTTACATCAAAATAGCCGTTCTCCGAGGGAAAAATGCGATGGAATATCGCAGGGAATTAGTGGAAGCCCTTGTAAATAATGCCTTAGCATACCGTACAGTAGCGCGGAGGGTGTACTATGTACTGTGTTGTCATTTTTTTGCCCCGTGAAGACCATATTGCCCTGTATACTACCGTAATAAATTAGTGTGTTACGATATTTCAGTGCTATTCATTGTCCACACATGTAGTTAACACCTTGTCCTTTCGTCTGTATATGTCACATTTTCCAACCGGACAGGTATCTTCAAGAAAAAAAACCAGTTTCCATGACTTTTGCCCCAACCCTCGTATATACAGCACTGATTATGGAACAAAAGTGAAAATTTTAAAATGAATTTAGAGCTGTAACCTTTTTTTTTCCCTCCCAAAAATTGAATTAAAACAGAGATGTCTAAGTAAAAAAGTAATACGAAATAATTATTTAAAAAAAAAATAAAAGAAAAAGACATCTTCTGTAAATAGTAAAATAATTTATATGTTTGAATATATATCAAATCAAGAATTATTGCAGTTTGAATAGCAAGCTTGGTAAGTTCATAAAATGTTATTTATATATTTCGATTTTATTTATGTATTTTTTACAAACTTAAATTTTGAAGAAACTTAGCCGAAGAAAGGAAAGATAAATGAAAAAAAGTTATGATTCTTATGTTACTCAATGGTCTTTTCAATATTTGAAGCAACTGCCGAATACACATGTAAGAGTCTAAACAGCCCATCTGCTTCTTTTGCGCCCTTTTTCACATGGGAATTGTATGCGCATGCGTGCAGTCAGCTCTAAGCACAGCAATTGAGATTCTCTCCAAAAAGGCGGGATAGAAAGGGAAAAAAAACCCCGAAAGATTTAGAGGATGGAGGGGGCGGGTGGGGAGAGATATAAAGAAAAGCCGAAATTCCGTGACTTACGACCGGATTACCAAAACATGAGCTCCCGTTTTGAAAACGGATAAAAACGATGGGTAAGGGGGACGATAAAGCGGAGAAAAATCGACTTTACTTTTGCCTTCTCATCCTATTGAGGTCGGCATTGAAAATTTGCCAGCGCAAGCCAAGATTTTATTCCAAAAAGCGAAATGCTTGAAATACTTTTGGATGCGGGGCTTTTTCCAAATTTTCAACACTACATTCTTCTTTATCCATTTTTTTCTTTGTATCAAAGTTGTTATGTTGGCTAATTTAACGAAAGTATGGTTGGTTGAATGATTATTAATGTTTCACTTTTTTTTTAACACGCTTTTATTAACTTCACTTGTATGTAGCGGAATCTTTGAACTCGATTTTTACCCACTTTAAATGATTAGATTAATTCGAAATTTTGCACGCTTGTCCAGGACCTATGATAAAACAAAAATTTAATAATTTTGCTCCATTGTCCTGATCAGGATCATCAAGATTAAGGATTTACCATTTCCGGATTTGGTGACTAATTCCAGATCCCATTTCAAGATTTGGCGATTAAAAGATTTAATTACAACCCTAAAGCAAAAACACTCATGGTTAATACAAATACAACAAACAAAAAAAGTGTTCTTTATGTAAAAAAGGGGAAGATGCGTCAGCAATTTCTTAGTTCGAAAAACTATACAAATGTTTTTTTTAGTTTTTTTAACTATAATTTATCAGCTACTCGAGGACCATTGGCAACAGGCCTCGTAATTTTGAACCCTGATCAAGTCACAAGGATGACATGTGAACTAGCCTGTTCAACTCTCCCGCACTACGACAACTTGAAGACTTTGAGCCTTGGAAGATTCGATGGGCACTATTCTTTCTACATGGCAGATCTTTAATAACACTAAGACTCAAGCCCATGACTCGAGAAAAATAACACTATCTATGAACTCACGATCTCGGCTACTATGGATTGTTGTCTTATTTTTAATGTTTCCAATAACATGTCATAGATAATTAAATAAATGTTATAAATTACGTTTTATTTTGAGAAATTAAAATTTTTAATGGCCAGTACATTTAATTTCTCCATTTAATCAAGGGAATTTAAATGTTCAAAATTGATTTTTTTACAATTAACTTTGAATTTAGACAGCATTTCCTTTATTTCACTCATAAAACAACGATTTTATCATTTCTCTAGCTGTTTGTACATAACTGCTGAATTTTTTCCCTCGAATACAGCATGAGGAATTTTATAACTTTCTAAATCAGGTCAACCACAACCAGAGAAAACTTTGAACTCCCCCTGACAATCAGCTCTTCATGAAAACGCTTTGTCTTCGCTGCATAAATAGCACGCGATACGGGAACTACCTCGACCTATTGTTGTCGAAACCATAAACTAATACTTGTTGTTTCTAATGCCGCCTGTCTAACTTAGTCAGATCGAGGCCCATAAAATTCATCGTGGCAAGGGGCTGGATGTACGCCTGTCGTTGGCCTTGGCTCCGAGCACCATATGGGTGAAAGTACGATTTAGCTCAGAGAAATTCCCGAAGGGACGATAGATGGCGGCACCACCGATTTTCCACCTCCACAATTTAGGCATGGAACTGAAGGGGAGAGAAATATTCTCTAACCCCCTGCACTCGTGATTCAGTCCACAAGATTTTCAGACCCACTGATTTAACGAGTACGTACTCCGTATGTACTCGGAGGGTATTTGAAGACACGGGCATCGAAACCAGGCCTTCTGGTCTGGAGTCCGATGCTCTAACCACTAGGCTACCCACGGCCACAACTAACACTTTAAATAATATAGTATTTTAATGGATCTCTTAAGTTTTCACTATTTTCTTTTAAACATACCGCCTAATCCCCTGTCCGACATTCGCGAAAAATCAACCATCATTTACTTTGATTGTCGTCATGTACGGTTTGGCTTCTTTCATAATATAAAAGGCACAAAACCTTTTTGTGAGCAACGTAAGAGAGATTTCTCTCAAATCTGAATCCGGAAACACACTTAAATCACGTCACTTAAGCTCATGCGTTGTCACATGAACACACGTTATATTTTCCAGCAAAGTTACATTTTTCATGAAACGAGAATTCATAAATATTCTTCAATGAATCCTCATCTATCCATGACCCATGATTTCCTACGATTTTACCTCATTTTGGGAAAGCACAGAATAATGTGACAATTTTTGTAAGTTGTCGCAATAAAAGCTTAAGCGTATCTCCTCTCCCTCTTCATGTAGCCGTGGTAGGTCAGCTCGATTATGGCTCGATTATGGATCGTGGCCAACGTGTCACGAGTTCGAGCACTGGGTCCAATGAAGACTGTTGTGCAGACTCTGTTGAGGCTCAAAGTCCTCCCATTAGTATGGTGTGGTAGTTTGGAGAAGTGCCAAATCTCTCTCTCTCTCTCAAGTGTCATCATCGTCACTTGACCGAGGCTCAGAATTATGATGTCCGTTGCTAATAGCCTTAATGTTGCTTTATAAATTAATAAACTCTATTCATTCCCTCTTCAAAGTATTAGTAAAAATCCTTTTTCATGTAGCAAATAAAAATAACTGTGATCTATTGTTTTTTAACCCAATTGAAGCTACTTGAGATGTATTGGCAAAGAACCCCATAATTTTGAACTGCAGTTAAATGGAAATAAAGAATATTGTGAACTCTGGCATACTGCACACCAAACACATTCTGGTTTATATTTAAAATGGTTATATTGGAAAGGGAAAGGGGCTTGGGAAGAAAAAAATTAATTAATTAAAAAAATCTAGAAAAGTTCATTTTTAAGCTTTTATTAAAAATTAGGTTTATAATGTACACGGACGTTTACTTAAATAATTTCGACTACATATTTCTACAGAAGTATTCCACTAGATTATCCAATTAAGAAAATTAATATCTGCTTTCCAAATGTTACCACTATTTGTAGGAATCTATTTCCGTTATCAGTGGAGCACAGGAATTTTTCAAGGGAAGGGGGAGGGATCCAGGGTCAAAAGTCCACCATTCTCGTATCATGCTCCAATACGCCACACAACTCGACAGTAATTAATATAATTAATGATTAATCCCAAATACTTAAACTTTACGTACTACATAGATAGGATTATAATTAGAATCGTAAAAAAGCCAAGGACCTTGGAGGGGGTCCGGACCCGGGGATCCCCCCTCCTTTGTGTGCGCCACTGTTCATTATATATTATCGCCTGCTTGATTATTGATTTCTTGCTGTTCAAGAATCCCAATGCAAGAGTAATTAAAATAATTTACATAAAATTTTTGTAATTCAAATACATATTTCGACATTGTTTGAAATTTCTCTATATGTAGAAAACCCCACTTTTTCTACAGCCTTTCTGTAGAAGTCAAGATGGATTCTTTCTTAGCTTGTGTTGGCGGCAACCGTGAATGGAATATTTCTTGAAAACACTGACTCAGGCAAAGTCTTCCATATTTCATCCGAGAAAACCTTAAATCCACAGCTCTATCTCTCCTCACGCAATCGCAAGAGATACGTATTTTTTCGGGGTGTATTTACTTACCCTGTCACGCCGTGCATCAACAATTTCACCCCCCGTAGAAGCTAATCTATGATTGATTCTATTCCCAACAGACTCAGAACAGTGGCAGCAATTTTTCTTCCTTTATTCCAAGCAAAACAAATTATTTTTGTTAAATTTGTCTCGGAAATTGTTTTGTTTCAAGAGAATTCAAAATTTTTTAAAATCCTTTTAACAATATTTCTATCCTACGGAAAACCGTTTAACATCTACAGAAAATTTTTTTATACAACCCTCCTCCGCCCTAAAAATAGTCTGTATACGCCAATGGTTACAGTTAGGGGTTTTTGCAGTAAAGGTTTTCTTTCCAGCTCTTAATAAATTGGCCAGTGAACCCAGCGGTACTCCACCTGCAACCCAACGAGCCTTTTGAAGTGGCCCATTGCTGTGAGAAATTTATTTATTTAAGAACATTGTATTAAAAATTGGGTGGAAAATTCTTCGTCAAAAAATCAAATACATCAATTTTGCGTTTTCCTAACGGTGTCGTACGGGTACCAATTGACGCTGCTCTTTTTCTATTTGGAACGGTTACGGTTCGTGATAACAAACAACAGTGGAGTAGCGACAATTTTATGGGTGGAGATAATTTTTAACAATCTTTCATAGATTGCAAGCGAAAAATATTCGAAAAGACGGAATCCTTTCAAGACGATTGGGAGGTTAACTATTTTTTAGTGAAAAAGCAAACATGGATCAGTAATTATTTGATTTGTCACGACAGTGCTCTGTATTTAAAAATACCAATAAATAGAACTCATCCAATGACGCTTTTCCTAAAAGATCTCTTTCAAGAGGTGATAAATAAGCATTCTTGAATAATCTTTGCAACCGCAACAACGTGTGTTGTCAGTGGTACTATCACAGTGGTAACAAAGACATCCTATGAAGTTTGTTATATTATTGGTAATCGTATGAAACCGTTTACTGATGCAGAAATTGTGAAGGATTACTTCGTAAATGCTTCTAATTTAGTGTTAGGGACAAAAAATACATAAAAATTGATAATTATCAAATGCAAACAGGAGTTATAATATTTTGACCATTTTCCCACATTTTAAATTTCCAATGTTATTTTGGTCTGAAGGCACTTTTCTACCCCCGCTCCCCCATTTCTCCCCATGTTGCGGCCCGCGTGAAATAACTAATATATGTATGCGGCCCAGCAGAAAGGAAGGCTGAGTACCCCTACCACTTCGGAACTTTATTTACGATAAAATCTATGTCTGCTTTAGCCAGTAATGAACTCAGTTAAAAGTATATTGTACGAATAAAAAATTTCTTTTTTTAATACTCATTCAATTGAAGTAGTATATTTTAAATAACTTAACCCTATTTAGTGGCTAAAACTGTGTGTTCTTTAAAAAAAGACTTGGCGCACAAAAGTCAAGTATTTATGGCTCAAAGTAGTGTAAAGTAGAATACCATATCACACACACACACACAGTTTACGATGTTTGATCGTGTTTTTTACTGCACTCATTAAAGCCATAAGATTTATCAATAATTTCTGATTTATTTCAATTGTTTATAAAAGATTTCTTTAGAGGATGTTGAGGATTCATTGTAAACTTAAAGTACGATTAGGTTTTCAAGAAATTTCTTATTATAATTTGAATGAAGAGTGAGAAACCAAGCGTCATGGAAAATGTTAGGTTTGTAAAAGTTTTGCTTGCATTGCCTCCCCCTTTTTTTTTTTTGAAAATTGAACTCTTTTTTTTAAAAAAAAAAGTACTAGAAGAACTGTGAAAGTATTACGTATTATTCTTTGCTCCTTTCGAGGTTTTTTTAGGAAATTTTAATACTTTTGAACTGATGATGAATAGATCGGTTCTTGAATTTAATACGAGAATTGTTTTTGTTTTCTAATTATATGAAAAGGCAAATAAAGTGACACTCATTCAAAATAAAATAAAGTAGAAAGAAAAAAATGTGCATGCATGATTAATAAATTCAGGGATGCTTGCAGAGAAAAATAGGGAAATGTTGACTGACAATCACGGACCTTGAAATAACTACTTTACTAAGAAAAAATATTTTTAAATTGAAACAAATTCTACGGCCAAATAATGCGAAAAGCAAAAGACTTCTTTAAACAGAATACTGGGTACTAAGCAGCAATTCATCAAAGGTATATCGACCCTACATCGATAGCTAACAATATTGCACCTCTAATGGCATTTCTTACCTACTTCCATATGTAGGGCGGAAATATGTGGTCAAAAAAGCTCTCACAGTAAAATTTCCTTCCTCTGAAAAAAGCTTACGTTTTCTTTATTCATCAGTAATTCAGATTTATCATTGTAGCAAAACGCGGCAGAAAAATCTAGCTAACAGTACAACAGAAAAAAAATGGCATTAAAATTCAGGACAGCGTTTCTCAAACTGTGGGGCGCCCCCCCCCCCTTGACGGGCGGGACAACTCTACGAGGGGGGCGCGAATATATTGAAAAGTCGAAAACAGAAGATCATTTTTTTAAAAAATTTATTAATTTATGAAAGTAAACAAAGAAAATACATTCTGAAATAATAAAAAATAAATACTCTTATAAATGTATTAGTACTGCACAACAATTAATTTAGGAATACTAAGTTAAGAATGAGTTTAATAATTACCACACATTGTCTCACATTTACACTGATATGTAACACATAAATGTATCAGTGCTGCACAATGGATTTGATGATTCATTTAACAATACTAAATTAAGAACAAGTTTAATAATGACCACACACACAGTGACCCCATGGGATCGTCATATATAAAATTATATACAAAACTCAATGTTTCTCTTCTAATTTGTGTGTACGCTTTATAATTAATCCCTTAAAGCCGATTAAAATTTACGCGATTCGCTTCTCAATGCCAACCGTTTTCCACGTAGGCGTGTGTATGGGATGTATTGGGGGGAGGGAATAAAGAAGTAAATAATCTGAAATAAGTATATCCTTCGTAAACATTGTTAAGGTCCTTTTATTGCATTCCAAAGCTTCGGAATAATTTTATGGATAGCAGTGCACAAAAAAAGATCGTACTTCGGAAAGACGCATATATACGTGCGGGAAAATTAACGCTTTGACTGAGCGAAAAGTTTATATACGCCGGTGGCACTTTAGACGTTAAAGTCGTATCGTAATTTTAGCATCAAAGTATAGTATTATTGAATTCCGTACATTGTTATTGAATGAGGGGGCGCGGTGAAAATTGTGATTAAATATTGGGTCGGGAATAGTGAAACTTTCAGAAGTACTGATTTAGGATATTTGTAAATAGTTCCTATTATTTATAATATCAGCAACCGGTATATAAGTCATGATATTTTAAAACATGATTTTAAGTCATGATTTTTTTTTCTTACGATACAGTTGGGTAACCAGAATAAGATAGGAAATGCTGCGTTTTCTACGTGTTGATTCATGGTCCTCATAACTGATAAGTACCTAAGAATGTTAATTGCTAACTTATAGTTGTGTAAATATCACAGAATCTCTCAGATTCGGTATGACTAAAAGTAATACACATTCTCACCTTAACAGAATATAAGATAAATACGATAAATAATTGAACTTTTCACATAATTTTCTTTGTTGCTATAATCGCATTTCATTTCGAAATCCCTTTCTTTCCTCCCCACAATTTGTTGCGTATTATTTGGGACTTAGAGAACAAACTCAAACGCGTATTTGGAGGACGTTAAGTGAACGCCAAGTGTCGAGTCGACGACTTTCAGCAAACGTAAATGCCTCATCGAGATTCTTAAAAAAAAAGTCCTCTTGGGAAACGGTTCCTACAGGCGAGGGGGGTGGGAAAGTGCAGCCGGAAGAATCATACAAACGTCATCAAAAGATTAAATTATCCGTTTGAAAATCGAAATAAAATTTTTGGACCCCATTTATATTTGCTCGGAGCCGTGAAGTTTTAAAAAGGGAAATAAAACGCACACATGCAAATTATTCTTCTCTTCGGTTTGATGTGATGGCGGCATATTAGCGAAGCGTCGCTCAGATGAGAAAATAGTTGATTTCTTTTCGGGCAGAGGGGAACGTCTACAAATTGAGATTCTTAAACTTTCTATGGGTAAAAGCATAAAATAATCGAACGTTGGAGGAACATATCATCTTCTGAGAATTTACTCTTCGTTATAATTATGCATATTAGGTTTTGATTTAAGCTTTCGCGTGTGATTCTGGAGTTTTTGCATCGCACACACCATTTCCTCGGTTCACTATCAGAAAAAACCAATAATTAAAAAGAATAAAGACGCAGAGATGACTATATTGGTAGGTCAACATTACCTATATTAGAAACGTATTATGTATACCATAGCTATCATACTTTGTGTTTTTATATTTACATTTACTTAAAAACTTTTTGGATGAGAATAGTATAGAAAAACATAAATTTAGCTTACGACTAGCTCAACTTATACTTTCAATTCCATTTCTTTCGTTGAATCATATTTCATTTCAACCAATTTGTGAGTTGAAACAGTCGATTGATTAACTGCTTATTAATTTCGCATTTCGAAGCTACATAAGGACTAGGAATGATAGATAGTTTGAACCTCGGCTAAGTGACAAGTACGACACCTGAACCGGTATCCTACTCTCTAAACTTCCACACAAAACCAATACGAGTACTTTAAGCCTCAATAGTTTTACCATGTATCAGTCCCTCTACGCAGCGAATTTTTAGTGGCAACAGTATTCGAATCTTCCACTGGACAGAAACAACTCGACCGTAAGGTTATCCTCATGTAGACTCAGTCAACGCGATCACATTAAAACGGCCCCAGGGTGTCCTTCAAAATTATGGTGGAAAAACGTGCCAAATCATATTGTCACATGTATAGTGCCTAAAGCTATGGCTGACGACAGGCGTCATTTAACCCTTTGTTATGATGAATTTCGTGGACCTCTATCTGACCTTTGCCGATCAGGTAGCATTAGTAACAATATCAACATCAAAACGGTCAAGGAGATCCTGCATAAGAAAATTTGCAATAATTCCTCCAATAGAGATTTTAAAGATCGGGCTATTTTTATACTGTACTATCTTTTTGTTCTCCATAAGACTGTATTAATATTTTAAGGCTAATAATAAACATTTTAGTTATCAATATGGACTTCTCTATGACAGAAACCTAAAAAAATCATTATTTTTTCCATAAGCTCGTTGACAAAGCGTTCTTAATTTTTAATGCTATAATAATAATAATATATAATATTTTGGAGAGGATTAAGTATTTTTTTTAATGTTGGTATTATGGATTGCTTTGTAATGGTTTTTTTTTTTGCAGTCGAGTGAATGAAGAAATCTGTTTAAATTTCATGTTTTATTTATGAACTCAAAACCTATTCAATAATTAAGCATTAATATCGTCCAGCAAGAATATTCATCACTTTTATAAAAGTATTGGTATAATTTAGAATATAAAAAAAACTATCGAGATTTTTTTTTCTTTTAAAAATCTCAAACTTATGCAAAAATATTACAATGTTCTCAAAATAAATTGCACTTTTTAAAAAATATTTTAAATTTATGTTGAAATATTTTACATGAAATAGGATCTCCAGAAATTTTTTTTCTTTTCTTCTTTTTCTATTTCTAAACAGAACACACGCACACATATTTAGATTTTTACTATTTTAAAAAAAATTAATATCCATACAGAATTTCATCTCCTTCACTCTTAGATCAAACTGCCGCTAAATTTAAAATGCATTTATCTTTTTTTGACCAAAAATGGGATTCAAAGAATATATTCCATTTATTAAGAATTGCTTTACATAAGATAAAGGGTTAAGAGAAAATGTTTCAGTCACAATTTCTCTTTGATTCTCGTGTTTGTATGCTGTACTAAAATAAACTTTGCATTCTTTTTGCAACGTAATAAGTCACTCTAATTGCAAAACCAATATCACGAATGAAAAGAAACACTTTTATAGCTTTTTTCTTGCTTTTCTCTTATTTATAATACATTAGTAAGTAATCTAAATAAAAGGTAAAGTATTAATGTGCCTTTTCACCGATACTCATTTTATATTTGAAATAATGCATTTAAGACGATACATTTTAAAATGTATTTGTGTGTTAAAAGCAAAATTTTCAAATTTTTTTTATCGAATTCTTACACTAGTTTAAAAAGTTATTATTTGGCGACACATTTTCAGTAATTTTGAACTTTATTTTTGAAAAATATCACACTGTTTTAAGAAACTGAAAACTAAAATTAATAACATGATGAACATAAAGACGAAAATAACGATCTTATACGTAAAGAGTTTTATGAAAATTAAACTAAGAGAAGATTAAATAGAAGAAACCAATAGTTATATGTATAGACAAACAGCTTTGTTTTGGTAGCTTCGTTTTTTAACCAATATTGCAAAGGTATGTATTTAAAAATGTTAACAGTAAATATATTTTTTATTGAAGAAAATTGACATTTCTGACCAAACAAAATTCTATTATTTACTATCGAAGTATAAAATATGCACATTCTTATTGACGTTATACACCAGATTTACTTACTTATTGAAATATTGAGTGTTATTTGATATGTTTTAAAATCATTGTCAAGAAATCAAACTATTTGCTGATATCGATTTTGTTATATTAACTATCGAATATCAACACGACCTTCGATAAATTCAAACAATTATCAGAGAAATTTCAATTCTTTTATATTAGGCCATTTAGAAGAAATATTCTGTTCATTCCTAAATGAACTCGCAAGCATTCGTGAATTAGAAAAAAAAGGTATTAAGAAATACTTAGCCAAAGTAAAAGTGGTAAAAAATGAGCATTTTTCTGTTCCATCATGTTGCTCGATAAAGAAAAAGACAATGCGATGTTTTAGTTCAAATAAAAAAAGATAAAGTTTCATTGTAGGCTTTAGAAGTTAATTTTGAAGCTCAGAGAGTTAAAAAAAATTATTAAAATATGATTTTCTGGAAAGTAAACTTCCAAAAATTTCATTTTAAAATACTTGCTTTATTTGATCATTGGGTTTTTATTAACTTCTTTCATGTAGTTTATTATAAAATCTATTAAATGTACATTGAAAAAATTTTCCTTTTCCTTCAGATTTCTTTTACACCTCAATGCTACAAAATGTAAATAAATCTTTGTGAAACTTGGCTTCAAAATAAGATTTTTAAATTTATTTTGTAGAAAATATAAACATAACTTATGTTGTTGTTCTTGACGTGGGTTTTTTATCCTGGGAACATATGAAACAAAAGTGAAGAAGAACAGAAAGCATACAACACACAACAGAAGAATATACACATTTATTACAGATGATGATCCCAGCATATAACTAGAAGGGGTGCGCTGCTTTCTTTACGACACGGGAATCCATTACAGGCGAAGGACCGACTTCTTTTCCAAAGAAGATACAGCCATGTCTTACTCGGGATTCGAACCCACTCAGTTATAAGCCGAGGGTCATAGCCACCATACTGGCTGGGTGATATTTATAGCTTATCACTTATAAATATGTAATTTTTATTGTTTAGTAAAATGTTAACATAAATATAAAGTACAAAATACATTCTAAAGTTTAAGTTTTATAAGGACAGAAGTTATTCAAAGAGTGAAATTGATTATAGTTTGAACTAGATTTCAAAATCAGGAAGCTACTGTGTAATTAAGAAAGCTTGATTCTCCGTTGATTATTGCAAAATTTATTCCCTTTCTTTATTTCTCATTTTATATCCTTGCTATTCAGTTATCAGGAAATAATAGTTATCGTATTTTCCTGTATATGATCCGGAGCGGCGTATAATCCACGGTAGTTTTTACGGCGCATACTCCAAAATATAAACTACGGATAATGAGTGTCACATGTAAGATACACAGAAGAGAAATTGTACAGAAAAAAATGTTTATTATGAAACATCTTTTTAAATATGTATGATAATATATTTTACGATAATCACAATAAAACAAAAAAAATCTTTGCTACTGCCATCTATGTTTTGAGTTGTTGAACAAAATATTCCACGCGGGAAAAAAATCTTTCTTTTTTTTCTTTTTTTCAATTTAGCAAGTTAACAGCAAAAAAATTAAGATCGAGTCTGCTTTCCCATTGTCTCTTTCTTTTAAAATCCATTTATTTATTTCTTCCTCTAATTCTGGCCAGTGAGATTTTCCGCGACGAACGGCTCTTTAACGTCGATCACAATTTTTGAAGTTGGTCTCGTTTTTTCTCCACAAACGAATATTCGATTCGTCAACGTTGAAAAACCTTGCAGTTTCGCGATTTCCGACTTCCGTAGCTTCTCTATAACTTTTAACATGAAGTTTGCGTTCCACATGATGAAAACTTTCAAAAGACGTAATAGCTCTAGTCAAGAGAAAATTGGAAATGGCGCCAGTGACTAGCGACTGTTTGTTCCTTCCGAGGAATCGAATTCGTTTTTTGAATGTAATTGGACAAAAAATAGTTATGACTGAAATACGTCATCCGAGTCATGAAAGCGCCATCTATTATTTATTGTATAAAACATAAGTGGCATTTCTTTCAAAACTTTATTGTTAGCTTTTCTGACGGGGAATGCTTTTTCTCAGATAATCCACGGCGGCGTATAATACGCACAACGAAATTTGAAACTTTTTAAACACATAATCAGCGGATTATATACAGGAAAATACGGTACTTAGTTCGCTAATATAAAAAAATTAAAAATTTTATAAGTTTAAAATTTAAAAAATTCCTTTAAAGAAATTAATATTGTGAATGTTTCAAACTACATTTTTTTCAAGAACATTCCATCTACAATAACAATAATAATAACTTCCGCTATGAGTTTACGGAAAAGCTAAAGAGCCTTAAACCTATGAAACTATAATTAAAAACAATTCATTTTTTATGTGATTCCGCAGAATGGGAATGAACATTCTATAGTATAACGACAGCCTTAAAAGTCGCAGTTATGGACTTTTAAAGAACATTCTTTAAAATTATAACTGAAAATATACAGCTATAATTCTATGAAACCGGTAGAACTTTTTATATAACAATAATTGCAATGAAAGTAATAGTTATAATTTTTTAAAGAACATTTTGCCTAATTCTAATGGCATTTTCAAGTTGAATATAAATGTCTTTGTTTAAAATACACAATCAAAATTCAAATTAATTTAGTAAAGATTTCGAATCGGATCTTTAAAAATAAAATTGAACAAAGTATATTTTTCACACAAAATATATATTCATAAAATCTTCAAATAGTTCCATTATTTCAAACTCAAATTTTTCCTTACTTAAATGTGATTATTTGCTATCTTAATAACAATATTTCGATTGAGTGATACTGGTTCTAAATATTTGCTCTTTATAAAATATTTCGTATTTTATTTCATACAGACATTTTTGAAAATGATCAGATATTGAGATTTAATAAAATATTAGCATTGATACAAGACAAACAATATGTATATGTAAATTAAAAGAATGTACATTAAAATTCGCTCACTGATTATTAAAATGAATGCAATAGAGACGCTGTGTCTATAAATGTTCTTTAAATTATTCATCAAATCTCTTCGACATTTACTTTGTAGAATAATCGTAATAAAAAAAAGGGGAAGGAAAGTGTTTGTTTTCCTCCAACTAGAAGCCGCTCTAAATTTAAGAACGCGCCCCCGCTGGAAGAGGGTCGACGAGAGGGGAGGGGAGGCAAAGGTGCAAAACAAACAATCTGCGAGCAAATTCGTCATTTGCGAAAAGCCTCATCTAAACATCTTCCCTAATTCTTTTTCGTCTATTTGCTCGAAATCGTCATAACACAGATAAGATAGCTTTAAAAATCATTTCTCCGCCAAACTAGAAAAGATTTTCATTTAAATGCTTTAATGTAATAGCTTTTCCCGGAGGGTAAATTTTTCGAGAGATTGGGTATTATTTGGGGGAAAACTCCCGGAGAGAACATTTATATTTTTACGATTCCCGGAAACACTTTTCCCTTCTTAATTGATCTTTAAGCTATTACGCGGAAAGGCTTTTCTTAAGCGACAAATGGCATCACCCCTATGTCGTCTTCTTTTCGCTTCTGTTGCCAGATGTTTAAAATAAATACTAGAAACTCGCGACAGAGATTAGGGTTGAGTTGTTTCGACTGTTAATCGGGATTAATTGTTATTTACTTACGCTTCTCCATTGCCCCAATGTAAATTGATACTCTATTGTGTTTCAGAGGAAAGCAGAAATGGCGGTTTGCGTTCATTGTGTTGAGTCTTTTAATATTTTGTAATTTACGTTCCCTTTCAAAAGAGAGCCTAATACAAATTTTGTTCCATTTGCTACAAATCGGGTCATGTTTTATTTTGTCTTCTCTTACACAGACACTTTTCAAACTGTTCGCGAGAATACAAGAAGTAATTTCGTTGTAGCGGTAATGTTTGGAAGAAGAAAGCTTTAAACACTATTCCCAACCGCTTTGTTAAGATTAGTGTTATACAATAGCATGTATCTCTAGGTTTGATGTTCCATGACGTAAAAGTACGTCATGGGATAAATTTTACTTAATCTCAAAAGGTTAACGATAATTTTGTTCCCTGCACTACTGATCCTTTTCTGTTGCATTTTGTCTTTTTGTTAATACACACCTCTATTTATTCTCGAAAATACAGGCCTTAATTACTGAGCCATTGTTAATGGAAACGATGAAAATTTAAACTTAAATGTCATAGTTCAGAGATATATGTACAATGTTGTTTTAACATGTTGTTAGATAACACATTTCGTTATTTACACAAAGTAATTTCTCAATTTTAAAGGAAAAAAATCTGCTTAACGGCAAAGGGCACTATTTTTTTAGCTACCCATAAATTGGTCAGTGCATCAGCTAATTAATTTTCAATTTTGTTTTAATTCCCGCCTGCTTTCATCAATAAGGAGCTTAATTTTAAAACTATATTATAACAATGAAAAAATTAATGTTTAATTCGATAGAAGTATTTTTCATAACTTGGAATCATGGTAGCTAAAATTGTTCTTTTCGAAACTTTACTTAGAACATATGTTGAGGTTTGAAGTCGTAAAAAGGGTGCCCGTTCAGTTGCCGACTGCGTCATCTGATTGAAGTTTTTAATACACAATCATCTTTGCTTTGCAACAAAAATCATTAACCACCATACATTCATTGAGCTATATGTGTGTTATGTTTCCAAGAGTACTTTGATTTACAATACTTTTAATTATTATTTTATGTTTGTCTTTGTGTGCATGTTTTAGTCCATTCAACAGAATTGCATGGGGATCCGCATATCATTATATATACATATTTGTTCATAGATGTATTCATTAAATTAAGAATTGATAGTTAGGATACAAGAAGTAGTTGCTTTGCAATAGCAATGTAATTACATGAAAACAACACTGTCTAAGGTATAGGTTCCCAAAGTGGTTCCTACGGAGCTCCCGGAGGTTCTTGTGACTGCTGAGAAGGAATGTGGAAAATTATATTAATTTAGGTGTTCGGGGACATCGTTTGGGGGACCGCGAAATGTTTAATATAAAACATGTGTAACCCATTTCCGTTATTTTGAAAGTTAAAATAAATTTTAGTCACGACATTTACGAATTAAAATTTTAGAATAAAAATCAAAAATTTTAGGATAAAATATTTTTACATAGGTACATAAAGCAGAAGCAATAACAAGCGTGGTACGGTGAAAGACGGCCCGATCTTGTATGTGACCGTCTACGCAGGTTTAAGTAGGAGTGAAATCTCGACGCTGCGTGCAATAACGTCTAAAACATGGCAGTTTAAAAAAAGAATTGTGCATCTAATCATCAATTTAGTTTTGCTCTGTGCATGATCTCTATATATGAAGTGAATTCAACAAGTTTACATGCAACAATTACTCGATATGCGAGGTGAATGAACAGACCAGTATTATTATTTGCATTGCTATAAAGATAAACATCTCATTGAAAAAATATGTTTCTATATTTTTATACACAAAAAAAGTTATAATTCAAATAAGCAGTACTGCAGACATATCACAGTGTTTTACATATACTTTGTTTTTGCGTCAACATTTACCATTCAGGGCATCCAACTTAAATTTATAATTTTTCTATTATGCATCGAGATAGAGCTGCTCGTACTTCCCTTGGAGGCATATGCAGGGACATCTTAAGACTTCTTGAGGCCCTGGGGCCCTACACAAATGCAGGCCCCTTTCTGACTCTTAAAAGTACATAGCATACGTTGTCAAATACTCGTACGAACAATAACCCGAAACAAATAAATGTGCATGACTTACAATCGTCCAAAAAGGTTCAACCGATCGCTGCCTTTTGACTGAAGGATTAATGATGGTGTATGGTGGTACGCCTAGGCCTTTACGTGGACGACGGTCACCACATGCAGCCAGTTGACATTTCATCCGAAAACAGTTTTTCCGAGAATACAACTAGAAATAACATTTGATCGTTGAAATTATTCGAATCATGATGTTGTTAAGTCTGAGTCGAGAATGAGACGGGGCCCCTATTTTGGCCGAATCCCTAGGCCCAGTTGGCCCTTGCCTAAAGACGTTCCTGGGTATAATCTGTCCATATTTTGGATTAAAAGGGATCCATGGACATAGCTTGGGAGCCATTGGGCTAGGGCTACATAAACATAAGTTTATTGTTTTTAAAGAGGAAAGATACTGCTTGGAAAATCGAGATAATTTGCTATAAGGATAATACTCTTTCCTGTGAAAGGAGATAATTGTATGTAAGTAAAATAAAAAACTCCTTTTTAAATAAATAAGTTTAACAGCCTTTTTCAAAGTTGTAAATGCTTTACAAGAATAAAATGCAGCAGAATAGCAAAACACATCATTTCAAGAAAGTAGAATTACTCCAGGGTTTCACTACACTTTTTATCATTTTAAATTTTCACTCTAGATCCTTAAATCATATTATTTTTAGCCATGATCTCTAAAGTTCTCAAAAAATAATACCGAATCAAAAATAAATATTTTTAATAAACGTGACACATTTTTCGTCTTATGCACCCTTTAAAAAATATACTTAATGCTTGTTTTCTAATAATATTCAATTCACAAAGCTTTTACCAATACAAACATATTTAAGCAGTGTAATGATAATTTTTAAACGTAGCAAGTAATAAAAGAAAAGAAAGAAAACACACTTGGACATCGAATAAGATCATCAAAGAAAATGATTTAAACTGTTGAAATGCATTTTTTAAATGCAGAAATGCTATCAAATTACTCAGAGCTTATATAATTTTTTTCACAGTAGCAAGTAAAAAATATAAATACCCAACATTTCTTAACTCAAATAGCAACCACTAACATGACATGAAAAATCTCAAATAAAGTTTCAATCCTCGGTTTTTCTCCCTCAGTTAGAACGCACTCCGTTTGTCACTTTTTATCGCAAACTAAAAACAAAAAAAAAAAAGGTACTTTCGAGTAGTTTGAAAAAAATATGCAATAATTCTTTTATTTTGAAAAATGTATCCTTGTGGGCAAAATAAGGATAAAAAAATAAAGGAGGTTTTACTTTTATTTCAACAACCTTAACTCACAATGTACATCAAGAAAACGCCTTTTAGCTTTAACAGGAGAGAAAAACTGTACGAAACAACTTTAAGTAGTACTTGAGGAGGGACAAAGCAGGGGAAAAAATAAATGAGTGGGGGAAAGGGAAAAAAAGGGAAATTTGTCCATTAGCGATGATTTGAGTACACACATTCCAAAGATTCTTTTTTTTTTCATTTCGTTTTCATTTTGATAGAACGTTTAATTTATTGAGTGTTTTTTGGAGGAATTTTTTTCCTCTTTGACTGATGTTGACCACATCTTTTAAAAACAGAGTACAGTTTTTTCCCCTTTTCCCTAACTTGTCATTCGTGTACGTTTCTTTCCCCCTATGAGGGAGATAATTACAAGTGTGGGGGCAAATATTTTTGTTTTTAAGTGATGCATTCGATTGCAAAAGCAGTTTTAGTCTCCTCGTTTATGTATTTTTTAAAAAAAAATCCAGAATTTTTTCCCCCTTTTTAGCCTTTTTTTTCTGAAGTCAGTTAAAAAAAATTAAACTGCAACTGTTATCTTTCAATGATGGGCGCAATTATGAAAAGAAGCTTGAACTTTACTCTTTTCAAAGAAATGTTTTTTTTCCCTCGTGAATGTGTGCAAGCGCTTCAACTTAAATGCCCCAATCTATTTATATTAAATCTATGGCGCTTTTCATAAAATAGAACTGTACGTTTTTTCAGTCTTTCACGTGATTATCTCATTAAAAAGAAGAAATGCATGAAACGGTGTAATTCAAATTGTTTAATCTTTTTCTTACATTCTTTTGTCATGTGTCTAATATCTCAATTAATAGCGAACTATAGCTGTACAATGAGAAATTAATAATAGACTAATTATTTATTAATGTAGTACTATGAAGCAACATGAGGGCTACTACAACCGAGCTCAATTTGAAAGGCCTTAGAGCTAAAACCCGTCCTCCCCAGAACACGATAACTCCCATACTCAGTCTTATTCGCTATTGATGAAGAGTCTCGTAATTTTGATCCTCGATCAAATGCGACGAGGACGATACTTGAATTGGTGCTCTAGTTTATGAATTCCACATCACGCGCCAACAGGAAACAATTGAACCATGACAAATTTAACGAGCATTAGTTCCTGCTTCACAGCGAATTTCTAATGCAGGGGTGTCCAACCCGCGGCCCGCCATGAATAATATGGCGGCCCGCGAGATTCTTTACAACCTTACAAAATTCGACTATTTTGTACAATATTATTTGTTTAAATAGGTTTTTTTTTTTGTAAAAAATAAATCCAATAACTGTTATTATTTCATCACGTTGCTTTTGTTTTACTGCGAATCTCTTTTTCTTTCTAAATTGAAATTTATCAAACATAAAAAAAAAATCGTGCTCGAACTTAACGCACGAAAATCTGCAGCATCCATTACGATACGCAAATACACATGCATTGAGATCGATTTGTAAAAACTAAGTGAAAGAGTTGAGAAACAGATATCTCACTAATTAAATAAATAAAACATTATTTGATCGTTGAGTTATTATTATTATACTATGTTTGTGTATACATGAAAAACAATGAAAACAATAATAATATGTCAGTCTGTTTTAAATTTTCACTCCAACAAATGTTTGTAATGGATCCAAATCTAATATAAGGATATATGTTTTCATATGCGGCCCGCGGGATTGTAAAGTTCTTCCGAAGTGGCCCGCGAGGTCATTTGGGTTGGCCACGGAATCAAAACTCGAAATCTCGACTCCACAGGAACAATTCCATCTACGAGTCCATGATCTTGGTCTTTAGGCTAACTTTAAACCACTTAATTGATGTTATACCAGGGCAGTACACCTTCGACAAACATCATTAATCTGAGAAACACCCTCGATTTGCATCTCTCTCTCTCTCATAACTTCCATACTCTCCACTTCAAGAGGACTTTAAAAACATTTCAACTTTCAGCAACACCAGTTATTCTCGAGTGAGTGAGTGAAAGTTGAAGTTTTTATGGCACAAAAGCCGAATTCGGCCAAAATGCGCCAAACATAAAAAATATGTCTGTGGTCTAGACGGGAAAAGAAGAAAAGAAAAAATTGAATGACTAGAAGGAGGGTTGAAAGTAGAGAAGGGTCACTAGGGTATCCTGGGTTCGTGAAACCCGTGTTTACTAAAGCAGTAAACCCCTTGGAAAACAATCACTAGGGCCCGTCGGGATTGTGACACCCCAAAAGGTGAGCCCCCGAGGGGCCAGCTATTCTCGAACAGCATTCCTTAGGGGAGTGGCCGTCAAACTTTTGAGAAGATGAGCCAAGTTGTAAGGAAAACAGGATAAATAAGGTATCAAAGAGTCATTTTCACAAAGAGTCGCATCCACGTGCGCAGGAGGAGGACAGCGCCCGGTAGCAGCCCCGATCAAAACTCTTGCATTTCAATCAACACTCTCCTTTATAATATTTAAGTAAAGATTTTGACACACACAAAGTAACATTTTCTCTCCATTCCTTTCGAAAATTAAGAACTTTCGAAGATATTTTTACTTCTGTGTATCAATACAAAAACAACCAATGTCAAAATAACATTGTTAGAATTAAAGCCGCATTCACACCAAGGCAGCCAGCGTCGAGCCAATCAGAGACATTATCTCGCTCCAGATGAAGTCTCTGATTGGCTCGACGCTGGCTTCCTTGATGTGAATGAGGCTTAAAATTCAAATCTTCGTGGAAAATATTCCTTCGAATAATACCGTTAGAACGTAATTCTAAAATTTTCTGTATACACTAATAATTAAAATCGACTTTGATTTTTCCTTCATGTAAAAGTCACCCAAACTCTCTTTTTATCAACCCGTGTGTCTCCCCCCTTTTTTATAACTCATGTCATAAAATACAGAAAGTGTTTTTTGTCACTTCTGTTGGGGTTATTTGTAGCTCTTGCTCATATTCAAGACTTCTCCTTAAATAATGATTACAAATAAGCAAATGTTGCTGCAAATCGCTTTAATGTATGTTTTCTCATGGCGCAGTTTTACCAATATATTGGACATTAACTGCTCTTTAGAGCTAATTGTAATATTTTCACTAATTTTCAGGAAAGTTGTTAATGGGAAATAATTTATTGCAGAAATAACAATCTCGAATAACTATCATAAGCTAATCAAAAACTTATTTTAGACGTAAATAAGATAAATCTTTTCAACAGAACATTTTAAAGGAGAGAGAGAACAGAAAATAATTTTTAGTAGATGTAATATTTTTTTTAACAATCTATATAGCTAGAAGTTTGAAGAGCTCCAGTTTATGGCAACTGACTTACGGGAAACCAAGACTCGTAATGATAACTCAACTTGAATGCTACGGAATGTTTATACACACACACACACACACATACACACACACACACACACATACACACACACACTCACACACACACACACATATATATATATATATATATATATATATATATATATATATATCTTTTGTTCAAATTTTATATTGTTAATAAATAGTTTCTATTCATCCATTCAAGTTCCAATTCTTTTTTCAACTGGTATGGGATGACACTTGAAGTTAATATAGTTTTTTCAAATATATTAATGCATTAATTAAGTAAAAAATGAATAGTAACAAAAATAATACTTCAACACCATTTTAAGGAAAGAAAACTCGCTCGTTGTGGCCCTATAGCGCGATGGAGAGAGCGTTGGACTAATAATACAAAGGTCATGGGTTCGAATCCCACCTGGGAGGGCCTGATTTCTGAGAATGTGTTTTTTTACTATACCATTTTATTTGAAAAACTAAATTTATAAGTAAAGAATAAATAGTAACAAAAACTAAACAAAAGAAATAATCCAACCCCATGTATAGAAAGGAAAATCGCTTTTTATTTTGTCACTTAATATATTGTGATTCTTAAACTTTTTTTCTATATTATATATATATATATATACTTGTTTTATTACTATTCTTTTTTATCTAGTTTCAGAAAAACTACTTAAAAATTAAACATATTTAACTTCACACATACTTATTCTAAATTTTTTTAATAAATTATACCATTTATAAAAGAAAACCTTTAAAATTTTTTATTAAAGTTTGAAAAGTTAGTTTGTTTCTATAAAAATTCCTCCCCCCTCCCGAAAAAATGTTTGGAAAATTATTCATGAACAAAATATCTAAAATATTACATATAAATCAGTAAAAAAATACAAAAAAGACTTGCATTTGAAAAAGTTATTATTGTTTTAAAATTTTTATTTAAGCCTTTCCTCATTTTGAAGCAACATGCACTAAAATACGTTTTTTAAAACCTGAAATTATTCTATATAACATTAAAATAAAAATCTCAAAACGCCCTAAATGGTAATATGATCTAAGTATATTAAGTCCTCCAAATTAGATTTAATGATCGAAAAATTTTAAAAGAACGGATAGTTTCTAAAGCCTTTTAGTTAATTTTCGAGCCACATTTTCCTCAGTATAAAAGATGCTGCTCCTTTTTCCTCTGAACAAAAACTTCCAGTTGCATTAATCACGTCCTCGACGACGGAAATGAGTTAATTAGTACGGAAAATCTGTACACTGCGATGTAATGGCCGACATAAATAAATATGAAATCGATCTTCGTAGAAAAATGTTATTAAAAATAATTTTCCGTAGTTAAAAATGCAATTTTCTTAATACGCATCTCCCCCGCATTATTATTATGAAGAAACGCACATCGTTATTTGTATTTTTCGCAGCAGAAAATTGTTTATTCCCCTGTTTTGCATCTGTGGAAAAATGCTGCCTCTCGATTTAATGGTTTTTCTGGAAGCGGTGACGGTTGAAGTTAAGCATTTCAGTAAATCGGTTTGGTTAGTGAGAACCGAAAGCGGTTGTTTAAAATTCTTTCGCCGAAAATTGGTTCCGAAGCGAAATAGTAATTATATAGAGAGGATCCATTTTCGAGTGGTTTTATTTGCCGAATTTTAAAAGTTTCCCGGTTAATGGTTATTCAGCGATATGATGAGTTCGAAAATTTTAAGCACATGTTATTTGGGAAGTCAAAAAAGCATTAATTTTCTACTTAAGCACGCGAGGGTAAAATTTATGCCCTTCAGCTGGCAGCACTCTATTGTTTAATCCGAGTTGAGTAATTTAAAGCATTTGAGCTGTGTTACATAACCATTTACCCTTTTTGGTGGTGGAGCCCCAAAATAGAAAGGTGAACAAAAAATGAATATTTCATACAACAATGATAGGCAAGATGATAACCGCCAAAGCATTTTATCTTACCCAGTACATATTTTAAAATTATCGGTAAAATGTTTTCATTCTCAAAGTTTACTTACCTAGGTCGCATTCCATTTTTGCACATACAAAAATTTCAACAAAAATTTGAATCAGTTTTTTCGAATTGATGGCTAGAATTAACTGAAATGTAAACTCACAATCACCCCTCAAACAATTGGGTGTTTTTTGCCACCCAGCCAGTATGGTGGTTATGACACTCGGCTTGTAATCACGTTGACTCAGGTTCGAATCCCGAATAAGGCAGGGATGTATATTCGGGAAAAGAAGTCAGACTTTCACCTGAAATGGATTCCCTTCTCGAATGGAAAGCAACGCACTCCTTCTGTTCTTTACTGGGATTGGGCTACGGTAGCCCAGTGGTAAAGGTATCGGATCATGGAACGCATGTCACGAGTTCGAGCCCAGTACCACTCAAGACCCGCCTTGTAGAGGAGCGATGCACGTTAAATCTGTTGAGAGCTCAAACGTCCTCCCATTGGTGTGGTGTGATAGTTAGGAGAGGGGGGTGCCAGCTCAGATTTCGTCCTCGTCACTTGACCCTGGTTCCAAATGACAAGGCCAAAAGCCCTCGTGTAGGTTAACAGTGTGACGTTAATATCCACTCACTCACTGTACTACGCTCATCGTTGGTAGTAAAATCTATATTCTTCAGTGATTGTATTTTTCTGTTCATCTCTCTCTCTCTAATTTTGTATGTATCTCAGGATGAAATGCACAACAACAATTAGATGTTTTTCAATGGGTTCCAAAATTAAAGTTGTATTAGTCTATGTTGAAATTTAAAATCTCCCAAATCTGGTCACCCACAGAAAATGTTTTGCTTTATTGTTTTATCTTGTGTGCAAGTGGTAAAGTCGTTGAAACCTCGAATGCTTTTTTATAAGAAGCAAAGTATTAGATTAGCATTCAACTTAATTCCTCAGAATCAGTACATTTTAATATGAATAGATTATGGGGAAAAGGAAACATAGTAAGAGCTTCATACATTGCAATATCAAATAAATTCTAATATATATATATATATATATATATATATATATATATATATATATATATTGAAACTTTATGGCTTTTTATGATAATTACCCATCCAAAAAATTTTTGGGTGGATTTCGAAAAAATGTTTGTGATGATCACACAGCTAAAAGATTGTATAAAAATGTTTCCCGTTAGCGTCATCTAGTATGGAATCAGTTGTCAGTGAAAATGAGTGGAAAAAATAAGCTCATTTTTTACTTGGTTTTCATTGGCATACAGTTATAACTTGTGATTACTTCTTTTTATAAATGTATTTTCATAATTAACCATTGCATTAATTGTGCAAAGGAGCCATCTCGATTTTTGAATACTTTTATGTGGCAACCGAATTTTCTAATACCTCATTATACGTACGGAAGGAATATCATATAGTGTAAAACTACAAATTTAGCAATAGTCTTAGAATCTTGCTCCTCCTTGTTATGAAATTAACTATAGTTTATAAAAAACGCGTAGAACTAGAATTCTTTTCATCATGATCACTCGATATGTATTATCAAGGAACCAAGCTATCTTATTCAAGATGCCAACAGCCATTTACCCTACATTATACTTCCAAATGCAGAATATATCACTTTAATAAAGACAGAAACTGCTTCTTATTTATTGCTATTGTGCTAAGAAATAAATTAATATTTATCAAAAATGTTTTTTTTTATGTTCTTTATTTTCTAATGTACTCAATAGGATTTCTTTCTTAATTTTACTTCGTGCATATTTAAATATTACACGCATGTATTGAAGATATTTAAGGGAGGGAGTTTTTATAAAATACGAATAGGGTCTGTGTGTGGTCTTTGTCTTGCATTCAAGAAGCAAAGTAAAAAGTAAAAAGTCACTAAGAACAAAATAAAAAGTTAGAGAGGCTAGAGATTTAAAATTTATTAATTAAAAATGTATAGACTATTTCTGCAGCAAGATAAAAAAAAAGTAATAAAACGTTTGATTCATAGTTCCACACAGTAACGCACACAGAAATTTTTCAATGGGGGGGTGTCCGGAGTCGAAAGTTCACCATTCTTGTATCATGCTCCTTTTGCTTTTGTCGATTTTCGGGAACAAAACACAGTAAAAAACTAATTATTGAATAAATAATTAGCATTAATTAATAAAATTAATCATTACTAACAAATACTTAATTAAATTTTACGTACTATATACTTAGAATCATAATAAATCGGAAGAAAATCAAGGGCTTTGGGAAGGATCCGGACCCCCAGGACACCCCCCCTTGTGTGCGCCACTGGTTCCATATTAAGTAATAATATTTTGGGGCATATTTTTGCAAAAATTTTGACAAGTCCGCCAAGAAGTATTACATTTAGTGATATTATTTTTTTTAATCTTAAATGCATTCAATGTGAATTTAGTGATGAGAAATATTCTTGTGTATTGAGTATTTGTGCTCCTCTAAGATGTTATTCTCGCCCTAGAGGATCGGCTCCTGGACATCCCTTGTAGAGTCTGCGGAGACAGAAGCTCGGGAAAACACTACGGCATCTACAGCTGCGACGGTGAGTATATTTCCCTTCTTTACTCTAAACTTCAAATGACACAAATCTCCTAAATTCTCTTTTAAGTGCATGCTGGTTTTTAATAAGTAAAATATTTCTTTTCAGGTAGTTTTCTGATTTTAAACTATATGTTCGTCTAACTTTTAAATTTTATTTTTCCAGATAAGGAAGAAAAAAAATCTGCCATATTTAATACCATAACCCGACTTCACGAATGTTTAAAAAATAATATATTTTAATACACTGTGAGATTCACTCCAGTTGTTAGGAGGATTTATTATTCCTTAGTCCAGTGTTTCTCAAAGTGTGGGGCGCGCCCCCCTGGGGGGGCGCGATAACCCTACAAGGGGGGCGTGAGCATATCGAAAATTTAAAGATTTTTTTTAAAAATATAACTGGAAAGAGAAGTAAAACAAAATACTTTCTTCCATAATAAAAAAAATGCATAACAACATTGATATAATTTATGTTTATTATCTGGCCTTTTTCCGTCATCAAATAGCTATCTTTGATCCCAAAACCAAATTAAAGAAAAAAACATTTTGTTTAATGAGAGATATTTTTATTACGTTTTAACATAAAATATTACTCGTTAAGAGAAAAAAACGAAACCCAGACCCTGAGAAAAATTCTAAGAAGATAAACAATTCATCACAGTAATTATTATTGAAATACCGTACATTAGTTATAGAAAAAGAAAAGGAAGACATGATTCACTTTTCAGTCAGGCTGCGGTTGCGCGGGGCATCTGTGATCTCTGTTGAAGGAAGTTGTAATGGATCAACCAAAAGAAGAAATTGCTGAAAGATGCATACTATTCATGATTGAGAAACGCGATGAACATGAAACGAAAGGAAAATTTTCAAATGCTTTCTAAAGAACTCCATCAACTTAAAATATGAAGTTATAAGTGTACCACAAGGTTCAGTTCACCTTGTCAAAAAGACACAAGAAAGAAAAAGTTCAACTTGATATTTGTTGATCATCAAAGGTGTCACGAGTTCGAGCCCAGTACTACTAAAGACACGCCATGTAGGGGAGAGATGCACGTTAAATCTGTCGAGAGCTCAAACGTCTTCTTGTTGGAGTGGCGTGGTAGTTAAAAGAGGCCAGCTCAAGTATCGTCCTCGGCATTTGATCATGGTTTAAAATTACGAGGTCCGTCTCCAAAAACCCTCGTGTAGCTGAACAGTGCGATGTGTTAATATTTACTCACTTGGTCATGAAAGCTTTATAACTACAATAACTTGAACAAAATATGACAGCTTTGCCAGCCAAATAACATTTCTGTAATATTAGTGAAAAGTGTCTCTGATTTGCATCCTTTATTAAGGTCTTGCACTTATGAATCATTTTAGTTCAGTTTTATTGGATTTTTCTCAAATCATCGAAGAAAAATTGAATAGTCCTTGAAAGCCGGTAAGTATACATTCTCTTAATTAAATTATTCACTGGAATTCCGATTTGTATCGTATACAGTAAAAATAATTATAAACAAATGATTGGGGTCACTGAGTCCCCCCGCACTACCATTAGCGTTAGTATCGAGTGCGCGCCTGCTCCCGGGTTAAAACCTTTTTAAGTCTTCTCGCTTTAAATATTAAAAAAGTAACACACAATTATTCTTCATCGGAATTTTATATTCTTTTTCATAAATTAACTTTAATTCTAAATGCTAATTCTGTGAGGTTTTGAAATTACAGTTCTCTTTTAAACAGTTATTTACAGTTATAGCATTAATCTAAAAAAATCATTTTACATTTTTGTATACAATGTCGTGCCCGCAGTTTTACTTTCCTTACCGTTCAGCTATTATATCAAGAATAATGTTTTATTTTTTAAAAATGAACTCGTGCGAAGAGCCGGTGTTTCAGCCAGTATGCGTTTAATGTATCAGTATACTGAAGAAGGTATTTTATAAATAATTTCTTAATACTAAATTAAGAACAAGTTTAATAATTATTAGGGACTTTCATGGGCTTGTCTTGTAGAGCAAATTTTTCAAAGGAAGGTTTAACATCAGAAATTGACACTCTGAGTTATTTTTCTATATTTAGCTGAGATCTATATTTTGTCTTCAAAGCAGCCACCGCAGAAAATCCAGTTTAACAAAGGTGGAATGTTGAAAATGGTAATAGTATATGAAATGCTTTGGTTTTCAGTACAGAGAATTCATCATCCACCTCTACCCAAAATTCAAAAAGCGATTTATTACAAAATTGCCTTTTAATTTTTCACTGGATGTGAAATCTATGAAGATTTCACATCCAATTCGGAAGTTGAGAGCCCTTCTGGAGTATCTTGAAATAAATCCCTAATCCACTCTTGTAACTTGCAACCAAGTTGTCCTCATCCAAAAAATACTTTTTAATATTCTTTGCCAGCATGGCTAAATGATTTTACAGGGTTATAAAAACAACTTTCACATGTTGTTCTTCAGATTTGTAAGTTTTAACATGAGCTGGGGCTTTTTTTCCCATCATTTACTTCAGTAGTGGTAAATCCAAAATTTAAGTATTTTTGAGAATATTTCCTTGATTTAATTTTCGGAACCATGCTCGTCTGTGTACTTGTTGATCCTTTATTATCATCGAATGTTTGCTTACGACTTAAAAATGTATGTATTATTTTGTTTTAATATACTGCCGTAAATACTTAATTACCGTGAATTACAATTAACGTGCAAATTAAAAAATGTACATTCAAGATAGATTCAATAGCTATAGAAGTATTAAGACGACCAAAACTGACTGGAATTGTACGAGGAAAAGCATTTTTACATGTTTTGCGCAGACATCCGATAGGTTGCCCAGACTCACGCAACCGTATCCGATAATGCCAGATGTGATGGATATGATAGAGAGCAACATAGACTAGACTATTTTTCTAATGACATTTGTACTTTGAGAAATGGATGCTGAAGGAAATAAATCTTTAATTAAATATATCATTTTGCGATCTATTCCAGTTTAAAAATTAGAGAAAGAAAAATAACACAATAATAAGTAAGTAATATATATTTTAAGTAAAAAAAAATTCTTATAATATATACTGCTTAAGTTACATATACAAAATTTAATATACTTATTGTATTAATTTGTACGGTTTATAATTAGAATCATATTGTAACTTCAGCGTCTCTATCTCAAAGTGCATTTTTATTGCAGTGAATACATTATTGTTGTACAGGTGGGGGGGGCGAGAAAAATTATGATTGAAAATTGGGTCGCCAGTATTGAAAGTTTGAGAAACACTGACTTATGTTACTAATTTGTATGGTTTATAATTAAGATCGCCTATTGTAGCTTTAGCGTCAAAGTGCATTATTATTGCATTCAGTACATTATTAATGTATAATGGGGGCGCGAAAAAAATTGTGATCGAAAAGGGGGGCGCCAGTATTGAAAGTTTGAGAAACACTGACTTATGTTACTAATTTGTATGGTTTATAATTAAGATCGCCTATTGTAGCTTTAGCGTCAAAGTGCATTATTATTGCATTCAGTACATTATTAATGTATAAGGGGGGCGCGATAAAAATTGTGATTGAAAAGAGGGGCGCCAGTATTGAAAGTTTGAGAAACACTGCCTTAGTCAATTCGGTACTTTTCCTTTTCGAGGAACCATAAAAATGCAACAAAAATCGCACAGAAAATGTCTGTAAAAGTTTTGTAATTGTGGTAAACCTACCACATACTTCAAGATTTTGAGTGCTTATGGCGCATGTGCAGAAAGACGATTTTATAAAAAGACGCCTTATTTGGTGTTAAATTTAGGAAGAAAAAAATTAATCTGCACCAACAACCCCTTCCCCTTCCTCCTCGAAACGGAAAAGCACCCTCGATTTCCAAAATTATTATTGAACCTTGTGATTCCCCCCGGTTTGGAGGTATCATTTTTTCCTCATCCACATGACCTAAGTTTGTAGGGATAAAAGATTGACCACTCAAACCTTCCATAATAAATTTAGTTTATTAGCTCAATTTATATTAAGCAATGCAACACAAGTCTTAGAGGATAATGATCAGGAGTGATAGACATAAATTACAATTCTTAGCAAATAGCGTATTAAATCCTACTCACTATCTTTATGATAAATTAACCACCGAATCTATATCTATAGCCGACTCTTTAGCTAACTTGAGTCCGCTCTATCATTAAAGTTTAATGTTATATCGCTTACCGATATTCCACGGCGAACAACTACCAAACTTTATATCTTCTATATAATACTGTAATCCAACTTGATTCGGTAACTAGGCAACCTTCTGGCTTCGAACCCACTTCTATATGGTTCCTTATAATACTTTCTAAGTCTTTCTAAGACCTCCCCAGACTTCTAAGAATCCCCAGTCTCGTGAATGCTAAAGCTCCAATATATATATTCATTCCTTATCTCCAAATAGCGTTTTCCTCTTGAGATGGTTGGAATGAAATGCCATTCTGGCCCCAAAGATTCCCTAAGAGGATTTTAGTGAAAGGCGCGATAAAGCCCCGTCACAACCCGAAATTATTACATGTTTCGCTTATTATTACATGCAATGTAATTAGCTCACTTTTCGACATAATCCCGACCGTGTCTCACCATACTGACGTCAATAGTAACATTGCTATTGAAGTCTTGATAAGTTTATCTCTTTCAACTACCTTTTAGCAGTTTAGATAAATAAATAGAGAGGAATTTTATACTATATATATTCTTATTTTCAACTATTGCCATTCCGAAAAGTATAATATTCACAATATTTTGAGTTAGCATGTAACCAATCAGCAAAAAATAAATGTAATTCGCAATGGCTACATTCGAAACAGTTTTCAGCTGGCATTGAATCTGAAAAAGCTCGATAACCAAAACTTTTAGAAATCACTCTCTGTTTCAAAATCATATCCATGTGAATCCCTCTTCTTCAGTTCTCAGCATCTGGGGAATAAAAAAGAACGAATCCGTTACAGTTGGGGGCATACGTAGCCTTCAGGTAGGATAGGAATTTTGAAAATCGGGTTACGAATAAAAAAGTAATGACCTATGAAGCAGTATTTTTCAATTCAAACTCGTATCATTCATTTTGTATTATTTTATTCTATTCTGTCTATTACACTTTTAAAAACGAACCCCTCGTTCATTTACCGAAGTTTATGTAAACAGATAATAAACAGAAGTGAACTGCATCATCCATATACCAGGTGTATGCATATCAAATGAGACGATTGCTAACAGATGTCGTCACGCATATAAGCAAACAATACGAAACCGTGACATGTGATTTTTTTTATAGTTTGATCTTTGATATTCATGTTTAGTTTACATTTGGACGAGTTTCAGCGTGCATTGTATTTTTTTACTGTGTTGAAAATGTCGAATTTTATGCCTTCCGACCACGATTTTTGAGGACAGCATTAATTTTTTGTCACCATCTGTAGAAAAATGCTGCCGAATCACATCAAATGCTTGTAGAAGCATACGGTGGCAATGCTCTGAGCCGTGCGCAGTGCTACAGGTGGTTTGAAAAGTTTCAAAATGGTGATTTCAATGTGAGAAACGAGGAGCGTAGGAGACCAACAAAAAAAATTTGAAGAGGCTTAATTGCAAGCATTACCCGATGAAGATGATGGCCAAACGCAAGAACATCTTGCATAACAATTGAATGTTGACCAGAACACTGTTTCCCGTCGTCTCAAAGCAATGGGCAAGACAATAAAGGTCGGTAGATCGGTACCACACGAGCTAACGGATCGTCAACAGGAAAACCGAAAACTCGTGTGCGAAATGTTGCTTGCCAGCTACAAACGGAAGTCATATCTCCATCGTATTGTGACTGGCGATGAAAAGTGGATTTATTTTGAGAATCCCAAGCGTAATCGATCATATGTTGACCCGGAAAGCCGTCCAAATCGACCGCAAGACAATGCTGTGTGTTTTCTGGGATCAGGAGAGACCAATCTATTATGAGCTTCTCAAACCCGGCGAAACTGTTAATACTGATCCCTACAAGCAAGAATTACTTAATTTAAACGATGCTATACTCGAAAAACGCGAGCAATACAAGAAACGGCACCACAAAGTGATTTTCCTTGTTGATATAACGCACCTAACCACCTAGCTAAACCGACCAAGGACATCGTTAGGGCGCTCGACTGGGAACCCTTAGCGCATGCGGCTTATTCGCCAGACTTAGCTCCTTCCGATTACCACCTATTTGCATCATTGGGACACGCATTGGTTGACCAGCGCTTCACTTCTTACGAAAACGTCAAATCTTGGCTTGATGACTGGCTGGCCTCAAAAGATCCTTTTTTTGGCGTGGTATTCACAAACTGCCCAAAAGATGGAGAAAATGTGTTGCTAGCGATGGATATTATTTCAAATAAAGAAATATTAACAGTTTTCCCAAATTATTGTATTTTTCTTTAAAACAATTCGTCTCATTTCATATGCATACACCTGGTATATATATTTTCTTTTCTGAAGGTGTGATAAGTTGATAAAAGTTTCGTAAGTATGCAAGAGTTTTTTCTGTTTATACATTCTGTGAAGCTGAATTGATAATAAAAATACACGGTTCTAGAAATATGAGTAATTTGTTTAAAAAATTGTGGCTCCAGCTTGTCATATTAAATTATCTTCTATCTTTTTTTTCTTCCAAATTGAGGGCCGGATTGTTATTTCTCTTAAGCTGAGAATTGTGAATATGTTTTATTGAAAAACAGTTCCTAGTCTCTTCGTGTAAACTTGCATTAGATCCATTGATAATTGCTTAAACATTAATTGAAGAAATACAATTGGGATTCGATTTCTTTGTTCCATTTTCCGTTAGACACAATATTAAGGGGAAAAATGATAATATAAATAAGATTAAATGTATAAAAAACACTAAAATAAGAATAACCCAAATTCCAGAAATTCAAGTACTACTGCATTATACAATAAATAACTAAATATATTGTTTCAAGTTTTAATGAACGATTTGGATTATCTATCAGAATAAAAGAGATGACTGGGCTTTGTACTGACCTTTCTTCTTGTTACGTCTTTAAAGTAAAAGTGCCATCCGAGTTCACCATCCCTGTTTTACACATGACACAATTGACAGCCAATTTATGTACAAAACTCTAGGTTCTAATTGAAATTTGGAGCTGTGTACAACAGTACATATTTAGGCTTGAATCAAACCATTTTTCTCCTGTATAAAATACGTTTCCCATTTTATCTCTTATTTGCCAAATGGGTTTAACTTTATGTATTTAATGATTATTAATAAGATGGGAGATGTGCCATTTGTTGACAAAATTGCAAATTTATTTGGCCAGATTTAACTGTATATTTAACGTCTCTTTAAAGTAATAAGATAAGAAAAGGGAAAAATTAAAAATATAGCAAATGTATGTCTATCTCTAAACTTCCTCACCACATCAGCACATATGGAAGATGAAAGGAAAGAATAGATTGGAACAATTATAGGAAAACTACAGTCTCATAGAGTTTTTGTCAGGTCCATAGCAGAATTTAAAACAGTTTTTAAAAAAAGTTTTACTTTAAATGTTTTTTAAGAAACTAATTCCATTTTTTGTTTGCGAAATTGTCTGTAGAAATTTGGCTATCTTTTGCATATTCCCAATATATATATATATAGCTACAATAATTATATATAAACTAATTTAAAACTTTTTTTGATGTATCAGGGACAGTACCAGTCTAAAAATAAGCATAAAAAAACTAAAACATCTATTTTTTTATAACTAAAATAAAAAAAAAAAATTCTAATTAAAAAAAAGACGAAAAGCAGAAAATTCTATGCGGGTAGGGGACTTATTTCTAAAGAATATCTTGCCCCTTATTTGTAAAAAGAAGAATCGATAAGAAAAACTAATAACACTTGAGCAATAAAAAATCATGCAATAAAAAATCTGACGAAGTGTTCCTCAGCTAGTCCTTTCTAAAAGGGCAACTTAATTCTCGATAAAAGTTGTTCTACAGTTATACTAGTCGACACACAGGACTATTAAACTCTTGAATTTAAATTTAAAGCATAAAATTTAATTTTGTGAAAACAAACTCTAGCAGTATTGTGTACCAATCCTCTCCTAGCGAGAGAAATACAGAAAGTGATGCATTCCATAGATTTTTATTACACAAACAAATTTCAAAACAAACAACATGTTGCCATCGTGCAAAAGATAAATACATAAATACATAAATGATAGTGTTGGTAAATTAAATGACAAAAAGTAGTTATTTTACACAAAATACATATTCATAAGAATTGAATAGAAGTGAAGTACAAAGTATAAATGGGCATAAAAAGAAACAATTATTTCCAAAAATACAATTTGATTAATTTAATTAAAATACACTTCCATCAAAATTTCAATTTTCGGTTCGAATTTTCTCACTCAGGCATGTATTGTATACCTTCAAATCTTTCTGAGATAGTCAATAGCCCAAAAAATCACTCAAAATAAATGCTTCAGTCAAAAAGATTTCATAATTATGTATGGAATTACTAATGAGTGTTTTTTCCTTTTCAAATCATAAAAAGAAAATTTGCATAATGTGCAAATTAAGAGGACACTTAGGTGGTTCTCATAACTCCGTAAACACAATCCCAAAAATAAGCATCGTGTCAAATAACTAGGGGAAAAAATTCAGAGCCTTCTCGGCATTTCTCGGAATTTTGGAACTTGAAAAAAGATCAAAAAGAGGATAATTCCATTTGGTAGAATGCATTTCTAAGAAACCGCTTTCAGTTAATAGAGGTTTGTTTATGCTTCTCAGCGCGGAGCAGTTTATCAAGCAAGAAGTTAATCGAAGAACAGTTTTTTTCCCTTTCCCAACTTTATAATTAACTAACTAACAAGCTCCTAAACGATTCGTTTCACCAGATAAATTCCCTTGCGTTGGGGAAAAAGCGACCTATCAACTTCACCGCAGTCGGCCACGTGATCAGGGCTTCCACCCAATCGGAAAAGGGCCCCGGTGATAAATAGTTCCTGAATGAGGTTATTTTTCACCGAAGTTAAGGGGGGGATTTTTCCATCCGTCGAGTATTATTACCCAAAATGCTCTTTGGCGCCTTCCCCGCACAGCCAATCACGAGGAGCCAAATAGGGTGGGGGAAGTAAATAGAAGGAGAGAAGAATTATTCGGATTAATTTTTCTCCAGTGCCCCTTTTCATGGGATGGTAATTAGAAATCCAGATGCTGGAAACTTGTTCGTTTTTGGAACCGAAGGGGCAGGGGCCGTACAAATATTACGAAATTTACTACTGCTTCGTAAGTTTTTTTTTCTTCAGAAATTTTGATTTTGTTTAATCAACATTGCCCTAGAGATCAGCGCAAATAGACCGCTTCTGAACTACATTTAAATAAAGACATCCCAGTACGTTCCTAACTAGTCAACATGCCACGTGGGACGAGAGATAATTTAAGAGTAATTAATACGGATGTTAAAAAAGGCAGTTAAGTGCTTCTGTTATAGAATTCAAGCATATTGAAAAAACAGAAATTAAATATATTAGAAATGTACACGCAAGTTTCATTCTGATTTATACATAAATTTCGTACAGAAATTCTATGTATACAAAACTGAGAAAATATTCATCATAAAAATATTTAAAAACTGATTCACATAGTTTTAGTTGAAAGAAACTGACATATTAGTAGAGATTTTCTTATGTTTCATTTGTATTTTTATTACATTCGCGGTTTTTTTTACGGTAAAAATGGTTTTATTGTTATGGCAAAGCATATTAAACTTTACCGGACGGATTATCGGCATTTAAAACAAAAGGAATAGTATATTTTAGTTTGGACTAGATTAAAAAATAAACCAAGGAGTGTTTCTTTTTCTCTTAATTCTGTTCTAAATACAACTGTTCTGTCAAAACCCATGCAAGGGGAATAGGCTTTCAATCGTATTTCCTTTAACTAACCTCTGGTGGCTATTTCCTGAGGTTGTTTGATATGAAAACCTCGTTTGGTGAAGGAACCGTGATGTTTGTAAGTAAAGCAAAACTGTTTAAATTGAAGAGTAGGGAATGAAGAGGAAAAGAGGAAGGATAAAGGATAGAAGAGGAGAAAGAGGAGAGCAAAAATAGAATTATATAGTGTTATGGAAACGTTAGTGAGGTTAGACTAAATTTACCAGAACAGATTAGGAGTGCATCTGCCTGAATAGGAGGCCAGTATGAACATAACTTAACTCAGTGGCGCAACAGCTCATGAGGGCCAAGACCTACTGTGCCCAACTCAGTATACGTGACCTTGGGCACTGAGGTACATGAGCAGATGTTCCAGTCAGGTGGTCAGTCTGACGCGAAACCCCCAGTGTTAAGTTTTCAAGCAAGATTGGTACTCATTTATCAAACCACTGAAGGGATGAAAGGCTGAGTCGACCTTGCCCCGCTCGGGGTTGGAACCTGTGGTGAGGAAGCACGATGCACTAACCACTCATCCACTGGGCTTCAGTATGAACATTCTACACTTAAAAGATCACAAGTTAAGAAGTTATTATTATAATCCTTATTGTTGAGATTGGTTAATTTAACCCTGTCCATATATTTATTTTAATGTTGATTATTCAAAAAATGAATAAACTGCTTAAGGATTAAAGCTAATATTTATTGAATAAGTATTCCTCTTAATATAAATGAAACGAATTCATCACAAACCTATTTCCTTTTTCTTGTTTCAATGTAAAATTTCCTCTTTCTTCCATAATTTCTTAACTGCAAAGATTCCCTCTGCTCACCAGGTGAACAGCACGTTACCTTTCAGTAAGTTGGAAATAAAATTAGGAAACGCACGCTTAAGGTCAGTCAGTAGGGTAAAAAAACTTTTTGAAAATAGATTTTGAGTTTTTGATATTTCTAAAATCTCCAAATCATTACCTTTCCAATGATATAACATACAAGCCATTATATGAATTAGAAGTATTTTAAAATGACTTTTAAAAAATAATCAGCTGCCACAGGCCACGCCCACTGTGGCAGATTAAGTGTAAATATTGACTTTTTAAATCTGAGAACTTGCAAAGCCTCCCCAAAATTTCATTTAATCATACACAATTAACTGTAGATTAAATGAAACTTAGCTGCAAGTTTAGCTGTGTTCGTTTGTTTACGTACTTTTGGAGCCAAGTTTGTAAATATGATGAAAATATTTGCTTTTAATTTGAAATTTAGTACCTGGGTGAATTTTTTTTTTCTGTATTATTTCTCATTTCGAATTTTTTATACTTTTAAATACTTAATAATTTGTTTATGAGGATTGAAAACAAGCTTTTTGAAAAAATGATAATTATAAAATTATTTCAATAGCTTAAAAATGAGGGATATGGCAGAAATGAAGTGAACTTATTGCAACCAATTTTGATACTGGACAGGTAATAGTTGTTAAAATATTGCATATGTAAAACATCCGGTTTTCATCTAAACAATAGTAAAAGACATTTCAAACCATTCATTAAGTCAATGGAAAGTGAAGGGAATCAAGAATCTTACCCTTCATTACCGTGCAAAATAAATTATATAGGCTACATTTTCTTTCTTTCTTTTTTTGTTTTGATAAGGTAAAATTGTTTTAATAAAAATTTCTGTTTTCTAAAATTTATATTTTTAAAAATGTATAAATTTCCTGTGTGCATGTACTCTATGTTTCTTAAATGCAATTGAATATACTGAAGTGACATTTTTGAAATATTCTTAAAACATCCAAATGGAAAGCAGATATAACAATTTTCAATAAATTCATAATATTAATGCTCAGTGAACTAACACAATTTGTCTTTGAAAAAACTAATTAATGTATTTAAAAAAAATTCCCTTCAGTATAAATGTAAATGTCTAATTGATATACAATAAAAATGTGAGTATTTTTGTTTAATAGTTTCTGAGAAAAAGGTATGAGATGACACATGAAATGTGATTGTTGTCTTTGCGAGAAGCTTGTTACATACATAAAAATACATAAATTTCATGTTTAAAAACATAAAAACAGTTTTATTTTGGCTGTTTTAGAAATCATTTATCCAGTTTAGAGTAATTTTTGAAGTTTAAAACTTAGAAACTGTCTGCAACAACAAAACCTAATGATAACTTTACAAAACCCCAGCGAAAACTTTCAAAATGTCGTATAATTAGGTATTTTCACACAAATACCATCTTAAATTCATATCAAAACCATATTGATACATTTTCACGTTATATTTATGATGCTTTATGTTCAAATTTGATATCTGTAAAGCATTAAAGCTACTAATTCTTCAAAAATTGATACAGAATTGAGAAAATTGATGTAATACTAGAAATTATATCTGGTGATAAAAACTAAAAAATGCTGTTCTGAGCAATTTAAGACTTTTTAGTTTACTATTTTATGCAAAATAAATTGAAAAGAGGCTAATGTTTAATAAAATGGGACAAATACATGTTGTAATTCATTATTTTTTCTGATGAAGTCACACTTTATAGTAAAAATTCAATTTTCTCAAAAATGTTTTTAAAACTGTATTCATGTATTTCTCATAATATAATGTATGAATGTAATGAAATTTTCCCCCTCATGTTACTTATATGTAACTATTTATATTCATGTGAGTTTTGGAGGGATATTTCCAAAATATTTGACTAAAATCCATATATCGTGACAAAAAATGTCAATTTTTTAAAAAATTCATAGTGATATTTTTATGTTACATGTTTTTGAGAAAACTAAACAATATATTTTAAATATTTCAATTCATTGCAAATATTAATGTTTATTTATTGTTCAGACAAGTTTTTAAACTTTAATATTCAAATGTATTACAATAAATGGTAACTAATTGTAACTCAGATGTGTAATGCTTTCTGTCATTGCGAGAAGCTTGCAAAAAAAAAACGCACAAATTTCATGTTTAAAAACATAAAAACAGTTTTATTTTTGACTTTTTTAGAAATCTCTCTTGTACAGAAAATTTATAAATTTGATACTTTTAGAGATTGTGTTTGCATGTGAACATACAAATCCATAATAATACCTTTCGCAATGTTGTAAAATCACATATTTCCAAATCATTACTTTTACATATTGATGCATGTTTACATTATATTTATGATGTTATAAGGTCAAATTTGATATTTGTAATGCATCAAAGCTGAAAATTCTTCACAGATTGTTATATAATTTGTAAAAATTGATGTAAAATGCTAAAAAAAATCTCATTGAACAAAAACTGAAAAATACTATATATGTATTTTCTGAACATTTTAAGACTTTTTTGTTCCCTATTTTATGCTTTAAAAATTAAGAAGATACTAATGTTTAATATAATAGGGAAAATACATGTTGTAATTAATTATTTTTGTGATGAAGTTCCTTTTACACTAAAAATGCAATTTTCTCAAAATGATTGTTTTCAAACCACGTGTACCTTTTTCAAAGAATCTAAAAAATTAATATACTTGCAATTTTTACTGCACATAAATAATATGTAACTATATATAATGGAGCTGCTTTTTTGGAGATTTTTCCAAAATATTTTGCTGAAAAGCAGTTATCGTAAAAAAATGACAATTTTCAAAAGTTTCAAAGCGATACTTTTACGATGAATTTTTTTGAAAAAAGTAAACAATATATTTTAACTATTTTACCATTATTTAAATAAAAAAGGCCTAATTAATATGCAGACAAAACTTAAGTTTTTATATTTAACAGTTTCTGAGAAACAGGTTCCTAAAGTGGCTCAATTTAACATTGCCGGTATATAACATTGCCGGTCGACTACTTTTAAGATTCAAACAAAATTAAAGTTATCGCAATCTCACAAATATTCTAAAGTAACATATGGTGATGGGAGTTGCGTGGAAACTAATGAAGAAGGCAACCCTTTTAGTATTATCCATAGGATCTTCATTTCTTAACAAAGAATCATAATGTTACGTTATGTTTCCATGAAACATTTCTAATTAGGAGATAACTATTCATTGTATTTTACTCTTCTTTATTTAATTTTAATGTAAATTAGGAAAGACAATATAACAAGGTTATGCGTCCCGTAATCAGCCATGATGATAGGACCCTTACTCCATTTAAGAATAGGTGTAAAAGTGTAATCTCAAAACAAATGAAACTAAACAAAATATGGCAATTTGTGTGTACTGCTATTAAAATAATACGGTTCATAAACAATGCTGACATTTAAAGTGTTCTTAATTACCAGAAGCTTTTTCCATCTAATAGCTATAAATCCTAACAAAGCTCTCCCCCCGTTAACAATCCCACTGAAGGAAATATTACTTCCTGTCTTCCAAATTATAAGTTAAACATCCAAGGAATTCTGTTTTTTACCACACTACACCCTATTTTCCTTTTATTCTCTCCCTTTTTTCACTAGCTTACATTTTCCCCCCATGTGTGTGTTCTCCTCTTCACTCCAATCTTTTTACTCTACAAAACCTGGAAAAATTATACATATTTAAATTTACATTTTATTAATTTTTAAATCTTAATTCCTTAATATATTAAAAACCTTAGGACGGGATTTGACTAAAGATACTGCAGCTCTTCTCTATCAGTTTCACTGTAAGGTTATAATCCTTTCTCTCTCTCTCTCACACACACACACAATGTGTGAAAAAACTCTTAATTTCTATATTGGGTTAGACTGGGGGAAATATACCGAAACGAATTCCTATTTTAAACTTACTTATTATATGAATGCATTACACACAGTAGATACAAATGGCAAACCGTTATTCGCACGATTAAAATTAACATATAAACGTAATTGATCACAAAAATAGGCGTTTTGACTAACGATCTGGAGAACCAATGAAATGTTATCCTTTTACTTTAATACATCTGCTCAAAATGGATATAAACCAAAATTGAAATTAATTCTGTTCCGAAGCGTAAGGCTTCTACTTGCATCTTTAAGTGGTCAATACACTACATCTAAACATGTTCCAAAGCGTCATCTTTCGAATCCGGGGCTTTTACCGTTGGCACGAGAGAATTCAGTCATTTACGTTCGTAAAAGCAATTTCCTTCTCGCTCAGGGGCGCTCTTAAAATAATTTTATTTGAAATTTTGACTCAATTAAAGCACGCATCTCGGGAAGAGATCGCGTGCCGACGGAAAAGTAGGCGCAATTGTTACTTTAATTGCCGCCGAAACTTTTCCCCGAGCCCAAAGGGTGGTATCATGCACGGGAACCCGCATCCTGATTCCCGATTCTCGTTTCTGCGTTCGCAGTTCCGATCGGTTTTAGGAGAACAGAACCAAAAACACACAGACACGGGTACGTACAGAGGCAGGCCGTGGTTTAAATGCACTTTCGTAAAATTCTAGAAGTTTCTTACGGTTAAAAGTGCCGGCAGTCAGTTTGTCTGAGTGCAATTATCTTTAAACATAACTTGTAATGTAAAGACTTTATTATACACTCAGTTTTCGTCTGAGAAAGATATATTTGCTTAGATAATTACAGCTGCTTATTCTTGTATACTTTAAAAATTTGCTGAGCAACGTGTAGACGACGAGGTCGATGCATGAATCAGCGCATTATTTTACACACCCGTACCACTCAAAGCAAAATGGAATTAATTTTCTACTGGTTTCAAGATCTGCTTAGCAAGTGTTAGCAGAGTAACGTGGTCTGCAGCTTAACAGTGTAGGGTGGTTTGCAGATGAGACGGTATCCCACTTTTTACAACCCTACCCCTCCAAACAAAATGGAATAAATTCTATTTGATACAAAAGGGCTAGTTAACATAATTTAATTTCGAATTCTGATTAAATGGCGAAATTGAAACATGAATCGATAACTTACAGATCTCTCCAGATAAAGCTGCATTTATTTTAACTGCGAACACAAGAAAAGAGTATAGGGTTAATTTGGGAAAAGACACTTTTATGTTTAAATTTATTTATTTTCTTCCTATTAAGTTGCAATATAAACACGTAACTGATAATCCATAACGAATCTTGTAATTTTGAACCATGGTCGAATAACGCAAATCATATCTGTCGTCTACAACCTTTCCCATAGAGCAGGGATACTCAACCTTTTTTTCTACTGGGCCGCATCCATATGTTAGTTATTTCACGCGAGCCTAAACATGGGAAGAAATGCCTTAAGACCAAGATAACATTGGAAATTTAAAATGTGGAAAAGTGATCAAAATATTATAACTCCTGTTTTGCGCTTTTTTTAATTATTAATTATTATATTTTTTATTTTTGTCTCTAATACTAAATTAGAAACATTTAAGAAACACACCTTCTCAATTTCTGCATCAGTAAACGGTTTCATACGATTACCAATAATATAACAAACTTCATACAATGTCTTTGTTTCCGTTGTGACATCACCACTGACAAAACACCTTGTTGCTGTTGCAAAGGTCATTAAATAAAGCCTATTTATCACCTCTTGAAAGAGATCTTTGAGGAAAAATGTCATTGGATGATTCCCGTTTATTGGTATTTTTTAAATACAGCACCTTCGTGACAAATCAAATAATTACTGATCCCTGTTTAACCAAATAGTCAACCTCCCAATCGTCTTGAAACGATACATTTTCTTCGAATTATTTTTCACTTGCAAGATTTGTAAAATAGTTAAAAATTAGTTCCAAACATAAAATTGCCGTTACTCCACTGTTGTTTATTATCACTAACCCTAACAGTTCCATATAGAAAATGAATATCAATTCGTACCCATACGACACCGACAGCCAAATGTACAATTGATATATTTGATTTCTTGACAAAGAATTTCCCATCCAATTTTTAATACAATTTTCCTGAATAAGTCGATTTCTCAGAGCAATGGGCCATGACCGGGGGGCTCGAGGAGGGGCCGCGGTATCGCTGCACTGACGTAAAATAGTGTTCTGCGAGTGAATGAGCATCCGACGTTACTAGTCCCAAAGTGAAGCCTAGTTCAGCACTCTCCGTTTTGTTCTCAAGTCAGAGGAGAAAAAGAGCTTTGATATATTCATCGAGGAAATTAGGTCAACCTATGTATCTTGTTCTTTAGAGGTCAATAGAAAGAGATATTTAATTAAGGGGACGGTGGACCTTTGAAATTAATTTCTTAAATTGTTAGCTTAATTAGCTGGAATTGGAATTAATATAGTAAATGATCTATCTATTTCACAATTTAAGTATATTTTTTTGGAAAAAAATTTATAATTTGATTTTTTAAAAAAAAAAATTTAATTTTTAAACTTTTTTAAAAATGCTCCTTGCGCATCAATTTTTAAGGTAAGTACATAATTTTTGTTTTATATATATATGAACTATAACTAAATATATCTGTGCATGGATTTTAAATTCAGCATAAAATTTGATGAAAAAAGATAAATTTTCTTTACTATATGAAATATTTCACCAATTATCACATATTCAAAGTATTCAAAACAACGTAAAATATGATCCGTTAAATTTTTTTTTGAAAACTAATGCACAAATTTGTGAATTACACTGTCTGTCATAACTTGTTAAAATTTTTAAGAAATACGACATGATATGAAACGCAAGGAGCATTTTACGTAATAAGGAAAAGAGAAAATTTATGAACTGAGAAAAATGCATTTTAAACATTTATTTGAGTAAAATAAAAAATAAAGCAACATTTTACATAATTACTTACCTTTACATGAAAATCAAACATATAAGAGATTATTATAGCAAAAATCTAAATAATATTTAAATAATTTATTATATTTAGTTATATATTCAATAATTCAAGAAACACGCATCCGCAAAGCTGATACTTATACAAAATATATAGCGTGGCAAAACATTCACTTAAAATTGACCAGCACAATATGACAATCCTTCAGATTTTATATTTATGTTTTCTATTTTATTTGAGATTTTACGCTTCATAGTTCTTTATCTTTTGCTATTTGAAAAGTTTTACTTCTGCTTTGCTTTAATCGACGCTCATCTCTTACTCCACTGATTTGCATCGAGGGTAATGAAGCATTCTGATGTATATGTTTCAAGGTAAACAGGGATCCACAAAATTGAATTCACTAACAGCTGTTACAACAGATATTTCCAGTCTTTTCTTTAATTGGAAACTTTCTTTTGGGCAGTGACTCCAGATAACAATGTGCAAACTTTCATTTGCATTTTGACTCTTACCTGAAGTACACCGAGACAATATATCTCGTTGCTTGCTAATCGCTGATACACAAGGAGAATCTTTGCAACAACCTCCTCAGTTAATTTTGTCTTCATAACTGAATGACTTTCAGGGGATTCTTCATTTGCTAAAGATCTTTTGAAAAAACACCAAGAAAGCTTTCCATTAGGACATTTGTTGTGTTTCGGTTTGGCGTCTGTGGAGGAACAATGATAAAGTGTGGCGTAAATAGCACTTTTCATTTTTTCGACATCATTACAATTATCTTTAATGGCTTTTCTGTAAAAATTAGTTAGCTTAACTATTGTGGTTTCTTTTAAGCTACCAACCTTTTTGCCACCAATGCAAACACCTTTGCTTCGCCACTCTTTTACTTTGTTGCGTAAACCTGTTCCTAGGCGCTTGGAGATATGGTTGATACATTCATCTTTTTTTATCGGTTTACCTTTTCCATAGATGTTCAACGACATCAGATGTTGGAATGTTTTTGAATCGCCATCCGACAATATGCAAGTGTAACGCATATTACACTCCTTGATGGATCTTTGCCACAAAATTGCAGCAGCTTCCATTTCCATACTAGATGAGGAACCTGTATGATTTATTTGACATTCAGATTTGTGACCTTCATACCAAATTGCAAAATCTGGACTATCACCCGAGAGGTCTCTTACTGCGGCAGTACATTCTGTACAATACTTTGATAGAATTTCATAATCTATAACTAAACCTGTCAATAAATCAATAACAACTCCTATCCCGTACAGTGATTTATAGCCCCGCTTTTGCCAAGATCCATCAAATGACACAGTAATGTCTAAAACACCCGTTTCCTTTTTCTCTTCATCATTTAAATCAAGATGTTGCTTCCTAACTATATTTCTCGCTACTTCAAGGATATGATGTTTCATCTCACTATTTTCTTCCGACAAAATTTTTATGTGCTTCGAAAAGATTTTTTGTCCATTGCATTCATACCAGTCACTAATGCAAATAGTTCCAATCCCGCGTGATCTTTCCCAAGTCTCAAAAAAACGAAACCACTTTTTTGTTAATGTCAAAAATTTTTTTCTTTCACGCGAGCACTGGAAAATGAGGAATTTAACTCTGCCTCACAACTAGAGCAAAACCAACTCTAGTTTGATGCCATACCTAACTGCGTTGTTTTTATGATATTTAAAGCATTCATATCACATTTAGAGCACTTTACAGTCAACAGTAAATTCTTCCATATGTTTGTATCAACTAATACATAAGTTGTATCATCTTGTTCATTTGCCAAATGTTCTAGAGAAGTGTGTGACAGAAGAGACAGCTTTCTTTCTGTTGCTGCATTCAGTTCACTAGAATTCAATGTGCAAGTATTTACTTTTGCATTCTTTTCATAATTAGAGGATGCATGACCACTTGCATTAGGGTCATTGTCATGAAAACTTGGATGCTCCAGTTCTAATTGTCCTGAGGCCCATCTCTTCTTTGCTTTTAGCAAAGCCTGCATTTTACGTTTTGATGGCCTTGCTTTTGGCACATGATATAGAGAACTAATTCTGTGCATTGTACAAATACTAAATTAAAATTTATCAAGAAAATTGTAGTCGAGTGTTCAATCCAAAAAAAAAGGAAAACTTCGAAAGAAAAATTACGTCCAAAACGAATAAATATGCTGTGTTATAACAGGTATGAAACAAGCGCGCTAACACGATGTAAACAAACAATCCACAAGTAGAAGTTGAAGTTTCTATCGGCATTCTTCTTCATAAAATGTGTGATGAAAAAATAATAAGTGAGGCTAAGCATATGCTAAAAACTAAATACCAATAGTTCTTGTTTACGTTCAAATGACAGGTGCCACACCCATTTAAATGGTCGATGGCGCCATGTTTAATTCATGGATCACTCATAACTCAGTAATTATTCATCAACATGAAAAAATTCTTCGACAGAATCATTCTGTGAAATATATGGAATATTATTAGTATAAAAAATAAAAATCGCAATTTTGACCAAATTTTGAGATTTTGAAAGTCCACCATCCTCTTAAACCACTTCTACTATAAAATATATCTGGTAAATTGTGCCTGTGTGGCGTTAATTTATAATAGTTTTCACAAATTCGATTTTTAAAGCGGAAAATTTACACCAAACTACTCCCTGAATATGTTTTGAATGAATTATTTGTTAATTGGGAACAGAAAATGTTTTGAATGTGTTAGATTCTATAAAATCTAATGGTTTATACAATGTTGAAGGGATTTGAGACTTTTGTTTGCATTGAATTTTGAATAATTTCTCACAAATGCAGTCAACTGTTTTTCTAAGATATTGAAAAAATGGCGCGGCGGGGAAATTTAGAGAATAGAGTCCCAACTCAAGTGACATCTTCGTCACATGACCGTAATGGGTCCAATTCTTGACGGTCACATGATAAAGGTAATCCCGTGTTCGCGATTTAATTAAAAAAACATTAAACTAACTTGTGTACTTGTTGTTCTATTTATAAAATTTAAGTAAAATTTCAAATTTAATTATTAAATAAAGATGCTCAAGTATAATAACAAACACTTCATCAAAAAGATTTTAAATTTTTTTTAAAAAATCTTATTTTATTCGTGTACTTTTAAATTGAGAATAATTTGCTTACTCACGTATGTTATTATTGTAGAGAAATTCGAGCTTTTTAAAAGAAAGTATCTGCAAAGAATAAAAATAGGCAACAACGAAACGCATGAACTGATTAGCTGGAAATACATGATTGTTTTTATCGTATGTGATTATGGTGTCACATGAATTTAAGAAGTAATTGGCTAGAAACACGTGGTTGTTATCATGTGACTCTGACGTCACATTAATTTAGCCCATTCAAAATTACGAAATCTGCCGCCTATAGTTCTCATATAGCTTCGAAAGGCTTCACAAATAAATAATCAACCAATCATGTTTTTGTTGGAATGCACTATTTTATCAAACATAGATTTTATTTCCAGATGGTATTAGGTATTACTGGTGTCGAGAGCTATTTTCCCGGAGACAAAAGGAAAGAAAGACATATCGAAATTTATGTGACTCAATACTTTAATTTGATTTTTAAGTAACTCAAAACCTTTTTTAATACCAAAACTTTTTTTGTGAATCTTAAAAATATTAATTTTAATAAGGTTTTCATAAAAAATTATAAGATCAAGTTTTTTATTTCATTTATTTTGCTCTAAAACTATTACCAATGAAATTGGCAGATTTCAAAGGAAAAAAACAAAATTTGTTGAGCTTTCACTCCTTTATCTTATTTTTATTTTAAAGTATGCATAATTACACATTCTAGCACAATAACCAAATTAAAGTTAATAAACATTATCTATGTTGTTCATTGGACTTCCACAATGCATTTTAGCAAATGCAATCTATACTCCACACGTGTATTTCGTTCCAAATATTTAAGGAAATTTTAACTATATCTGTTAAGTTTAAAATTTTATGTGATTTTCCAACTCTCGATATCGTTTGAACATTATTACATATGTGATTCCAGAGTATTTAAAGAACGTATTGCTCTCCCTCTTGATAAAACTAATATTTTCTATTTATCTTTCAGTTCATAAAGCTGCGTTTCGGAGAATAATTATAAAAAAATAACAGAAATTAAGTAATGTAAATGATTTTCAGACAAAATTTATTCAGCAAGGAAAAAAAATCTGGACTGTGACAAAAAATCATTAACTTTAATAAATCTGAATCGTGTTCAACTCTTTCAAATATTCGTTATGTGAAAAAAATTACGTATGTAATGGAAATAATACATAAAAAAAAGGCATAGTAGAAAAAATTTGAATATTTTCACACAAAAAGGACGGCTTTGAAATGGGGTAAATTGCTGTGACGTCATTGTCACATGATGATTGCAATTACGTGTTTCCAGTCGGTCAGTTACACACCTCAAAGTTGTCATCTTTTACTTTTTACGGAAATATTATCTTAAAATTATATTTATAAAAGATAAACCACATAGGTAAACAAAATGTACTTTATATAAAATTAACCGTATAATATAAAATTTAATTTTATTCCCTTTATTTATTCACTTAAAAATCTTTTTATTTTGACATCTTTACCCAATTATTCAATTTCAAACTGTGTCTGCATTTCATATCCAAATTTCAGGTCTAACTTCATCTTAGAATTCAACAATTAGGCCACGGTAGCCAAATGGTTATGAACGCCAACTTGTGGATTTGTAGGTTTGAGACCCAGTGCACTTGAATACATGTAAAGAGGGTGACACACGTTAAATACGTTGAGGCTCTAAGTCAGGCATGTCAAACTCATTTGATATCACGGGCCACATGAACTATTTTATATTAAGTTGAGGGCCGCATGTTTTCAATGTTCAAAAAATTAATAAAGCAAGGTTTTTACATAGAATGATTTATTTTATATTTAAAAAATTAATGTATTATATATTATACATACATAATCTTTTAATATTTCATTTTATTTTTTAAACTACACAGGTTTTATATTGTTTTATAAAAAACAAAAGTAAAAGTTATAATACGAAATACAATTTAAATATTACTTTTAGGACATATTTGGCATCATTTTTTTTTCAAAACAAATCATCAAAATTCGGTTGAACATATTGAGCTGATGTAATTTTTAAAAAATGATAATACATGATAATTTAATATTGACCTTTCTGAATTTTAGTAATTTTTCATTAAAGAAAAAAGTTTTTCTCATAAATAAATACCTTCATTATAACATTTTAAGAAACCGATCTACCAATGCATAAGTATAAAAATTTAGAGTTTCAACTTTTAAACATTTTTGCTTCAGCAAAGAATCACAATAGATTTCAATTCTTTTAAAATCGGAAAATATTCGATTGAATTCCGTTTCTAACAATAGCATTATAACAAAAGGATTTTTGCCTTGAAGCTTAAGTTGAGTTGACTTGTAATATCAACTGAGAAAGCCAAGGGCCTTACCCAATGTTCAGCTTTTAATTCAGCACATTAATAATTTTTTTGCTTCCCAGAAAATAATTATTTCGTCCAGCAATTTAAAGAAATCGTCTTAACACTTTATGACTCAAAATCCATTGAACTTTCGTATAATATGGTTGAACGATAAATTCACATTCTATACCTTCCAGAAATGAAGCAAATCGACGATGCTAAAGTTTACACGCTTCAATATAGCCTACAATTTTGCTGACTATTTTAAAACATGTCCAATATCTAAGTAATGCCCAAGAACAGAACTTACTATGGAATAATGCAATTAAAACGTTTAAAATTAATATTACCATGCTGTTCGCGTGTTTCTTTTAATCTTGCAACTCTTGATAATACTGATTATAGTAGAGATGCACTATCAGAGAGAGAGAGAGAGAGAGTCGCAAGACAAACCAACTATTCCAAGGAACATTTCATCAACATTTTAAAAAATTCATCAAAAATATGTATAATGCATAATACACTCATGAATCGACTCGACTATTTCATCACCTCTGCTGGTTACAGAATTTCGACTTAAACTTACAATTTAAAAATGTTTTTATTTGTGCTGGAATAATATTGTTTCTTTTTTTTCGAATCTAAGCTGCACCCCATGTTCTCAACAATTTTTTGTGAAAAATGAAAAGTAGTGTAAAATAGTTTATTGATATCAAATTTTACGAAATTAAAATCAATTTAAAATGAGAACTAATAAGAAAGGAACAATTAGTTATTTTATCATTATTATAAACTTTTAATTATATTCATGAATCCGTAATTGCTCTAAATACCCCATACAGCAAGTTTCTTTCCCTTCGATTCTAAGCCGCACCCGATTTTCAGTAGTATTAACATTGGAAAAAAGTGCGGCTTAGATTCGAGTAAATACGGAAATTCTTTCAATTTAAGTAGGCATTTACTAATAAATTCTTTTTCAGTAAATGATTTCGATCTGCTTGCGATTTAAAGTAATAATATGTAGCTAGTTTTTATTGTAGTTGTATAGTCTTCAACAAATTTAGGTAGCCTTGGAACCCTAGCCTTTACCTATTCCAAGGTAACGGAATCGAGTCATCAGTTCGAGCCTTAAACCACTGAAAACCCGCCATGCAGAGGAGGCTAATGCACAGTTGTTATGTCGTGGCTCAAACGTTCTCCCGTTGGTGTGGTGTGGAAGTTAGGAGAGGGAAGTTCCAACTCAGGTGTTATTATCGCCACTTGACCATGGTCCGTCGCCGAAGGTGCTCGAGTAGCTGAACAGTGCAATGTTAACATTCACTCTCACTCTATTCAATTCCGGCAACTCGTCTTCACAAAGTTTCGCAACATATTGTTTATAATTTGTTTTCTGATTTGTGACATAGTGCCTTTTAAAATTATATTCCTTAGCAACTGAATTACAGTTTTTACACATCGAGCACTATATTTTATTCTTGTTTTGGGCATCAAAATATTACAGTTCCCAATTTTCTTGAAAATTATCGATGTTCATCCTCAACTCTTTTCTTACTCGGTTCTTGAAGTTTGATCTTATTTTTATTAAATCAATTTTTAGTTCAATATGAATAAAAATAAAAATACATTTTTATTCGCAAAAGATTGAGTAAACGCTGTACTTTGTCTTGTCATCTTGGGGTTTTTAAATTTAAAAAAAATAAATCTTCAACTGCCTCTGACGTCACGCTATTCGCCTCTTGCTGATTAGACACTTCAAAGAGAAATAAAAGTCGCACACACGATGGATCGTAGTGCGATCTATAGCAAATAATATTCATTGACGCATTTAAGAATTTAATAAAAATGAATTTATTAAAGTAAAATTAAATGAAAAAAATTAATAAAATATTAAAAATGATTTTTATTTAAAGGCTATTTCTATAATTAAATAGGATTTTCTTAGAAGCAAGAATAGATAACAGGTTACTATGTTGTAAATTTTTTAAAAAAGTTTATCAGTAATAAATTTTAAAAAAAAGCTCTTGAAGCTTGATATTTAAAAATTTTTAAAACGTCTCTGCGGGCCACAACCTATGTATTGGCGGGCCGCGTGTTTGACATGCCTGCTCTAAGTCCTCCCGTTGGCATGGAGTGGAAATTTGAAGGGGATGCCCCCTCTCAGGTGCCACCCTAGTCCATTGACTGTTGTTCAAAATTACCAGAGGCCAATAACCCTCGTGTTGGTTCAAAGTGTGACGCAAATTAAAATCAAATAAATTCGACGAAGAACACGTGATTACTTTTGGCTTGTGACTGTCCCGAATTTAGCCCATTGTTCTAAAATTTTGACTAGTTTAAACTCTATTTTCAAACATTTCTTAGATTCTTGTTCACACACAAATTAAGGAATTACATCAGTCTATAAAGATAAAAGAAAAAAGGCTGCCCATCCGATGTAATGGTTAGTAGCACTAACTGCTGTGGCATAGAACCTGGGTTCGAATCCCGGAGAAGGCATGGATGTTTCCAAATATATAGTACCTTCTCGGCAGGGGGGTAATTTAAATAGCGGAAGAGCTGCAAGTCCTCTCGTGAGGTGGGTAGAAGGGAAAGAGAGCTAGGAGGCTTCTGACTGGAAACAAGCCAAAACGCGCTGTCATGGTGTTCAAAGCTACGGCTAACGACAAGCATAGAATCTAGCCCTTTACCATGATGAATTTTGTAAACCTCGATTTGGCAGATGCTGATCAGGTGGCATTAGTAACACCAACAAGATTTAAAAAAATATTTAACTTCTTACGTGACCTCTTTTCCAATCCAACAGAAAAATCCAATAGAAATTTATCACTGTTATAATGTATTTTTAAAAAATTCAATGCATTATTTATGAAAGTAGCTTTGTGAAAGATCCCAATATACAAGCAAACTCATGCATATAACACATTTCCTACTGTATACCTAACACTGAGTTTCTTTTAGAATAACACACTTGATATTACGATATGTATTATATACTTTTTTCTTATATTCAAAAAATAAAGGATTTGTAAAAAAGGTTCTTTTTCATTCAAGCAGTAATTAGATACAGAGAGAGAAAAAGGGGAGAAACTATAGAAGAGCTTAAAATAATAAATATTGTCTTTTTGCAACCTATATACGACCAAAAGATGAATAAATATCGACTGTTTATAACTTATTGCCAAACAAAGAATTTCAAAAGCTCAGAAAATTATACTTTTTAATTATCTAAAATTAAATACTATTGGTTTCATATTATTTACTAATACTTTTAAAAAATAATGAAGCATATTAAGTACAATGCAGTGCTTTAGTTTTCTTTTTGCACAGTGAGTATTACTCTCAATGGATGATGGTCTTTACATTCTTTTAAAAAGTAACCATAATCTTATAATTGCTTAAATACTATACTGCAAGCAACGGTTTTTTTATCAATTTGAATTACTTTCCACATAGACTCCGGCTAAAACCCATCCGATAGACTTTGTTCGAGCGAAACGCAATTTAGCAAAAACAGAACAATGATTTTTATTTTTCAGAGTCAATATTGATTTAATTATTCTGGAACCCATTTATACTCTTTCAATATTTACCTGCAGGGCGCTCGGTGATACCTTTCTGCTTGACGAGAATCAATTAGAAAATTTGTATCATTGCGCGGGGGGGGGAGCAGAAACCACCGCTTTTCCCCGTTATATGACTGCAACGATGTGAGAAAGAAATCCTGATGCCCAGATGCCCAAGCGGAGAAATTACAAAGTTTTTATGAGTGTAATTGCAATGCTCAGGTGCATGATTACTTCAAGCTGCAAAACACACACACACATAAAAAATGAATTTGCTTGGATACAACCTTGTTTTTTCAATATCCACGCTCCGTGCTTTGGCCCGGAAATGTTTTATAGTCCCGCGTAATTATTTATTTTTTCCCTTACCCCTCTTCGTACTAATAGTGGAAGGATGATAAAGAAAAATGTTAATAACTGCCTTAAAAAGTGTGGGGTTGGGGAACGATCTTCCTTTTTTATTTCTCTCTATTTCTTTCATTTCTTCTTCATTTTTTTTTATTTACATTCAATTTGTTTCTTTGATAAGTGAAGCTATATTATTAAGCGCACGATAGCAGAAAAAAAAATAGCCTTAAAGTTCTCTTACTTATTAATTACTTTTGGAAAAGAATTCAAGCATTTGTGTGTCAAAGTTAGGATTTACAAAAAACAAGCATTTTTTGCATTGTGTGCAGAAAAATGTAAAGGAAAAAAGATCCATAGAATCTCAAAGTGGTCTTCAGTCTTTTTTACCAATATTCTTACGGATTGGAAATTGCGCAAACAATTCTTCCTTTGCTTTAGGAGAAGCCATTGATATATAAGTTGCAAAATAAAAAATAAAAAAAAATATCTTATAGGATACAGTGCACATTTTTCTCATTAGGGTTAATATAATTTTGCTTCTCAATAAAGGTGATTGAACGAGAGGAACATTGAAAAAATAATAGTTTCCTAAAAAATAGTTGTGTGTAATGTAGGTAAAATATAAGCAGGGCTTGCATTTAATTTAGCTTACCAAAAAATAATCAATACGTTTTTGCTTTAAGTAAAATACGTGATTATCTCTATACATATACTCCGTATAAATTTCTGCTTTTTGATATATTTTTCGTTTCTAATATATGTTCGATTTTTGGAAAAACTGCTGTTTGATAATAATCTCATACGTTTTTAAAAAAAGTTATTTTTCTTAAAAGAGAGTTATTTACATCTCTTTTGCTTCTCCAGCGTGCTGTTGCGTATCGCAATGGTTAAAAAAACAATTTTCTTTTGTTACTCAAATTGAGGCTGGATATTTGTTACAGTATCATACGAGAGTATGTTTGTGGCCACGGTAGTCTAGAGGTCAAGGTCATGGACTCGTGGCTGGCATGTCCTGAGTTAGAGCCTTTTAGCACTAAAGACCCACCGTGCAGACGGGGCATATGCACGTTAAATATGTTAAGGCTCAATTATCCTCCCGTTAGTGTGGTGTGGAAGCTAGGAGAGGGGGTGCAAGCTCAGGTGTCTCGCCACCTGACCATGGTTCAAAATAATACTCCCGTCACCAAAAGCCCTCATATAGCTGAATAGTGTGACGTTAATATTCACTCACTCACTCACGAGAATATACCATTCTAACTTCATTAATATATACAAACTCGAGTAGACAAAAAGAAGACGTTGTTAAAAAACTGAAATCACCGACTTAATAGGCATTCACTTCTACAAAGATATACAACATGTTAAGTTTACCGTATCACGTCCAAATAGTTTTAGATTTTGTTATGTATGTTGACTTTAAAGTATGGATTCCTTTATTTCATAATATCACTAACTAACCAAACTTATCATTACAAGTATGTAAAATTATATGAGTATTAAAATATGTATAATTATATTTTGACTGTGTCTATTACTAGTTAATTTATAGAATAGCTAGTTGTATATATTTCGTAGAATACAGGTTGATTAAAAAATAAAATGTGACCAATTTCAGAGCATCAAAATTTTTTATTGAATTAAGTTTTTACATGAAGTTTTCAGTGTGGTTTGCTTTAGCACTTTACATTCTATGTCAACATTTAGGCAAATGAGCTTTTTCGACTATTTTTGGTGGTATTTTTAAAACTTGCTTTTAGGTTGCTTTTTGAAGCCCTTGGATAGCTCTTACTTTACGTCCATTTAATTAGTTTTTTTAAGTATCCTCATAAAAAATAATTGCAAACAGCACAATCAGGGGATAATAGTAGACATTTCTCAGGAGAAAGAAAATTTATATTTTTATCTTTCAGCCATTTTATAGTTGATTTTGTTGTATGACTTGGTGCAGAAACTTGGTGAAAAACTAAGTTTCCTTGAGGTTAAAGGTGTTTACTTTCTTTAATCATGCACTTCATAACTTAATTTTGATAGTATTTAGCGTCAATTTTAGACTTTGGTACAACAAAAAATGGTTTTGCCAAGCCTTCAGAGGATATTCCCATCCAAACCACAACACCTGACGGACAGCTTGCCTTTTGGAATACAGCTTCGTCTTTGCGACGCTTTTCGCGGGAAATTTATGTATCTTCTTTTTGCCAGATGGGGAAGACAGATGAAACAGTGCTTCCTTAGAAGTTATCCATGTTTTGTATGTAACTTTGCATAACGTTAAATACAGAAGGCAAGAACGCTTTCTTCGTTTTTCTACGGTCTTTGCAGACATTTGATAACAGATTGATTTATTTACTTTTTTATAGCCAATTTTCTTTATTCGATGACGAATTATCGATTGCGATACCAGCAGATTCTTTTCTCCCAGAGATATTTTTACAGGGATAAGTTTTTTTAAACTTTTTTTTCCCTTTTTTCATCGACTTCCTTTTGTCCATATTTTTTTTCTGAGAGAGACTTTTGATTACCACCCAAATTTCATTTCTTTTCGAACTTCAGATAGTAATTCATTAGAAAAATGTCTTTTCTGATTTTCAAAGGCTTTATTTATAACAGAGTTTGAGCAACTATTCTTCAAAAGCTTTAACATTCCTTTTCGCGTTTGAGGACCTAATTTCGGAGCCTTAATTTACTGCCACTAATAAAAATAGCTAGACTAGTAATTTAAACGATTTATTTTTTTAAAATAAAACTGGTAATAAAGTGATTCAAATTCACTATAAATAGTAATATGTTTTTAAATTTGGTAACACTAATTATGAATCAACCTGTAACTAGGTGGAAAGTGAAATTATTTAAGTGTATAACGAAATTATTGGTTAGATATTTCATGAAACAAAGGATATAAAAATCTCGTTCGTATTTTAAGAAATAACAGAGTTATAAACTTTCATGATAGCCCACTCACATATATACGTATTATAAGTATTGAGTTATTTATTTAATATAGTAAAGTGAACTTTCAAAATTAAAATAGAATTCATTACATGTTTGTTACATATATTGAGAAAATTTTCTCTGGACCACATTGCTTTGTAAAAGTACTTTTGCTACTGTAAAACAGTAAGCGCCGTAAAGCCAATTTTCAGGATTTTAAGTATTTCATTCAGTTTTCTCAAAATGAGACAGGATTAACTTGAAAAATGGCGCGTTAAGTCTTAGATAAATAATTCAATTTTGTGTAAGTTCTAATTTTTATTTAAATCTTAATCTACTACTACAAGTTTGCATCTGATAAATTGAAATAATTTGAGTTTTTTTAAGGCTGTCTTCATTGTATGTCAAAAAGCGGGAATCAAATCCTGAACACAAAATTTCAGGCAGAAAATTCACAAATTCTCAAATAAATTCGTGATGTTATGTAATATACATTCCTTTATTATGTCTTGTTTGAAATCCATAAATATATTTCAAACAGAATTTTCCATTTGAATACATAAAACGAAAATTGCATTTAACATTAACTGAAAAAAAAATGAAATTGCAAGATAACCAGACATAAGATTTTAGGAAGAAAACTTGAGAAGTTAAAAATGTAATAGAGTTTAAAATATAAAAATATAGATTTAAAATATAAAATAAAAAATAAAAATATTATAAACATTGCTGACTTAGGACAGCTCTTATATATAAAATAATTTTTATAAAAGTGGGTTGAACATGTTTTGTGGCCAGCCACAAATATGCAATATATATATTTGTATATATATATATATATATATATATATATATATATATATATATATATATATATATATAAATAAAAGTGAATAAGTTCTAGAACCTACAGAAAAAAGAAAGAAATTGGAATTCACATGATGCAACAAATGTTAAAAAAGTTCCTAGATAATCATTTTTTATTTAAATTTATTTTATTAACTTAGTTTTGAAGAAATGGCTATCGTTGCAAATTTGTGATATGAGTCTAGAGCAAGGCAACCAATCGTAAAAAGTATTCTAAAATATGCTGTATTTTTTCGTAGACATTAAGATTCCTCAGTATTTTATTTATTTTGTTCACTATTTTAAAATCTTGAAAGAGCTATCTATATTTTACAGGTTTTTGCATCAAATTTAAGATTTTTAGAATCTTCAGAATTATTATCATTGGATTGGTTTTTAATATATTTCAAAGCATCAACTAGAACTATTTCAGAATTAAACTTCGCCATTTGATCAGTACTTGAAGAACAAAGATGTTCCATATGTTAGTTTATATTCGCTACCACACAATACCACACTACATACACAAGAACTCTAGCTCCATGCATGTCACACGGTATACAATTTTCTAATATCTCAGTACGAAATAAAATATCAAAGTAGTCAAGTTGCACTGTAATGTGCGCTGTTCCCTCTTACTAAAGCGCTCAAGATAAAATATTAATATTTAAAGATAAAATAATACAAAAATAAGAACATTTTTTAAGTATGGATAACTAAAAATGACTAACGATTCGCGTCCGTTTTATTACTATTTATTGTAATAAGTAATTTATTGACATTTATCTCTAGCACTAAATGAATTTATTTATTAAAAGGGAGCAAGGGATCTTCTTGTCGTGATAGATCTATATTTCTTTTTCAAAACTGTCACGGGAGAACTTTGAGGTATCCGACTACGTTTGGAAACGTGATTTTAAAAAAAGCGCATAAATGGATAATTTTCATGATATTAAGTGTCACTCAGATTAGAATACATGCATAAAATTGTTTTAAGGACATTTTGACAAAAAAAATTATTTAAGTATAATATTTTGGTAAAAAATTAACTTAGAATAATCTTTTTTCCAAATGTTCTCCTTTTGTGAAAAACGATTCTATTATGATAATATTTTGCCTGTATGTAGCTCAAACCTCTCTACAGAAGCTCAACTAGAAGTTTTGAAAAATTCACATTATTTTCAGAGTTACCACCAATTGAAATAATTATTCGCGTTTTTTTTCTTAAAATTGCTCCCCTCTGTTGTCGTAAAATATGAATAAACCCACTTCTAAGCTATATATTTCGAAATTTCCAGTTGAGCCTTTGAACAGATGTCTGAGCTATACACAGGAAAAATATTATTCTAATAGAAGCATTTTTCACAAAAGGAGAACATTTGGAAAAAAGATTATTCTAAGCTAATTTTTTGCCAAAATATTGTATTTAAATAAAATAAATTTGTCAAAATGTCCTTAAAACAAGTTTATACATTTATTCTAATCTAAGTGACACTAAATATTATGAAAATTATCCATTTATGTGCTTTTGAAAATCACGGTTCCGAACGTATTCGGATACCTTAAGATTTAACTAGATTCAAGAAGCGAATATCATTTTGGTCTCTTTTCAAAAATCTGACTTTGAATCTTTGAAGACATACTCAATCTTATCGTTTTTCTGCATAATTTAGAACAGGTGAGGTTAACATTTTGGTCACGAGATCACCTTTTTGTCTCAATTTTTTTCACGATAGACTTTTATGGAAACTGATATGTGGTGATCGCCTTTATTTGGTAAGCATAGCTAGAAGGTGTATGAATAATTAAAGTTCTCATCTTAGAGTGCTTAAAGCAGTGCTTCTCATACTTTCAATACTGGCGCCCTCTTTTTCAATCATAATTTTTATCGCGCCCCCCTTATACATTAATAATGCACTAAATGCAATAATAATACACTTTGACGCTAAAGCTACAATACGAGATCTTAATTATAAACCATACAAATTAATAACATAAGTATTAAATTTTGAATACTACTCTTTTAAGCAAAAAAAATAAATTAAGTAATAGGATAATTATTATTTTATTTTTCCTTTCTCTAATTTTTAAGTTGAACATATTGCAAAATGCGGCGACTGCTTAGAAGACAAAATATGGATATCTGCTAAATATAGAAAAATAACTCAGAGGGTCGATTTCTAATCATAAGCATTCCTTATAAAAACTTTGCTCTGTAAGACAAGTCCATGGAAGTCGTTAATACTTATTAAACTTGTTCTTAATTTAGTATTAATTAATTAGTTATAAACTACTCTGTGCAGCACTGATACATTAAAAGTATACCGGCCGAAGTACTCGCTCTTTGCCCGAGTTCATTTATAAGAAAATAAAACATTCTTGATATAACAGCTGTATTGCAAGGAGAGTAAAGCCAAGTGCGCGACAATGTTTACAAAATTGTAAAATGTTTTTTTTTAAAAATGATTGCTCAAATTATAATTAGTTTTAAGCGAATTTTAATTTTAAGCCTCACAGAATTAGCTTTTATAATTGATGTTAAATAATGAACAATAATATAAAATTCCGATGAAGAATTATTGTATTATTTTTAATATTTAAAGCAAAAAGACTTCAACATGTTTTAACCTGGGAGCAGGCGCGCACTCGATACGGTCGAGCGGGGTTATTGAGTCACCCCACTCCTTTTTTTTAATAATTATTTTATTGTCCACGATACAAATCGTGATTCCAGAGAATAATTTAATCAAGAGAAAGTTTGCTTACCTACTTTCAAGGACTTATCAATTTTTCTTTGGTAACAAATAAACAATTTTGACAGAATTAACAATTTCGTGATCTGTGTGTCCCACGCGACCACTTCCGGGTAAAAAGTGTATTCATTATGATAATATGTATGTTACTGCTAAAAACAATTGTTATGCGTTATATGCTTGAAAATACTCATCTGGGTCTAAGTCTTGGCCAAGTAATCCATCAAAGTGTGTGCTCTCCGTGGTTTTCCAAATATCATAAAACTGTTTTGCATGGAAAAAAGCGCGCAACAGAGAAATACATTACTTACAACTTCCTTAAATGAGAAATAAACACATAAGAGAGGGTCCATAACTAACTGTACCAATAACTTAGAAGGTCAAACAAATTATAGCTATAATGTGCAGTATTTCAAAAATAATGAAAGTGATGAATTTTTTATGTTCCTAAATTTTTTCGATTCTGCATCTGGGATCTGTTTTTTCTCTGAAAGAGTAGAATGTTAGTTTTAAAAAAGAAAACGTCATAAAAACTCTCTCATCATGGGGTTACAGAAAATTAAATAAAATATTTTTTATTTGGTTATATAGGGTGTATTTTTAGAGAGGTATAGAGCTTTAAATTGCAATAAAACAACAATGTATTATTCGATTGACATGAATTTTTTTTTCGAAAGATAATCTTGTGGCATTACATTTTAAATATGATCAAGCAAGGCGTAGATTCGTCGAATGGGCCCAAAACGAGATTGCCGTTGTTCCCGATTTTCATAAGCGAATTTTGTTTAGCGATGAAACGCACTTCTGGTTGAATGGCTACGTCAACAAACAAAACTGCCGCATTTTGGAGTGAAGCTAATCCACAAGTGTATGTCGAAACACCGTTACATCCAGAATAACTGACTGTTTGGTGCGCTTTATGGGCTGGTGGAATCATTGGTCCGTACTTCTTCAAAAACGATGAAGGCCACAACGTTACAGTCATTGGTGATCGGTATAGAGCCAAGCTTACTAACTTTTTCATTCCTGAATTGAACAATCATGATGTCCAGGAGCTGTGGCTCCAACAAGACGACGCACACATGTAACACAGCTCGTGCCACAATCGATTTATTGAAAGACATGTTTGATGACCGCCTAATTTCACGGTTTGGAGCTGTGAATTGGCCTCCAAGATCTTGTGATTTAACACCGCTAGACTATTTTCTGTGGGGCTATGTAAAGTCATTGGTCTATGTGGATAAGCCACAAACGCTTGACCATTTGGAAGACAACATTCGCCGTGTTATTGCCGATATACGGTCAGAAATGTTGGAAAAAGTCATCGAAAATTGGACGTCCAGATTGGACTACATCCGAGCCTGCCGTGGCAGTCCTATGCCAGAAGTCATATTTAAAATGTAATGCCACAAGATTACCTTTCGAATAAAAAAAATTCATGTCAATCGAATAGTACATCGTTGTTTTATTGCAATTTAAAGTTCTAGACCTCTAAAAAAACACCCTTTAGGATCAAAGATTGCTAATTAAGTATTCAAGAAGTTTTTTTTTTGATGATTTAATATCGCGCGCGCGCCTATAACTTATGTCAGAGTAAAAGTGCATTTTTTATTATGTCTGAAAGTATTTTGTTTTACTTCATTCCAGTAAATTAATTATTTTTTAAATCTTTTATTTTCGATATGCTAGCGCCCCCCTCGTAAGGTTATCACGCCCCCCAGGGGGCGCGCCCCACAGTTTGAGAAACACTGGCTTAAAGTTCTAAAGAATTGAACAAATAATTTTGGATAAATTACAATTAATTGTTTAGAAAAAGTATCATTACGGCAGAATAGCTAACATGTTTTGCCATTCACCCTTTCTTGGTTTATAATTTACATTTCACAAGCTATCAACAATAATTGTCTTTAGATTAGACTAGGCGATCGACCTGTTGGACATCCCTGATGTCGGAGATATTTGAGTATTAATGGCCTGTTGTTCCTTAAGTATAATGTCCAGCACTAACTTTTTATACGTTTGTATTGCAGGTTGTTCCGGTTTCTTCAAGCGCAGCATCCACAGGAATCGCGTGTACACGTGCAAGGCGCAGGGAGACCTCAAGGGCAAGTGCCCCATCGACAAGACCCACAGAAATCAGTGCAGAGCCTGTCGACTCAGGAAGTGCTTTGAGGCGTGTATGAACAAGGACGGTGAGCGAGTCTTACGGGATACATTAAATAAGATTAAGAAGTGTGTCAATGGTGGTTTCAGTTACTGTTTCACTAATTTTATTTGAGAATTTAGTTATGTTTTTGTTCTAAATATCTCATTCATAAATGTTTTAAAAATTATTTCTTCTTCATTTCTCACCCTATAAACACGAAATCGTATAAGTAAGAAAACTGCTCTTTTGCTTCTTAGGACGAGTGAACACTTGCGTATTATATTTCCCGCAAGGAAGTATGCATGTAAGAAAAGATAAAAAAGAATTAATTGTTGTATAATCAGAAGTACCAAACACTATTACTATTTAAATTTTTAAAAAAGATTTTAAGGAAATGAACTAAAACAAGGAACACCAAATATCGTTTTTCCCCCATAGACTTTCTGTAATGCATATTAATGAAAGATAAAATTTACTCGAACTCATTAAAAATCTACAAAGCTTCGTCAACAAATATTAACCAATTTTATCCCTTACATAGACTGCTAAATTTACATTTAACTAATTATTATTATTTATTTTTAATTTAATCATATTTTTTTTACTAACAACGCTGTTTGAAGTTGTGCGGGGGCTAATGGAAAGGAAGCTCGTATAATTTTGAATTATTAGTCAAGTAATGGGAATAACTTATGAAATGGAAGCCGACTGTCCAAACTTACACACCATGCCACCGTGAAGACATTAACACTGAACAGATTCAAAGTGCATCTAACTAATTTGTAGTGGTACCTGGAGTAGAAAATGCTGGTCACAGGTTCGCAACCATGACCCTTTGACCACTGCGGATACGTTTATTATTATTATTGTTAATATTACCTCATAATTCGGCGTAAAATGTACACTCTTTACACAAAAAATAAGATCAAAACTTTCGCAAGCGCTTTATACGCCATGTATAAAAATGATAGCTTTAAAAATAATAAAAATGATACGAGAATAAAAAGAGAATTATACTTCCACATATATTGAAACACTGTTTATTTAAAAGAAATGACCTTCCTTATGAAGTTAAAGGGCTTAAGTTATAGAAGTATACTATTTTTCAAAAGCCGAGTATAATGCCTCAAATAAATGATTTCAATACATAGAAGCATTGCACAAGTACATTTCAGGTTTGTTCATAAAAAAAGTACTCGTTATTATAGGCTAATGTACCAGAAAATTTAAAGTATAAGTGCGTGTTATACTCCTAAGTATACGGTATTCGTTTAATAATAATATTTATCCATAATAAAAATGTTAAACTTACACTAAATAATACTTATATTATATTTTAGATAACTCTGTCAAAATTTTATGCATATCAGGTCTCTCTTCCAAATATCAAAACAGTTAATGTTAGCAGATTAATTGTTCTCTTTTTAAATGAGCTGTAAAACTCTTATTCAATTGTGGTATAAGTTTCTGAAAAAGTTTATTTAGGTCATTCATTTGTTCAAATAGTGAAAAATATATTGAAGCAATATTTGTAGTAGTAAAAAAAAAAGAAACGCTTTCTTAAATCTCTCAGTGCCAATTTAATATAATTTAAACTAAACCAAACATCAGAATTCATTTAATTCTCTTCCATAATCCTTCGTAGATTAGATTTGAAAGTCTTTATGCTGATTCTTCTTTGAAAATAATAAGCGTGTGGTATTTTCCTCCCGGAAGCTGAAGTCGCTTATTGCGTTCAAGGGATGGCGATGAAATAAATTCGAGGTGTCACTAATTGAACAAGAGAGAACGAAAAAAATCGCTCCCACTTCATGTATAACGTTGCTTGAAGTCTGTGAATCGCAAAAATAAATCCAAGAAACCATTACTTTGGACGAAGGAAAACAAAAGGAGAAGGGGTAAGTGAGAAATGAAAATGTCAAGAAAAAGAAAGAAGAGAGAGATAGAGAGGGAAAAAAGAACTTTCTCCCTTCTTACGCACCCCTTAAGCAAACGATGACATTTTCACTCAACCCTTTTCCTTCGCGAAGTCGTTTTCAGCTAAGAAAACATGGCCGGGAGGAAAAATTACTCCAAGTTGTTCTTTTTCTCTTTTATTATTTTGATAGGCCATAAAATGGCTGAGGCCGCGGTGACATAGAGTGATCCTGCTCGCACCAATTTATAGCACTTTCCCATTTTAAGCTCCGCTTGTTTCAAAAGTAATTGGATTTTTTCTCTCTCTCATTCGCCTCTCTTTCTCAAAATGGTTGTCAATTTTGAAAAACAATTTGAGGCGCAATTTGTATTTGGTTCCTATTATTTAAATTGATTTTGGTATTTTGTTTTGTTTCATTGAAAAACGAAAGAAATTATTGCGAATTAAAACTACTCTTGTGTTGCCATTGAGAAAACATTATACAGTGTTTTATTTCAATTCTTCTCAGATTAAGTTTCTTTTGTTTTCTCCTCACTTCAATTGATTGACAAAGGGAAATATATCTTTATATTTCTAACATGATACATGTTCATCTGTTGTCATTTTATTTGTCTCTCTTGCGAAATTCCGTGAAACATTTTTTTAAGATTAGTATAAGAATCACTTGAGGATAGTTTTGAAAACAGATTATTGGAAAATAATTCTCAAAAAGAATAGACAAAAATTATTTATGTAATACAGATTTTTTACATAATTTTTTCATTGAGTTCAGTAAGTAGTTGTTTAATAATAGTTAGAGAGTGTGTTATTATATCTATAGCAATTATATCTTCGAACTTTGTTGATTCCCGTAACCCTTGAAGTTATGTGTTTCTGGAGAACTCCATCCAAGCTGCCTTAGAAGAATACTATATTTAAAATAATATTTAAAATAGGTCAACACATTATGGGTATTTTAAGTAAAGGCAGTTTAAAAAAATACAGTTTTATTTATTATAATTTTTTAACGTAATTTTGATATAAATTACCCATTGTTTGTCAGATGTTATCTACCATCACATTACATTTAATAACTGAGATATGTGTTACAACCAAAATCTAAGTCTATCGAAGCTATCTACAGTCGAATTTTGTGTTCTATGTTACTTTGTTTCTATATTTTGTTTCTGTTACACTCAACATTGAAAAACATTTTTAACTTGAATACATTGTTCAGAATGGCATTAAAATGTTTATAACTGTATGAGAGAGAAACGTATGCGTATTTCTGAAAATTTGCAAACTAAAATTTAGGAGCTGTTACAGCTTGAATTTAGACTTTAACGTCGAATCTACAAACTATTCTTTCTCCCTCATTTCCAAGCCTTCTAATTTATCCATGCTACTTTTACGGAATTTAAGTAACCCAAAGTTTCCACGGAATCTAGGTTGAAGACATCTTGATTTGTAGTATCTAATGAGTTAATATAAATTATGAGTAGTTTTAGATTAATTTAAAAACAGAGGGGGCTCATTTTTGTTAATTATTAAACATAATGAATGTTTTTAAATGCAAATAGAATTCTCGTAGAATAATGCATGTATTTTATTTATCAAAAACTTCTAAAATAAAAAGTAATATATATAGAAAAAATATACTTAACTAAGAAAGAATATGTGTTAAAATTTAAGTGTGGATACATTTGCAAAAATATAAATCCCATAAAGAATATATATTATTTTTTAATAACAATTATTCAAAAAAAATATTTTTATCAACAAGAATTATTGTTTGTTAGCCAAGAAATCAAAATATATTTAATAAAAAAAGTTATCAAAACTTTGAACATGTCATTACAGGGAGTTTGTTTTCAATCGGAAGGGATACTATTGATAACAGGTGCTCAAAAACTATTTCCGCTATGCCTTTGAATCCTGAAGCTAACGTGGTGTTTGATGAGCGAGATGACAACTCAAATGTTATGATCATCACTTGACTTTGCTTCAAAAATTGTCTCTTGTCCATTGTCAATAGCCCTCGTGTAGCTTCAAAGCGGTATGTTTTTAAGGCTGTCATCGGTAAAAGTACGAGAGCTTGAACTAAACGCACGAGAGCTTGAGCGCATTTTCAGACAGAAAAATGCCTCAATTTCCATGGAAATTTGCAATATCTTAGCTCATATCTCTGTTAACAATATAGCGTTTTTAAAATTTTTAAAATATTTCATGAATTTTTTATTTTTCGTTTTAATACGTGAAGGCGTAGCCCATTTAACATTACGATATAGGAGAAATACGAATGAATCAGAAGAAGAAAAAATGAATTAAAACTCGGTTAAAAATGGGAGGTATGATAAAAAAATACTGCTTTTTAAAGGATAGTGAAGCCAGAATATCATATTAATTTTTCATTTCTTTTATATCTAAAAAATGTTCCAAATTCGAGTCCTATTCTTTAACATTAACCGAAAACAGCCTTAAACAACCGATGCACTTCTAAATTCTAAGCTACATGGAAAAGACTTGAGCTGGCACATCATTCTTCTTATTTTTGCACATTGATTCGGGGAAGTTTTTACCAGACAATTTTCTACAAGAAACAATGCCCCTTACCCAACACACTCAATTGTTGAAGAAATCAAACCGAATGCCGGTTTGAGTTGAACATCATTGTCCATAAAATTTGAGCAAGTGCTCTCAATACAGTCCTGAGACCCATATTAGTTATTCACTTAATTATATATATATATATATATATATATATATATATATATATATATATATATATATATATAATGTTATACACAAAATACATGTGTGCGTATGTATGTGTGTGCGTGCGTGTTCGACATTGTTTAATCCGTACCATTAAACACACAGCTATCGCATATATCAAACGGAAACACAAGTAAAAGCTGCAAGAATTAGCGAAACAAAGGATGGAAAGTAAATATTATTTGTTAACATAAATAACAAATTCGAGAATTATTTATTATTTCATCAATATTTATTTGTGGTCAAATAGAAAACAAATGATTGATTGGCTCATTGATTGATTGTTTTTTAACTTCGCGATTGCCTTTGTAATTTTGAACTTCAGTATAAATTAAGGGATGATAAAAAAGGAAAGAAATTAATCGAATGTAATCAAATAAACATAAGTTCTATTATATAAAAGTATTTTAAGATCAGTATTAACTTATGCATGTGAAACTTGGTCCATGTCTCGAACAAATGAGAACAAGATAAGTATCTACGAAAGAAAGATTTTAAGATTTATTTTTGGAAGAATTCAAGAACATTTTAAGTGGTGAAGAAGATCAAATTCGGTGTTTTATCGCTCATATAAAGAATCTGATATCCTTAACTTCATCATCAAAATACAACGAAGTAAATGGAAAGGCCATGTTGTCAGAATGGATGAAGACCGCACCACTAAAAAAGTCTTCAATGCCCAGCCAATTGGCACACAAAAGTCAAATACAAGATAGATTGATGAAAACTAGAAAAAGACCTTACAGAGTTTTGAGAACTAAATATTGGAAAACAGTAGCAGGAAGAAGGCTAACCTGGAAAAGGCTTCTTGAGAAGGCCAGGACCCACCCTGGGCTGTCAAGCCACTGAGAAAGGAATTTATTTTTTCTATTAATGTATTCGAATCGAGATAAGAGCCGGTAAATCATCTAAAATAATGAAAGAGTTGATTTTTTAAAGAAAATGAAAATAATTTGTGCTTAATAGTTCTCAATTTCTGACATTCAAAATGAAATTTAGATTCGATTAACAATTATTACTTACACTTTCAAATGAATAACCACTTGAATGGTAGATACTTCCACGTCATTTTACTTTCTTCTAGTGAGTCTAAGTTCGAGTCTAGAAGCCAGTAAGCAACCAGCCGTCGTGCGGAGGAGCAGATGCACGGTCAATCTGTCTAATTTCAAAGCTGTCCCTTTAGCGGGATGTGAAAGTATGGAGAGGAGGGAGTTTCAACTCTGGTGTCATCCTCGTCACTTGACCATGTTTCAAAATTACGAGGTCCGTCTTCAGTAAAATACGAGTGGCTTCAGAGTACGACGTAAGTTAAAATCACAACAAATCAGCAAGTAGCAACAAATAACTAACATATATTATTTATAGTGTTCTTAAATCGAAGTCGGTATCTTTTTACAGCTATATAAAAGTATATAAATATGCCTAGAAACTTAAAAAGGGGATTTTTCATCCCTTTTTTTACATGTTTTTTTCATATTAAATGAAGATCTTAATTACGTCTTATAGGGTTCTTGGATATTATAAAAACGCATTTTTGTTATTAGTGCATTGAAATCATATTTGCTTCCCACATGTTTTCTACGTGTAGGAGGAACATATCTATTATCGTGTAAAGAAAGAGTTCGATATACTTGATTAGTATATATTGGATCACTATTATACTCTGAAAATATGTTCTAAATTCGAGTCCTATAATGTAACAATTAAGCATAGACAACCTTGATAATAAACCCTCTAATTTATCAAGTCATGTTTTAACCAGGCATAGTGAATCCACAATAGAGCTATCGTATAAAACTATAGCACTCACACCTTTAAACGATTTATTTTAATTCTTTTTTTCTCTTCGACCGATCAGATGATTTTTTCAACCAACCGTCACTTTCTATCCCCTCCCCTCCCGAAAAATACCCACAGCTGTTTCCCGACGGTAAAGGAAAGAGACTTCAAACAAACAAAACAAAACAAAAATATATCTTGGGGGCTCCTACGTACAAAATCTTCTGGCTTTACCAAAAGATTTAATACTGAATTGATTTTCTCCCTTCTTTCTGCTTCCACCCCCATCCCCGTATGCACTCTCACAACTATCATAGAGCAAGTAGCTCAGAAGTGAAGCAAACAATACAGGCGGAGAGGAGAAAAGAGTTATCCCAACTATATCACGAATCAAAAGGCACCAGAGGAAAGATTTCCAATACCCGGAGCACCATCCACTCCTTTTCTCCGTCCCCAACCCAATCGGATGGATCAGGTTTCGTCAGTCCCCGGATGTGTTAAGTACTTGTGTGTGCCTCCCCCCCCCCTTATGGTCTTACTTCCGTGTTTACTCTGATAAAAGGGCCTCTGGAATATCACGGAAGGATCAGGGGAGTATGAACTGGGTTACAGAGCATGCTCCAGCTGACTCCTTGGAATCAAAACTAAAGCCAAAATCTTTCAAGCATTTGTGTTTCAAGTTATTTTATTCGACTCAATTCGGTAACATAAAAAAATAAATAAATAAATAAAAGCAGTCTACATCTCTAAGCCTTTTAAAACATTTTAGTTGCTGTCATTTTGATAAAAGAATTTAATAATATTATATAACAATTTTTTATTTTATTTTAAAATGTCCATCTTTTGGAAAAAGTAGGACATACTGATTCTCTCTCTCCAAAAAAATAATTTGTGTCAGACATTTTATCCAAAATAAAGTATAAAAAAAGGTAAGATTGTGTTTATAAATGTGAAAACTTGACAGGATCATAAAAACTGGTGATTGTTTCTAATTTGGTGTAATATTTCATATAGTAGATTGGTTCGTGTTTTTTATACTAATATAACACTCTAGAATAATAAGAGAACAATTATTGATGAGTCTTCTAATTAGAACCACAAGAGCCAACACTGAATTTATATAACACCACTAAGGGACTTTGAAATTCAGTTGAACGTAATGTGCATTCCATTTGGAAGAACCGATACTCAAACCAACAACTTTATTTGAATGTTACATTTCATAACATTCGTGTGACCACGATAACCTAGTGGTCACGGTAACGGACTCGTGGCCGGCGTGTCATGGGTTCGAGCCTAGTACCGCTTAATACCCTCCGTGTAGGGGGGTGACGCACGTTAAATCTGTCGAGGCTCGAACGTCTTCCCATTGTTGTGGTGTGGAAGTTAGGAGAGGGAGGAGACAACTAAGATGTCGTCCTAATCACTTGACCAAGGTTCAAAATGACGAGGTCCGTCGCCAAAAGCCCTCGAGTAGCTGAATAGTGTGACGTTAATGTTCACTCATTCCTGAAACTCATGATTGTGCCCGCTGGACATCTGCGACGCTACAAGTTAACCAAAGAAGAAGCTTATACCAGCTTATATATAATAATTATACCAGATATTATACCAGAATAAAATATATAAAAATTACAACTAGCCGGCTGGCTGAATTAGTTGGTTTGGCACTGGCCTTGCACTCCCATGTTTTTACCGGTTCGACCCCGCCCCAAGTCGGGGGATTTTTATGATGCAAAAAATCAATCGACAGCGTCCATGTAGCATGATTATGCGGCATATAAAAGATCCCTTGAATACCTGTTTGACTTGGGTGCGTCTTCTTACAATGATTGACAATGGAGTCATGTACAAGTAAAGAATCACTTCAATTTTAATAAAATATTATTTGATTATATATTCGGGAATGAAAGCCCTCACGCTTGTGTGATGCCGAAGTTAGAATGGAGAGCCGATTCAGCTGTTGTCCTCGTCACTTGACCTCGGTTCAAGAAACCTCGTGTTACTTTGTGTCGGACTTTAACAAATATTCACTCGTCACATGTACGTATGAATCAAATGGAACCTTAAGTTATCCGACTACGTTCGGAACCATGATTTAAAAAAGCACATAAATGGGTAATTTTGATGATATTTAGTGTCCCTTAGATTAGAATACAAGTATAAAATTGTTTCAAGGACATTATGACGAAAAAACTTATTTAAATACAATATTTTGAACTTAGAATAAACTTTTTCAAAACGTTCTTTTATAAAAAAAATGCTTCTGTAATAACAATATTTTGCTTATATAAAGACTTCTCCAAAGAGTCTGAACTAGGATTTTTGAAAAATTTACATTATTTTCTGATTTACCACCAATTGAAATAGTTATCGGCGTTTTTTTTTCTTAAAATTTCTCCCTTCTGTTGTAATAAAATATAGATAAATCCACTTCTACGTTATATATTTCAAAAATTCTAGTTCAGCCTCTGTACAGAGGTCTAAGATATATATGCAAGCAAAATATTATTATAACAGAAATATTTTTCAGAAAAGGAGAATGTTTTGAAAATTGGTCATTCTATGTTCAGTTTTTGTCAAAAATTGTACTTAAATAATTTTTTATTGTAATAATATTCTTAAAACAATTTTATATACGTTTTCTAATCTAAGTGACACTAAATATCATAAGTATTATTTATTTATAAGCTTTTGAAAAATCAGCTTTTCGAACGTGTGTGTGTGTGTAGTCGGATACCTTAAGATCCTCTGATAGGAACAAGACAAAAAAGTTGGAGAAGGGGACATTTATGAATTGGGTGGATTCATGTTTTTATTAAAGTTCCATTACAAAGCAATGTGAAGGCTTTTGACGACGGGCCTTGGAGAGATAGAGAGGATCTTGAATTTCAATAGATTTAGAGTGCCTAAGTCCCTCTCTGTGGCGCCAGGATTTGAACCCATGAAATAAGAGAAAGGAAGATAAAAGGCAAATACTGATGGTAAGGAGGAGGAATGTTTATGCAACCTGCATTACCCATATTTATAACAGACAACAAATTTCGTGGGAGAAAGAAAGGCGCAATCACGCACTTTGGGAGTAAAAAGTTACGTTGTTGATGAAGGTGAGCTTCTGGAAAGTTTTCCATTTAGAAAAAAATTTGGTACTGTAATAACATGATCATCGGAACGCCTTGTAGCATAATTAAGGAGTGAGTGAGTGAATATTAACGTCGCACTGTTCAGCTACACGAAGGCTTTTGGCGACGGACAACGTAATTTTGAACCATGGTCAAGTGACATGGACGACACCTGAGCTGGCACCCACTCTCCTAACTACCACACCAACGAGAGGACGTTTTAGCTCTCGATAGATTTAACGTGCATCGCACTCCTACACGGCGGATATTTTGTGGTACTGGGCTTGAGCTCGTGACAAGGACAGCCACGATCCGATACCTTGACCACTCGGCTACCGCGGCCACACGTAATTAAGGAAGGCTGAAAGGTTAATTAATAGCAATATGCACTCGGACCTCGATTTAATGAACCCTTATTTAACGAATTTCGTGACTTAACGAATCTTTTTATTTCCCCAATTAAAATTGAGGTAAAACTCCTTTTTAACTAATAATAACTCCGAAGTAACAAATTATTTCAACCACCGAAAAAAGATTTTTTTTATTAGTTTAAATAAGAAAAAAAATTAGATTTCTTTTCAAATGACGTCCTTTTTGCACGAAATAGAAAAGGCCTTTTCTTATGAGTAACACATTTTGAAAGCAAATTTTGACTACCCATTGTTTTCAACTTTACAGTTGTAGATGTGTCATGAGTGAAACCTATCACGGGAGCTTTGAATAGGACAGGGAATTCCTTATCTCATCCCTCTACCCAACGCAAGGGATATCTTTTAAAAGATTTTACTATTTGCTGTCTTTCTGAGAGACGTGGGGTTTACTATACGTACGGTTTTGCAGAAAATATTGTTTTTGAAAATTTGTTAAGCATGGCAGATTGCCGGAAACAAATGGGTAGTAATTTTTATGTAGAAATTGATAATGAAACTCCTATAAAAACTGTTGTATTTATTCTAATTCTTTATATTGTTTGGAAACTGTGAAAACATACCTCATGCAGAACAATGTATAAGACGCAGTATTTTCTTCTCTACAAACAATCGAGAACATAAAGATTGTTAAACATCTATTAGTCATTATTTTAAAATTTCTAATTAACTGGTGCGTAATAATTCAATAATAGTATTAGTAGAATAAAATTAATACTTTTTTTTAAAAAAAGTAAAGCAGCGTTGCTTTTTATAATTCATTACTAAATAAATTATTCAATACTAAAATTACATATTATATGTTCTCTTATGGATAAAACTAGATTAGTTTTGCAAATTTAAATCGAAAATAGAAATTTGAAGAAAGATGTTTCTCTGGGGAAAAAGTTTTGCTCTCGAACATGCCCGTGCAACGTCGGGCTAAACTGAGAGAAAAGAAACCTGTCAGTCAAGGAGGAGAAACTGAAGACATTTCAAAAAAGGGAGTTTTAATGGCATAAATATAGAAATCACACGCATTAAGCGTACACAGACACCCAGAAGTACTGTCCTGCAGAAAGGGAAATTTCCATCGTGAATGAAGCTACACTCTTGGAAAAAGCCCGTGCAACGCTGGGCTAAGCGGAGGCAAAACAGACCCGTACGACGGCGCAAAGACGTAGAAGAAATTTCTAAAAAGGAAATTTTAAAGACAAAATATAGAAATCACACACAATCCAAGTACTGAATACGAGACGGTAAGAGGTAATTTCCATTCGCAAAAAGTTATGCTCTTGAAAAAGCCTGTGCAGCGCCGGGCCACGCAGCTAGTAATAGTATTATTAGATGCTGAATAAAAAATGTATAATTTCTAACTATGGATATTTGTTGTGTAGATGATTATTATAAAATTTCAAGAAAGTAAAAAAAAAACAGATTTTTATTGGACGCCGTTATTACGAATAACCCCGATTTAACGAATAAAATGTTTAATCCCGATGAATTCGTTAAATAGGGGTCTGACTGTATATTATTACATAATCAGTTAATATATTAATTATTAGCACTATGTATTAATTTCCTAGATTAATGAAATACAAATATCTTATTTTATCCAATTCACTCAAAATCCCTGTGAATTTATATTTTCAAATAAAATTAATCAAAATTAAAATAACTCTTTATATAGTATATAATTTTAAAAAATTATGTGAATATATCGTTAACGATAAAATAATTATGTATATACAAGTCAACAGGCAAACATCGGAAAAGAGATATAAAAAAAAGAATAGGGTCTATACAATGTGAAACATTTTAATCTGGAAGACATGCGCATTAGTTCAGTCTTTCCTCTCCCTAGTTGGCCAGAGGAGTTAAGTCCGATGTCCTGTAGCAAAGCTGAAAAGGGGAGAATGTCGGTTAATCCAGGATCGGCGCTGGGGACAGTGTTTGCGTAGTATTCATCCTGAATCTTCTGCCGACAGCACGGTTCGTCGTGACCTCTCAACTTCACTCGGGTTTTGATTTCCTTCTCAAGAGGCGTTGTATCAGGTCGCCTGACAGTTCTCTGAATATTTAAACTAGCATCCCAATTTCTAGGGGTAATACAGAATGAAAGAACCTCGTACTATAATGGGATTGCTTTATGTTTTGAAACAAAAGTAGGGAAAGAATGTATCATGTTTTGTCTACGACAAAGTTTCTTCTGTCAGATTAAATCAATTTACACTTAATACTAAAAATGTTGAATTTATTAATTTTTTTTTCCTTTATGGTTAAAAAAACAATTTCACTGATAAACTACACATCAGTGAGACAATAATTGTTGAAAAATATTCAATTCTACTTAGAACGAATTTTTACATGTTTTAACCCCCGGAATTTAGTAAAAATGAAAAGTACTCGTAAATGTGTTACGTTGAATTTCAAAAAAAATTTTTTGTAAGGTTGTCCTTTTGTTGATAAGGGACTAAATTTTTCGCTCAAATTTACCGGAGTATAAAGTTAGCAAAATAGTCAAGTGTTCATGGTCGCAAACTCGTAACTGACGTTTGCTTCTGTCGAATCATACATTCGAGTCCCTGGTACAATTCAAGTTCTGTTGCGTAGAAGGGCTGATGTACGTTTTATCTGTCGTGATTCCAAGTACTTGTATTGTTGTGGTGTGGAAAATTGGAAATGAGGGTTTCAGCTCAGATGTCATTCTCGTCATTCGACCGTAGTAGCTCAAAATTACCAGGTAGACCACCAGTAACCCAAGTCAGGGACATCTTAAGATTTCTTGAGGCCCTGGGCCTTTGAGCAAAAGTAGATACAATCTGCAATTCTTTTAAAACGTCCCTAAGGGTAACATACGGTGTCAAATACTCGCTGAAACGGTAACCAATGACAAATGAATGTACGTGACTCACAAGCTCACTAGCATAGGCCAGCGTTTCTCAAACTGTGGGAACACCCCCTAAGGGGTGTGATAACCCTACGTGGGAGGCGCAAGCATATCGAAAAGTAAAAAAAAAAAAGAAAAAAAAAAAGATTATTTTTTAGTTTACTGAGAAAGGAAGCAAAACAAAGTAATCCTCTTCGATAGAAATATCAATTTCTTATTCATAAACACTTTGCAAAAATTTACCACCTGATAACGCCTAGTAATAAAATAACCAAGATGAATGTACTGTGCCCCCGTGTGTTTACAAAGTCCATAGAAAATTCTTAGCTTTAAGAGTCTCATTTTTATATAATTTACTACTGTTACACATTTGTCGCTAACACTATTCATACCAGAATTCCTTTCTTTGGAAGTCAGAGCTTCTCTGTAGATCAAGCAATATGTAGAGATGCATAATGGAGAGTTTTGTTTTACGAGTGCTTGAATACTTCGGAATTTTCCACTGATTGTACGAGCACCATCGGTGTATATTCCGACTAAGTTGCTGTTGCCGCGCGTGTTTTATCCTAGGATACATACGACAGATGAGAGAACAGAAACATGCAATACAAGCACAGAAGAATATGAAATCTTTATTACAAACAATGATCCCAGCATAGAACAGAAGGGGACGATTCCATTCGAGACAGGAATCCATTTCAGGCAAAAAAGTCCGACTTCTTTTCCCTAAGATATAACCATGCATTATTCGGAATTCGAACCCAAGCCCACTCGGTTACAAGCCGAGGGTCATATCCACCATACTGGCTGGGTGGCATTCCGAAAAAGTAACATAATACTTATCCCATCACTTAAGATATCCGACTACGTTTGGAAACGTAATTTTAAAAAAGCGCATAAATGGATAATTTTCATGATATTTAGTGACACTTAGATTAGAATACATGTGTTTTATACATGTGTATAATAGTTTTAAGAACATTACGACGAAAAAGGTATTTAAATACAATATTTTGGCAAAAATTAACTTAGAATAATCTTTTTTCAAAACGTTCTCCTTTTATAAAATATACTTCTAAAATAATAACATTTTGCTTATATAAAGTAAACACTTCTCCAGAGAGAGTCCAAACTATTTTTTTTAAAAAAAAGATTCACATTTTTTCAGAGTTACAACCCATTAAAATAGTTATCGGCATTTTTTTCTTAAAATTTTTCCCCTCTGTTGTCGTAAAACATGTGGATAAACCCACTTCTAACTTATATATTTTTAAAATTCTAGTTGAGCCTCTGTAAAGAGGTATGGGCTATATACAGGCAAAATACACTCATGTCCAAAATTATCTTTACATACCCAAAAATGATGATATTCAATGAAATATCCAATCAATGTGATCCGTATTTGCAGGGAATGTGTGAAAACCAAGCCTAATTACATTATCCAATCAAAAGTAATCAAACGGTTTGTGATATGCAAATCTAGGCGTTACGTCATCCAAGGGTGAATCAAGCGCTTTTTGCGCAAACTGAATATTTGAGTGAATTTCTGCAACATAGCGTTTGATTTCAGTGTGTAGGGACTCAAAGTGGTTTGTTATGGCTTCGAGGTATCATTTGGAAGAATCTGTAAAATGGCGAATTATCGGCCGTTTAGAAGCAGGGCAGTCAATCACGGAAACAGCCACATGTCTGAATATTTCAAGACAGACAGTCTCTAAGCTATGGAAACAGTTTCAAAATGATGGAACTGTTGTAAGGAGGCCTGGACAAGGTCGGAAACGAATGACAACTGCTTCTGAAGATCGGTATCTGGCATTAACTGCCCGTCGTAACAGAAAGGCTACTGCTCGCCAGTTAAGTTCAGAGCTTGCAGCCGCCACTGGAGCTGTTGCATCACGGCAAACAATATACAGAAGGCTTAACGAAAAAGGCCTTTATGCCAGAAAGCCAAGGGTATGTGTTTTACTGTCTTCACAGAAAAAGAGGGATCGCTTTAATTGGTGTAAAGAACATCAAAACTGGACTGAACATCAATGGTCCCATGTTCTCTTTACTGATGAGTCGCGGTTTAGTTTAACAGGTGATTCTAAACGTGTTTACATCTGAGGGAGTCAGGAACACGAAATGATCCCTCGAACATTGTGGAACGTGACCGTTTCGGTAGTGGAGGTGTGATGGTATGGGGGGAATAATGATCGATGGACGTACGCCTCTACACGTGTTCAGAAGCGGATCTGTGACAGGCCAGATATATCGGGATGAGGTCTTAGATCCTTATGTAAGACTTTTCAGGGGTGCATATGGACGTGACTTTTTATTTATGGATGATAATGCTCGTCCACATCGAGCAAACCTCGTTGATGAATTCCTTGAAAGTGAAGACATTAAGCGAATACCTTGGCCAGCAAACTCTCCTGACCTTAACCCAATAGAGAACTTATGGGACTACCTTGGAAGAGCCATTGAACGTAGACATCCTCCTCCTAGAGATGTAAATGGCCTGAAGACTGCATTGCTGGAAGAGTGGAGTTTAATTCCCCAGACTGTGATTAACAACGTTATTTCCAGCCTTAAAACACGTTGTGATATGTGTGTACGAGTCAGGGGAGATCATATTCCATATTAAATTCGTAAGACTTAATTCTTTTTCTGAATCATTCCTTTTTTTCTTAACTCTCTTTGTCACACTTTATTACCATTTTTATTGTTTCATGCTACATGTGGTAATCTTCAATTTTTTTCTTTTGCATTTATGTGTCATAATGTTATGTATCATTCCACGAAAATTCATTAAATTATAAGTCATAGTCTCTGAGAAATCCGTGAATTTATGCATGTAAACATTATTTTGGACATGAGTGTATTATTATAATAGAAGCATTTTTCATAAAAGGAGAATATTTTGAAAATGGGTCATTCTATGTTCATTTTTTGTTAAAATATTGTACTTAAATAGTTTTTATTGTAATAATATTCTTAAAACAATTTTATATACATTTTCTAATCTAAGTGACACTAAATATCATAAATAGTTTCCAGTTATACGCTTTTGCAAAATCGCGGTTCCGAACGTAGTTGGATACCTTAAAAATACGGTTGTAATTTGTATAGTTTTTCATTAATGTATTGAAGCTTTAGCGTCAAAGTACATTATTATTGCATTTCATAATGTGTTATTGTATGGAAGGGGGCGTGATGAAAATTAAGACTGATAATTGGGCGGCGAATATTAAAAATTTGAGAAGCACTGACCTAGGCGCAAACCGACCAGACTGACCTCCTCCTTCCGACTAAATGTCAGTGCAGGGTAGAATACCGAAGTCTGATCGTAAGCATGACATAATAATATAGTCTTGCGGCTGTTGCCAATTGGCAAATGGTTTGAAATTGTTAATTTTTCGGGGAATAATATTTCACGAGGAAAATGATTAGAATCATGATCTTTTTGAGGCCAAGGACCCGTTGGTCTGTCTTAAAATGTTCCCGGCTCTTTGTTAGGCTTCATAGTACCACATTAATAAACGTACAGTATAATACATTTATACTGCACGTACATTGTATGCACCTAAACTAAGAATCAGATGTGGCTGCTGTGGATAAAATATACAAACATAAGAAATGCAACGTATTTTTTTAAAGTAAACTTAATTGCAATTTCTGTCATAAAAACTACAATCATATACTTATAATTCAAAAACTGCCGGTCTCCCAATTAAAAATAGTTTTTTATTTAAAATATCACACATTTTGTCTACTTTATTATTAAAAACTCATCACAAATATAGGTCTAAAATTGAATGACAAAAAAATCTTCTTTAAGTTTCTTTTTATCAACAAAGAACAATTAATCCTTTTTTGATACAAAAAATATAACTTAGGAATCAAACAGATAGCAAGAGGAAAGGAATCGGAAATTACATCATTCAGATTATAATACAAAATGTATACGAAATATTTTACTTAGTACAAAGGTTAAAAAGTTATGCTCGTTTTTTTTACATACTCTCATTCATCAAAATATTACTTATTAATATTCCCTGATTTAATGAACAAGATCTAAGTCGAAACTTTGTGTGATAAAGTTTCTTTAATCTCCTCAAAAATAAATATTTATTAGTTTCAGGAAAATTGGAAATGTCTTATGTTTTATTAATCAGCGCGCTACGTTTAACGTTTTTACTAACCATTTTATTAATCATTAATCTTCATTCTGATTTTCTAATATTCTTCTCTCGACAAGACAGAGCTTAATGATTTTCTTTCTTAATCAAAAGAAAGTATCTTAAATGGTTTTAAATCGTATCCATAAAAGGCATCAGCGTATACCGTCTTATAAGATATAAAGAATTTGCAATTCAATCAGTTCCATTATTGTGAATTGTAACATCAAAGGCCGCTCCAATAAATAATCTAATCATATATCTTGATATCCAGAAAAAAAGTGCCGCAAATTTCAAATTTTTTCTTCTTTTACGTATTTTTTTTCTCTTTTCCTTTTTAGAATTAGAAAATTTTCGATAAGCTAAGTTATATTTTAACTACGCTATTTTCGTACATCCAATGAATTGAATAAAATTCTTGTGCTTATATATAATTGGTTCTTTGAATGGTTTCTCAAGACCTCTAAATGACCTCTAAAAAACTGAACATGATATAGCCATCCGGATAAAAAATAAATAAGCTATATTAGATTATTATCTTACTTTAAATAATCGTGCTTATGTATACATTTAGCTTTTACTCAATCCTTAAGAAATTTTTTAAATCAGTAAACTGATAATTACTGTCATATTCAGGTAGGAAAACAACTAATTAACAAAAGTATATTAAAATCAAAATTTGCTTGAAAGAAAAATTGGCATAATTTCCTTCTTTCATGTTTTTAGGAGAAACGTTTGTCCATAACTTTATAGTTGTGATTCCAGTTATATATTCCTATTTTTATTACATCACGCAACTAAACTTCCCACTTTTAACTAACTTTTACTTACTTTATATTTTTCTAACTAATGATTATTTATTTTAGTTTCTTGACGTAGTGCTTTTTAAATATGTAACACACACAAGCAAACGTTCAGATTTATATAATTACAATAAATTTCTCTACAATTCTATAAACATTCTTGGTTTATTTAAAAACAAAGAACATAAATTTAGCCCAAATTCAAATCGGAGGATAATAAACTCGTGAGCGTAGGGAGCAAGGTTTTTCTTCCCATGAAATCTTTTTCATGCCCTTTGCGAATGGGTATTTTGAAAGGTAAAATTTAAGATACACTCAGTTATATTATTCATTATAAATCCTGTTAAATAAGGAAATTATCTATCAGTACCTCAGAAAAGAAGTTCGTACTGAGAGATTAGTTTGAAAGGGAGGATGAATAAGAATCACACAAATGGTTGAGCTGGATTTTTAATCACATCTTAAAAGTAATGAAATAATGTATCTATTGAATGAAGATTCTTGAATTCATCGTTTACCCCTTGGAAGCAAATAGCAGTTAGTATTCCAATGAACTTATACAGTCTCACTTGTTTCACAAATTCTTTTTCTATTTTAATTCATATAACTTTTATTAGACTGAATATTTTTTCTTATGGTTCTTTTCCAGCCGTCCAGCACGAAAGAGGTCCACGAAAACCCAAATTCAAAGACAACGCAGAGTCCCCCATCAAGGCTAATCACCACCACCACCTACAGCTGAGCCACCACCACAACCCGCTCGCCCATCACAGACTAACTGCCACCCACCACAACCAGACCACCACCTACACCAAGCTGGCCTTCGACATGTCCAAGCTGCCCTCCTCCCTAGCTGCTGCGGCCGCTGCAGCTGCAGCCGCAGCGGCTTCCAGCGGTGACCCTCCCGGCGGTCTCTTCGGCACGGCGCCCCAGCCACCCAAGGACGCAGCCGCCGCCTTTCTCGGGGCGTCATCGGCGGGAGGGCTGCTGCAGATGCTACTCAACGCCGAGAAGTCCCAGGAGGTCATCTGGAACAGCGTCAAGCTGGGTGGATTGGGCTTTCCGCCTCCGCCCCATCCCATGTGCCCCCCGATTCTCTCTCCGCCCGCTGAGCCAGGGGCAGCGGGGGGCAATGGAGGGGGAGGCAGGGGCGGGAGCCTTCTGGGGTTTGCAGGGGCGCCACCCATGTCCTCCAATAGGGAATCGGTGCAAGAAATAACAGCAAGACTCCTCTTCATGGTCATCAGATGGGTCAAGTGTTTGCCCACATTCCAGACGCTGACCAAGACAGACCAGGTGAGTCAATGAGGGCTCTACTCACTCATGTGTTTTTGAAACCAAAAAAAATCGATTGGTTAGTGTAAAATATGTTAAGGCTTAGCCTTGTTTGTTATTAACAAATAAGGTCCTTGATATGGAATTCCATTTCACTTGGAAAATGGTTTTAAATCATTATTTTGATTTTTTAAAAAGCATATGTGGATCATATTTTGATATTTATGACTCAATGAATCGATTTTTACCTTTGCCTTACTATAAGGCTAGTATAAGAACACTTTGTTCTTGATGCTAGACTAGATACTGTCTATGCTCCTTTTTTATTTTGCTTATATATATATATATATATATATATATATATATATATATATATAAGCTCCAGTATTAATATTATATTCAAAGGATATACAAAGAAGCATATTTTTGTATATATTCATTCTTACTTGAATATTTTTCCTGCATATATGCAAGGCGTTCCATATTTATTTATTTAAACTTCATTGTCACCTCCAAAGGATTGTAATTCATCCTCTAAAATTGAAAAAAAAGATGTTCACTGGGATATTTTTTTATTTGAAGGTTTCATATTTGGGGCATATTTTAAAAGCAACTTCTGAAAACACATTTAACAAAGTTAATAAATTCTAACAATCTCATCCTGTCAAAGAAGTACCTAAAAGACTCAAATTTGGACGAAATTTGCAAATCTTCTTACATTTAAAGTAAATAAAAGGACAATAGGAGTTTTTCAAGTTGACCTGGCAACATTTAAAGCAGTAGTTTTGCAAAATAAATATTAAAAGATATAAATATATATACATAATATTGTATGCTTTGCCGTAACAAATTTCTGAGTTTGTTGCAAACCCCAACTATATATAATCTTTACTTTTCTTTCATAATATACTGAAATATGAATTATTATTTGTGAAATTTTTTTAACAATTTTAATTATATGATATTTCTAATATATTCGTATATCATTACTCGAATTTGTGCTACAAATCAATACAAAACTACTTAGCAGAATGAGCACTGTTTTATTATTAAATAAGAATAATTAATAAATAAGCAACTTATAACTTTTGTGACCAATTAAAGCCATTTCATTGGTTGAGGTTATGATCTGAAGCTGTACTCGGCTCCAACTGTACTGTCTCCAAAGTAATTTCTTATAAAATCCTATATTTATATAGATCCTTTTAAAAAGTTATTGTAGGGATTATATATATATATATATATATATATATATATATATATATATATATATATATATATATATATATAAAAGTATTTAAAAAAATTATATTCATTCAAAGAATCTGATCAAGAATTTTTAAATAATGTTTATAATTTGCAAATTTTTAAGCTATTTCGAAAATAACATGAGTAAAAAATTTTTTAATTCTAAACTTTTCATTTTCGACTCACTATTTTTTTTGCACATACTGCGAAACTCGCATCAAATCCTTGTTCAGAACTTAAACAATAATATATATATATATATATATATATATATATATATATATATATATATATATATATATATATATATATATATGTGTGTGTGTGTGTGTGTGTGTGTGTGTATATATATGTGTATATATATATATGTATATATATATGTATATATATACATATATATATGTATATATATATATATGGATTTGTATATATGAGATAAATCTCATCATTCCATCACTGTTCAACCGATCACTATGAAAACTGGCATGTATAAGTATTTTTTTACGGAGAAGGTTTTTGTTCTATTATCTTTGTTGTAGCTCCCCACCAGGTGGTGCTACAGCATATCAACTTCTGAACCATTCAATCAGCCGCCAAGTTGCCAACATGGTCGCCAAACACAGAGAAATTAGGTTTAGATAGTTTCTCCTTTAATGCTAATCTATATATATATTACCGGCAAAGTATGAAATGCCGGCATTCTATAGAATGTCTAGGCATTGTATAGAATACCGGATGTTTTTAGGCAAAGTATGAAATATGAGAATTATTTCATACTTTGCCTAGGCATTGTATAGAATAACCAAAGATATTTAGGCAAAGTATAAAATAAGGTCATGTGTGTGTGTGATAATGCTATTATATCAATGACGTACATTTCTAAAAAATACAAATGTTATTCTGACAAAATAATGAGAGTACCATTAAAAAATTATTCAAGATACATAAATGAAAAAGAAAGTTGTACCAAACAAAATTTGCCTTTCTTACTAAGGAAAACAAAATTTTCAAAAAAAAACAACTTAAAATTAACCTATTTATAGCAACATGGTAGACTTGAATGGCATTTTGAATTACATTTCATTACATTTTTTACACAAAGACCATTATTATTTGGGTATTTTGTTTTACACGTACATTTGACGAATCCTTCGCCGCTTCCATTGGAATGAGCAATTGCAACTGACAGAAGAAGAATTTCATGGTCAGGAATATCTTTAATTCTAATCAAGTGCTTAGGGCACAAAGTAAATTGAAATTTCGCATATAGTTGTTTTAAAATTTCTTCAGAAGTTCAAGTCGATAGAAACCACCCATTCCCACTCGATATAAGTGCCAATATATTGGTATTCAGAAAAAAATCACAATTTTCATAACAATGCCTTTTTTAAAACAAATTTTTCTGTTTTTTCTGGCAAGGTTCACAACGGTGGATGTACAGTTCAATATCATAACGTGAACGTTTTTGTATTTGGTTGAAAGTTTTTTCAGAACTCTATCACGCCCTCTGTGTCCAATAGCCAAATGAGCTTTATGAAGTACGTAAAATAATTCAGAATCCGTAACATAATTAGAAGTGCTGTGTAGAAGTGCTTCCCAACTTTTTTATCCCCATCGACTGACTCAACATTTGATAATTTTACCGCAGCACGCTGAGGGTGGGACGTTGTTTGTATTTTAAATTGTTTTGATTTAATAATTTAATTGTATTTAAACATTCCTTCAGAATAAAATTCAGTAACTCCAAAAATTAATATAAAGTGATTTTACATGAGATATAAAGTGATTTCCGTGGAAAGTCAAACAAACAATAGATAAATACTCCACAGTAAATAAAATAGAAATAATTAAATACTCCTTGAGTGGCCCGATACTATTTGATCCGCGAACCGGTGGTTGGGAACCATTATACATAGTACTAACGCCTTCGTGACAGGTTATATGTGTGAGTTTACTTTTATTTTTCCCAAATATCACATCATAGCTATTCAGCAACCAATAATCCCTGGGTTCCTTTTTAGTAGTCATTTTGGCTTTTTGTATATCAATTATTAACTTCTAGTAAGTAGTTTCCGATAAAAAAAAATACTTTTTTGCAGCTTTAACTCGAATGTTAGGCAGATCGTCATCTACTAGTTGTTTCATGCCTATAGACCAGGGGACGGCAGCTTTGAGCTGTGGCGTGTCAAAAACCAATTATGATTCAGCGTGCCACACAGTCGGGCATTTTTGAAACAATTGTATTCCCGCGATAATGTATGCAGAGTTAGAGAATCGAGTTTAATTATTTAGATTTACAGCTTTATCACACATTCATTTTGCATCAATTAAAAATATTTCTTAACACAAAAATAGACAGCATAAAATATAACTATTTTTCAACAAAAATAAAAAAAACTCGAAATTGTACATATATTATGTTTTCTAAACATATTTATTAAAATGAGAAATAGACAACGTAAAATATAAGTATTTCTCTTCATTACAGTTAAATAAAACGATAAATAAAATTTTTAATGTCAACTTAGTGCTGCTCTTCGCTCTACTTTCATATCACAAAAAATAGGGTATAATTTGTGATTTTCACTTTGACACGATTCTGAGCATTCAGTTGTTAAACAATTTCCTTGCGCGGGCTTGAAATATTTTTCTTTCTCATATAAGAAAAGATATTTTACTTAGATATGTAGAACTAAAAGTGGAATAGCACAGAATGCATGCAATTTTCTCTCTTCAAACAATTAATTATCTCCGGCTATGACATTCAATAATTTACAAAATAGCTGTTAATTTACCTTTAGAGTTATCTTTCAATTTTTTTCATAATTTCCTAATTGTCCATAATTCTGGTGATGTTTGTCAAATAAGGTCGATTACAAATTTACGAAGTTCCATCCATTCAAACATTGACAAATTCGTTGAGTATTACTGATAATTGTACCGTATGCCATAGGTTGCCGACCCCCTATTATAGACTATGATTCATTCTCCAACACATTAGCCTACTTCTCCATTTTCATGCAGCACAGGAAAAAAACAATTTTTCGTTGAACAAGTTTAAGTTAAATTGAGTATATTCTGACACTCCCGAACAAACCACAATGTGCAACTGACAAATTCTGAGCCTGAGGCAAGCGTTAAAAGTCTCCTGCCTTGCCACACAATATTCGAAATGAATCGGAGATGTATTTCATACTTTGCCGGCTTCTCATTAGGCATTTTATAGAATGCCTAGACAATGTGTGAAATAAGAATCATTTCATACATTGCCGGCTAGTTTAAGGCATTCTTCTATACAATGCCTAGGCATTCCATAGAATGCCGGATTTCATACTTTGCCGGTAACATATATAAAAATGGATATTTGTTTTTATGAACTCGCTTCATTCCGATATCGTTCAACCGATCACTATGAATATTGACAGGTATATGTATTTTTTGTGAGGAAGGTTTTTGTGCTATCCTCTTTGTTGCAGTGGTACTACAGCATATCAATTTCTGCACCGTTCAATCCATCGCCAAGTTGCTAACAGGGTCACCACAAGTGATGCCAACTTGGCTTGAACGCCAATATTTCGCCATGTTTTCATTGAATCGCCATTATACTGAAAGGAACAACATTGCATGCGAATCTTACACAATTTTAACGTAAAATAAATACTACAGAAAGAAATAACGTATTAAAAATCCAGATATAGATTATTTACACTATTTTAAGCGTTTATTACACAGAATGTGTAACAATGTGTTTCTTTTGCTGAGCAGAGATAAGCTCAGGAAGGTGTTTTCAAAAATCGTCTCACAAGAGAGTTACGGGGCTTTATAAATATCTTTTTTATCAGCTATTAGATCTACAGACTTAAAATTTAACAAATGTGTATATGTTCAGCTGAGCTATGCAAAGACTTTTTTTTGTTTAATTTGCAAATCACATAAAATAAACTGATTAAAAACTTATTTATTTTCTAATCTGTATTGTTTAATTTTTCAATTCACCCGTGCGAAGAACGGGTATACCAGCTAGTCAACTATATACATAGATACATAACTTTAAGGTACTCATTTTCCTTACATCTATTCACACTGTTGAGGTGTTATATAAGTATCGTCTCGCGAAACTCACTAATTACTTAAACACTGTTAACCTTTGGTGTTTAACCATGTCGCAAGACAACTCCAACAGGCTGCCACACTGCAGCCAGCTGTTCCATTCCAAGGTTAAACCTCCAAAGCACGCAAACCTTACCCACCAGCCCGAGCCCCTTTACGCTTAACGCCCCCAAATTACTTCGTTAAACACGGGGTGCCCGAAACAAGGAAACAAGTGAGTTAGGGAACACAAGACTTCTTAAAAGCCGCCACCCCGAAATTAATCTCGCCATAAACGGCCCAGACATCATCAAGTTCGCGTAAAGGGGGCGGGATCCCTCAACCCAACAAGGCACGCTTTCATCGCCCTATTAACCGCAACTGTTTGACATGGGGGCCCCGCAACAAGCTAGGGCGCTAATTAAACCCCCAGGAAATTTTTCCCGATTCGCGTCACGCTTGAGATGCATTCATTCATTTTTAGTCTTCTTTGGGTGCTACCCCCCCCCTTCTTCTTTCCCAGACATGATTTGAATATCAAGTGGGTAACCTTCCCCCTGGCTCATTGGTATTCAAGGAGCAAGGGGCTTGAATATTTCCAGTCTATCTCCAGGTAGGAGTTAACTAGGAGAAAGATTTCTACCTATTTCGTGGTAGAAAAGGAGAATTCAGATTGGGTAAAAATGATGTTCTGTATGAAAACTGAGCTCTCTTCTTGTGGAGCTTGTCTTAGAAAATGGAGGAGGGAAGAGATGTAGCTTCTTTCTTGGAGGTGAAATTACGAAACACTCGAGAAATGATTTGTCTTGCATTGTTTCTTAATAATCGCAGGTGAAATATTCTTGAATTTTCAGGGGTTAATCAATGTGCGGTATTATATTTCGACACCATTCGTCATATTGATTCTATCCGGCGTATAAAAATGAATACCGTAAAATCCGGCTTATAACGCGCCCTTCTAACACAAAAAATAAGATCGAAATTTACGGGTACACGTTATACGCCGGGTATAAAAATGAGAGCGTTAAAAATAAAAAAAGGGTAGAGCATAAAGATAATTAGACTTCTACATATTCGAAATACTGTTTATTTTTATGAAATGACATACCTTATGAACTTCAAGAGTGGAAATTCTAGAAGTATACTATTGTTTCAAAAGCCTGGGATACCTCGAATAAATGACTTAAAAACATAAGAGCCTTGCACTCGTATATTACAGGTTTCTTCGTAAAAAAGTGGGTGCGTGTTATACGGCGAATATACCTCAAAATTAAAAAATGTACCTTGAAAGTATAGGTGCGCGTTATACGGCGTTATACACCGGATTTTACGGTATATTGAAAATGTAAGCATTTTCAGTATTTTTCCTTTTATAAGCCCAAACAACTCTACAAAAGAATGAAATGCTCCTGTTACCCCCTTTTAATGGAATACAAAGATTTTTAAAACCGCGAATTTTCATTACTGGGGGAATATTCAACGAGCGCGTGTAATCGTTCTTTTTTGAATAGTCATTATAATTCACTCATTAATGTAATATTCAATACAGAAGAGAGTCTGATTGTAAAGAGAGAGAGAGAAACATAATTCCACAATTTTTTAAATCCAATAAGAATGTAATTTGAAAGATGTTTTATTAAATATTTAATATTTAAGAGTCTGCCGTGAAATTAATAACAAATATACAAAAAATAGTACTTTTTTTCCCCAAAGGTCCCTTTTAGTGACGATCCTTTGTTTGGCTTGAATAAATATTATTTTAGAGCGGGAGTAGGTATGTTACTAAACCTTTATCTAAGTTGATACCCTTTTTAATCTCATATGTGACTTTACTTCTCCTTAAGAAAACAAAACTTTTCTAAAATATTATGTTATCTAAAATATTATATTACATATTATTCGAAGCAAATACACGTTATTAAGAAAAGCACGTGTCTTTTCTTCGAATTTAATATGTTCCTTAAAAATTTATTGACGTCAACCCGCAACCCCCGACATGTAAAAATCATCCTTGTGTGTCTGTTCAAGAACACCTCTCTATGACAATAATAAAGCTAACTGGCTATGGATCTCATAATTTTGCTCCACGTTGTGAGAGGATATTTAGACCCCTTTAAATATCGCACTCGGCTTTAACTATCATAGGTATTGTAATATGAGCATTCATCAAATTAGATTCAAATACATTAAATTAAAAATTATCTAATTAAATGATCTGGTAGACTCTCAGATTGTGGTTTAAAGAAAAAGCAAAGCAAATGTCCATTTGAGGAAAGCGCAGGGATTGAACAACCTCAGCAGAAAACGGAAAGATACGCAAGTATTAACCGAATTATCTATGAAACTATATATTGTCCTTAGATTGTAATTCTGCCAGTTCAATTCCTTGAGACTGCAGAGGGGATAGACAGCTATAATTTTTAAGGAGTAATGTAATTTTCAAAAACAATACCTCGTCTTTCCTGCGTCCAAGAACAAAGCTTCACTAAATTAAAAAATATAATTCACTTCATTCCTTTCAATATTTGCATAAGCAAACTCGGGAAATGAATGTATCTTGGTTCGAAGCAATAAAAAACCCCAATAGTTGAAATTAATATATGTTAGCTCTTATTATTTCGAATCAAGGTCTATGGTGAAACTGGAATTTTATTGATACATGCGCCGTCCATAAGCTCTTTCATGTGAAAAAGCAGTCTCACCACCGACAGAAGACTTATCAATAACTTATGAACAATAGTTTGTTCGTTTAAGAGACTTTAATTCCTCCGAGCAACCCATTTTATCTTATACACACAAAAACATTCCATATCGTTCACTTATATGCTATCTTAAGAAACGGACAAAATGTAATATTCGAAACCGTTTATAAATATTTCTTTTTTATCCAATTTTATCCATTCTCAATGTTTTTCATACCTTAAAATTCCCAATACGCAACGAGCCTTCGGTATTTTAAAATGATAATATTTTAAATGAATCTTCCCGGGAAATAAAAATAAGTTATGAGATGATGTGTGTTCCTCATATACATAAACACTGTAGTGCAACTGAATTAGGATAGCAAATAAACAGCGAGTTGAGTCTCATCTGGCCTTGATGATAGCTGCCACACGACGAGGCATCGATTCAACGAATTCGTGGAAGTATTCTATAGGATGGGTTTGCCAAAATTTGGCTAGATGGGTCTATAATTGAGTGTCACTGGTGTTGTATGATATGTTTTCACGCCTTCCTCCAAAAAAATTCAAAGGTGCTCAGTAGAATTTAGCTCTGGGTTTATAGGTGCCCATTCATGACAAAGAAGCCATAGGAATGCTCATCCAGCCAGAAAATAGCCAAACGGTACCCTTAATAGGTGTAGTCATTTTGTTGGAATGCTCCATTTTCATGTGTATAATATAAATGCACGGTGGTAATCTTCCAGCAAATCCAAGTACCGAATTGTGTTGAGGAAGGTTGGTACAAGTACCAAAAATCCAAAAAACTGCCTCACAGCTCATGAACTGAGCCATTATGACCTTCGACCAATGGTCGCCAAACATTTTGACCTCACAGACCAGTTAATTCATAATTTAAATCCCGCGGACTACAAATAGGATTTTTTAAGTGTTAAATATATTTATAAATAAATTGTGATATTAAGAGCACATACAATGCACCTAGTTAATAAAATGAAGCTATTAGTTGTAACCAAATTATGAAAGCTTTATTAATAAATCATAATAAAATAAAATTCGAAAAAACAAAATGGTTAAAAAATGGTTTAAGTATATCAAACTTTTAGCATTATACATTCCTAGTGTTCTTGCTTAATTGAAATAAGATTATGGAAATTTGGATCCATGTTGTTACTGCAAGACGGAGAACTGCATTTATATTTCAAGCTGAGATCGGTACCGTGTTTTGATGGCTGTGACAGATGAAAAGGCCTTCTCACGTAAATAAGTTGTAGGGAATTGAATCAGAATTTTCATCGCCTGTTCAATAAAGGATATTCACTGAGTTCTTGATCTGATAAAAACTGAGATCTTGATAAGGATGAATGAAATTTAAATTTAAGAGTTTCTTTGGAAGATAGGTCGACGATGCTTTCTTTTAGATGCATGCTTAAATTATTATCGTGAATTTTCGCTGCACACGGATCTATTATATACGTATAAAAATGCAGCTACAGCAGTGCGACTTATTTACAGGGGCATTATTCTATGAATTAGCGTTTTTATAACTTTTTACGTATTCTTCCAAATTGAATCATGTTTCAATGCATCTTAAAAGCATAATTTAAGATTATGAGTAAGTATATTCCACACTTTTCTGGGGACCAGCGAAATTTTCTCGCGGACCACCGCTCTGTCTTACACGGCGTAAACCTGGCATGCAAGATCCATGTCTTTATGAGCCTGACGCCATATTCTCGGGCTCCCTTCAGCGTGAAGTAGTTGCAATCGAGACTCATCAGTCCATACTACTCCTTTCCAGTTATCTAGTCCAGTCCATCCCATGTGCTCTCTTGTCTTGGCAGTACGTGCATTAAGCAATGGTACTCTGTAGGTCTACGGTTCGCGAATTCCATACGGTGAAACCACTGCTGCACGGTTCATTTATTGACTGTACGGCTGAAGCTTTGATTCAGCTACGTAATAATTTGCTAACGTTTGTCTTCGTTGGCTAACTAAAATACGGCTGAGAATTCTCACCCCATGCTCGTTTAAGGCTAATTGTCCTCTTCAGTTTACCTTAGTTCTCTGACGACTTCAAAAGGGGCTGCGGTAGCCCAGTAGTCAAGGTATCGGATCATGGCTGTCATGTCACGAGTTCGAGCCCAGTACCACTAAAGATCCGCCCTGTAGGGTAACGATGCACTTTTCATCTATCGAGAGCTCTAACGTCCTCCCGTTGGTGTGGTGTAGTAGTTAGGAGAGGGGGTGCCAGCTTAGGTGTCGTCCTCGTCACTTGATCATGGTTCAAAATGACGAGTTCCGTTACCAAAAGCCCTCGTACAGCTGAACAGTGCGACGCTAATATCAACTCACTCACTCAATGACGATTTCAAAAGTTGAATGGCCCATGAGTACCTACTATTTGTTCATGATTGAAGGCGTCTAAATCAGATGTTTTAACCATTTTGGTAGTTTAAATGACTGCGTGTGTGTGTGATTAAATATATAAACTCTCTCTATTACTATCTATATATACAATTATCTCAGAAGCCTCACATGTGCATAATTGAGATGCAGTGTCACAGAGTCTGTAAAGCATTATCTATTTTTGATTCATTGGCTCTTGATTGCTTATTTATAAAAAGATGTGGGCTACTTGTACATCATTTCAGAAAGTATATTGATCATAAAGTTGTTTATTGACGATAAGATATTTTGAAATCAGTTTATTACTCGGAAGCAAGAAATCATTCACAGAACATAGAAGGTAGCAACGTAGACAGCAGAACCTGCGAATGAAACTTGGGACAGATTCCTTTTCCTCAATCCATAAGCCCTCAGCTATTCTAACGTACGAAATCCAGAATGTTCTAAGATATCACTTGATTTAATATTTACAAGAAATCGCAACTTATACAACATTGCGTCAGCTCATTACAAAAATGTGACGACATGGAACCGTTTGGGAATTAAAGTTGCAGTTATTGTAGTATTACGTTAAGGTAAAAAAAATTAATTAAGAATAGCCTGATAAGTTGAAAGGCTTAGAACCAAAAGGATTTATAACAAAAAAACTTCTCAAGATAATTAGAATATAAGATGATTACTTATAGATAAAATCATCAATAATGTATTTAACAAATTCGTAACCGCAGTGGCGCACACAGGAGTTTTTCAAGTGAAGAGGTGCAGAGTCGGAAGTCTCGTATCAAGAACCGTCCCACTCGACATATTCTTTTTCTTTTTCTTTTGTTGATTTTCGGGAACAAAAGGAAGTAAAAACTAATTATTAAATAAATAATTAGCATTGATGAATAAAATTAATTATTAATAACAAATAGTCAATTAAATTTTACGTACTGTATACATAGGATTATAATCAATCGACCCGGGGACCCAACCCCTCCTTGTGTGCTCCACTGCGTTTTCTTTTTTTACTTCTAATGGGATCCCGATTGGAGTTTTTTCATTGCAGACCTAGTACATTCCCCGAAGGCTGGTGTCTCTTCTTAGTGCGGCACCATACAGGCGGATACCAATCGCCGCAGGTAATTTTGACACCTAGTTTCCTCCCTAGAGGGAGGCATCTGAGCTCTAACGATGCGAACCTGTACTTAGATTTAAGTTTGCCTAGAACACCCGAGCCAAACAGACACACTAGGAATCTTTTACATGCCATATATTCATACGACACGGCCGCTGTCGATTTTCTGCATCATGAAAATCTACCGACTTGGGCCGGGGTCGAACCCGCAACCTTGGGTGCAAAAGGTCAGCGCCAAACCAACCACACCACCCAGCCTCCACTGCGTAAATGTAATGCAAAGCAATATATAGGAATGTATCAAGACAGTACAGATCAAAGTAGAATGGCTACAGTAATATAATAGTAAACTATTATTACACACACACAAACACACATAAAAAAAGTTTGCATCCGAAATGCTCATTTCAAAAGACTGTTTAAATTGATATGATCTATTCGAAAAAATATCGATTTAAATAATGTTTAAATGATGTTTCTAAAATCAAAATATTAAATTCTCCACTCCAAGTTTACTTAATTCGATCTTAATTCTAACGATCTGTTTCTAAGACAAAAGGAAACTTCTTGTGTTTGAAAAGATAAACGAAATATCCAGACAATAATTATTCACTTAAGTATTATTAAAGAACTCGAAAGTCACGCTCACAGTTCGAATTCTTAACATTTTTTTCTTTTTTCCTCTTCTCCAGTCATCCCACGTGACTTTACCCACACGGAAACATTCTCCGCCTCATTCGCATGCACTCCACCCCCTCATAGAACGCGAAAATGGTTCGAAACCATTTCTACACTCCTCCTAGTTACCGTCAGAAATGTAAATGCAGACGATTTCCTTATGCATTTAACTTATCTCTGGAAGCAGGGGGACTTTATGATTATTATGATGCTCTTCCCCCCATGAAAAGTGGAATATTTCCAAAAAAGGTAATTGAATAGGAAAGCGTTGAATATATTAGCTTTAGCGGAATTACTTTCTGACGTGAGAGGAATCGTGCCTTTTGGGGAGGGAAAAAAGAGGGGGAAAAAGGAAGAAAGTTGTTCTTTTTCGAATGAAATGCCTTATTTTGGATCTGTAGGTAATTTCAAAAATAACTTGTACATCAAAAAGGTGCTCTCGAGTTCACATAAAAAAAGGGTGAAAAAAGTCCGATTAAAACAACACAACGACGCCATATAATTTTTTGAAAAAAAAGAATTATCTTTTTTTTAAATTTATTCTGTACTTGGAAGAAAAAACTGGGTTAATGTTTCAGGAGAACGTTGCATTAGGTTTTGTTAGAAATGCCGTGCCTAAGACAATAGACATAGAACAAATATTTTTTAAAGTTATGGAAAAGGAGCAGGAGGAAAAAGAAGATAAAAGGCAGCAGAGATAAAACGAATGTTTTGGTATGAATAAATGATTCTTTATAGAGGCATACGAATGACACTTAGCTCATATCTAATTGTGCTAACCACCACATCACGCCACATGAAGAACTTAAAAATCAGTTACATGGTCACGGTATCCTAGTGGTCATGGTTATCGCCAAGTGGCCAATATGTCATGAGTTCGAGCCCTAGTTCCACTGGAAACCCCCCACGTACAGGGACTGATGCACGTAAACTATGACGAGGCTCATAGTTCTCAAGGTTGCGTGGTATGGAAGCTCAGAAAGGAGGGGGGTCCAACTCCGGTGTCGTCGTCGTCACTTTGTCGTGATCCTTTGACCGAGGGTGGGAGAGGTTTCGAGTAAAAAAAGATCAGCCATTTCTCAATTTCAGCAATTTTATTGCCTTTTTCACTTATTATAGACTTTATAAACTTAACTAAAAATGCACTTTAATAACTATAAATCCGAGGAGCAGTCAAACTTATTAATCTAATTATGATAGAAATAAGAGGACCTATTCAAAATCTCCTGAGCACTCTTGTTTCAACACTTGCGTAGTCCTTCCTTTTGAACTAACAATACTAAATACAACCATCAGTCGCTAAAGCTATGCTTTCTTCTTATTCTCAATTTTCAATCATCATCCCGCCTACTCCACGGATAGCACTTAAATAGAAGATCGCATTTATAAGTCATCTCTACGGAAAGTAGTTTTCAACTAATTTTACAGTTAAAAAGAGTATTTTACCAAAAAAGATTAGCAGAAACCCCGAATAGAACACGTTACAACTTGACCATGGTTCAAAATTACGAAGTTCGTCGCCGATAGCTCTCGTGTTGTTTTATAGCGCAACTTTGAGGAACACTCACGCAAAATCAGTGCCCTTTGATGTGTACAGCATTTTACATTAACCCCTGTAATGCGTCTTCGGTTGAATTAGGACATAAATTCGAAATCGCGTGAAATGGAACATTGCAGTGTTTAGAACTAGCTTAACGAAAAGAGTCACAGAATCAAACATAAAATGGTTTAAGGGATGTGTATTTAACGAATTAGTAATGATTGATTGCATGGTCCCGTAACAGATTTTCTCAGTCTGAATCGAGGTTATTTGTAAGGATGATTTCAAAACAGATATTCGTTCTTCAAATATTTTCAGCAAAACCCCAAAAATGAATCTTAAGACCTTCATGTAGGGAGGATTCATAAGGAAACTTTTATTAGATGATATATTACTTCATGGAAGGATTCTCATATCCTTTTTCACATCTATTAATGCTTTTTGTGTCCCTTTAGCTTTTAGCTGTAAATGATACAAATGTTTTAACACACACGTAAAACAGAGCAATAAAATTGGGGAAGATATGAAGGGAAAAAGCATAGAGACACAACGAGTAGGAACATATAAAGAAAAAGAATAACTTAAAACCAAAGGAAATGATCAGAGAAACGAAAAAACTGTACAGGAGTGTGATTTCTCATTTCCTTCTCCAGCTTAATTGTAAATAATATGGTTTGCAAAAAAAGGTGTTGTCAAGAGTTTCACAGTTGGCGACATTCAAGTCAAATCAGGAGTTACTAATTCCACAAATAAATGCCGTTCTGTGGCCTAAAATCTGCTGCTAGGTAGGAAACTTAGGTGCTGGTTCAGAACTTGATCATGGCTCATAATTACGAAATCAGCTCTTTGTGACATCAACAAAATCTACCCAACCATCTATAAAATGGGTTTAAGCTCCAAAATCAATTATTGACTGTCTGCAATATTTTTCCTGTCATGTATCTATGATTTTTACTTTGTCAGTACAAAATTTTCACTTAATAGCAACTACTAATTAATAATGTTAACTGCTTATGACAAACACTATTGATAATTAGTAATGATAATAACTATTAATGATAATGATAGCTGGTAATTTATAACAAGAACAGCTATTTGTAGCAATGACAACTACTGTGACAATGTTAGTACATTTACTAATCTATAAGAATAACTTCAAATTAATAAAGTTAACAACCCTTAACATCAATTATATAGCAATTACTAATTAATAATAATATATGCTGAAGGCAGCAACAACTGATTATTAATAAGGATAAAAATTACTAATTAATAATAACAACTTGTCAATATAAAAAAATTGATAATAATAATAATAGCAGTAATTACAGTAATTACTGCTAATTAATATTATTATCATGTGCAACTTCACCGGTAAAATAAATTGAAAATTGCTTATGCAAATGGCAACATACTTTTGTCTATAGATATACTTCACTCTTGAGTGTTTCATTAGATACAGGTTTCCCAACAGTCGAATTCGCTATGGAAAACTCTGCATTCACTATTCATTCATAATTTTATTGCTGGATAGAATAATATTGCCACATTTATAGTAATTGACTCGTATCAATAAATGAGTTAGAGTTCCTTAATTTCAAACTAAAATCATCATGTAACAGGGGCAGATGCCCATTTAAATTTATTGGGGCTCGTAGTCATCATCTTGACATTAAGTGGATGTAAAGAGTGAAGAGGCAGAGCTTAAGTCACGACCTCATTATTTGACAGTGATTCCAAATTATGAGATGTCGGTTTATATTCAGTGGGCTTTTGAGCAAGGAAAAAATAAGCTGTCAAAATTATTCTACAGACAAACGCGAATTCATTATTTCTCTTACAATAGAATTTTGTAAATACTGTAACATAATTATATCAATGACATCACTTAAACATCTGAAACATTTCAAAATAATCTTTCTGAATCTGTTTTAAGCGTTTTCCTCGTATTATGTTTAAAGATAGATCCAAAATGGTATGATATCTGTTTCTTCACGCTTGGAAAACAATATTTCTTGAATCCATTTCAAGAAAGAAAGAAACAAATTTTGATAAAATCCTTCGCTTTCAAAGTTGAATTCAAAATTTTTCGAAGCAATCCATAAATAAATACTGCACTGTATACTTAAATGGAGACTTCGATATATCAGAATACATTACCGCACCTACAACTGCAAACCCGCAATATTGAAAAGTCCCCATACTTCAACAATTTCTCCTCTCTTTAGAAAAACTATAGCTTTTTTATGCTACAAAGAAATTAATTAACACTGCAAAAACATTGTCTTTTAAAATAAAAAAAAATAGATTCAAAAAAAATTAAGTGAGTAAAAAAACCTTATGAGAGTGGCGCTTTTCACATAAGACAGAAAAACGACAAGTTGAACGCCATCTTGTAAAAAAAAGTAAAGTAAAAACCCTCACCCATAGAATGATTCTTTTTTTAAATATAGAAAAAAAAGAGAAGCACTTTTTTACTTTGCTCTCGAAAAACATACGAAGGATTAAGGATTTCTGCTTTTTTCCCGCCCTTACTGCTTTGGAACTGTTTTGAGTGGATTAGTTTTTCGACGATCTCATCTTCTATTCTATTCATTTTTATTTTTTTGTCTGTCTCCCTACGGTTCACCTCTCATTCCAATTTCAGTTGTGACGCGTTTTTTAACTAAGCCCTGCTAGTTCAGTTAATTGTACAACATTTGAGCAAGATTAGCGTCTTTACTCGCTCGTGCGGAAGCAATTTAGGCGAAGAGAAAGAAAGAATAGAAAAAATAATAATAATGAAGGAGATCCTATTTGTGCAGTTTATTTCTTCGCCCGACGTGTCGAGTCACACAGCTTGGAAATTAAAATCTAAGAGTAGAATATGCATCACCTCTTTCGTAGAGAGAATTAGAAACGTAATATATAAATACAGCTTAATTTATTTCCATAGAACTTCAGAGAGGGCTTTCTTCCCAGTGGATTATGTGTATATTGAAACGAAACAGCAATTTTGTTATTTATGATGGATTATCATAAAATCAAAAGGTGGAAATGCAAGGTTATTTTAGTTTATACATCGATGAGAAAATAATTCTGTTCTTTCATTAAAAAAAAGGTTATCTGAAGTTTATATCGTAATAATTTTTATCGAATGATAGTAGTACTAAACAAGATAAAAAACAAATTGCATTTTATATTTTTATAATCGAATAATAAATGTTTAAAATTTTACAAAAGCTGTTTTTTAGAGATAAATATTTTTCAAGCAAAATGAATTATTCAATATCTGTTATTTCTAAAAGGAGCTTCGAGTTTTAGAACAGGCTTTGGTATTTGACCACACATTTGGGTGTGTTTATTAACATGTTTTTTTAAAAACCCTTACAACTGTTTTATTGGGCATTGATACACAACTCTACTTTAATTATTAAGCATAGAAGATCTGATTACTATCCAGAGAAATTTTTGAAAGCATGTATTATTTTTATGTCGATAACGCACACAATATCAATTTTGTAAGCTTTCGCTTTGTCTATTTTTAAAATTGTGATATGATGAAGGGTTATTACCTCTACTGTAATTCCACTATGTAAACATAGAACTGGCGATGCATTTGTAGTTTAGTATTTCAATCTTCAGTTATGACAATACCATCTTATGTACTGAAAATCACAAGCAATTTTTCAATAGATTGAAGAAATATTTCAGAAAATAATAGAAATGAAATTCCTTTACATAATTAAAATTTAGCTCCTTATATGGAAAGGAATATACTATGATAGCAGTATAGTAGGGCAATATGTATTTTACGAAATCACATTTACAGTAAAACAAGTTGATCATATTTTAATTAGACTTTCATACCTTTTCGATCGATTTTACAAAAATAAAGTTTTAATTATCCAACAAGAAAAATAGATAAGTAATGTGTTTTTTATCATTACTTAAATTATATGAATTTATTCAATATGACGAAAATTCTTATATAACAGATCTGTTGGAATACCTTCAATGCTTATAATTTACTGAGATTATTGTAATAGCAATTTTGAAACAGCAAATGTTCACAATAATCTCAAACTAATTGTTACATCATCCCTTCTGTTCTAAAAAAGAAGAATAATCTTTGTGTGTGATGCAACATAATTTTCCATTAAAGCTTCTTTCGATGATATGCTCAGATTAGAAATTTTTTTTAAGTCAAAAAAAAATACACACCAAAGAATGTTGAACAAATCACATCGTCCAGCTAAATTGTAAAGCAAAAACTGAATATAATCAGACTGGTCGAATCTCAGAATATTTCTCATGCATATGCTGTTAAAATGAACATTTTTTTAACCATCATTATCTTATCCAGACAATTTTTGCTGCTTTTCAGGTGATCCTCCTGGAAGAATCCTGGAAGGACCTTTACTTGCTGAACATGTCCCAGTGGTCAGTGACGCTGGACATCTTGGGCACGCTGCCCCGGCCACCCCTCGCCCTGACTAGGGCGTCCGCAGCAGAACCCCACTTGGTGGACATGCACTACGTCCAGGAGGTCATGCGGAGGTTTCGCCAGCTCTCGCCAGATGCCACAGAGTGCAGCTGCCTGAAGGCTATTGTCCTCTTCAGACCTGGTCAGTGGCCTTTTGCAAACATTATTTCGAACTTTATTATTTTGTACTAGGGTTGCAATCCCGTGTTATATTTTTAATGCCGGAATTTCGGGATTACATTGTCCAAATCCCGGGATTAGGATTGGACTATTTATTAAAAATACTTACTCGTTAGCATAGTTGAAATTGCATAATAAAACTGAAAAAATATATATACAATTAAAAATTGGTTTAATATTAATTTTACTGAAACAAATATATAAAAACTTAATTCATCATAAAAAAAAACAAATAAAAATAGTACATAATGAAATTAAAAAAACATTTCTTCATTTCTTTTGTTTCTGTAATAAATAAGATTTAAAAAAAACACATCTTGTCCAACATTTCATCATTTAAACTACTTCTTAACTTTGTTACAAATTGTTCTGCCGAAGAAAATGCTCGTTCGAATTCTATACCCGTAGGTGTTATCGTCATTAAATAGAAATATGTTCTTTTCAGGTAGTCACCCTGTCTGCCTCCATTTTCAAAAAAGAGACATTTGTTTTTGAATTTTTGATGACAATGTCTCAAATCTAATAGACTGTATTGGTGGATATACCTCTTTGATAAATTTATCTAGTTTTTCTGCTACACTTAATGGTTTTTGTATATAAATTGATCCAGTTATTAAATTGGTTTCAAGTGTTACCTTATTTGAAATAGAATACCCAGTTACATGAGCTATTAGTAAGGCAATTGGATTTGAAGTGTCTGAAGTCTTTCAAGCAGGTCTACTATTAATTAACGCCATTTAATTGAAGAAGGAACTGTGATAAAATCTATTCTTGAGATGTTGATTATATTATTGTGTAAGTATTGCAGTGAGCCACTTAGATCTATGCGACGTTCCCCCATACGAGTAATGAGAGCTGTATATATTTTTATGCTTATAGCATAATTGCACAAAAAACATTCTACGTGCATATTTCATAAACATAATGTAAATTTTCTAAGAATTGTATTCTCAGAAAATTTTGATGAGGAAAAAATTTTAAAATATAATTTACACAAAAATTAAATTCCGAGATTTCGGGATCGCGGGGCTGCAAACCCTATTTTGTAGGACAAGCTGTTTTCTGAATTTAAGCTTGCGCATGAGGAGAATAAAAGAGAATGTCTGGCGTGTTAAACATATTAATCTAATGCATATTTTTTTAAAAAAATATCAGTGCTTACATGTTTTATAATAATGAACTTTATTTTTAAACATATATTGAAATAATAAAAATTTCCTGCTAAAATTCATATAAGACGGAAGTAAAAACTAACTCATCAAATGAGGCGTTTCATAACATATGGATTAGCATATTGTCTTAGTTTATGTAAAAGCAGGAATTCGAGAAATGACTGAGATAGGTTTAATAGATACTGATTGTACTGAATTACAACTACAAAACTCGAGGTGACCGACGAGAAATTGGATGATAAGTCGTCAGTCGCGGCTAAGAGTTTCTTACGTTGGCATTGGGTAGAAATTTCAAGTATAAGGGGCCAGATCATCTGGGACCGATAGCAACATTGACGACTAGGCCAGTATTGTACCCATCTAACTTTCCGAATATTTCAGCTAATATACTACAATAACGATACATTCATTTCATCCGGTATCATTAGGTTGCTTGAGAATAGTGAAACAGATTTCTCTCATTTTACTTGTCTCGTCTGTGTATGGAGGAGGGTTTATATAAAATGCTGTGATTGTGTAGTCTTAAATAATGAATAGGATGATAACCTCAAAGATTAATTCTTGATCCATACAGCATCAATTGAACATGTATTTGTGTTTCAGAAACTGTGGGCTTGTGTGATGTGCATCCCGTGGAGATGCTTCAGGATCAGGCCCAGTGCATCCTGGGAGACTACGTGCGCCACAAGTACCCACGGCAGCCCACTCGGTTCGGCCGTTTGCTGCTTCTCATTCCCTGTCTGAGAGCCGTCAGCCCCCAGGCTGTCGAGAAACTCTTCTTCAAGGACACAATCGGAGACATCCCCATCGAGAGACTCATCGGGGACATGTATCACATGGAGAGACTCGAGTGAGGTGAGTTGCGATGTTTTTTTGCTTTTATTGCTTGACAGTTCTAAATTTCTTCTGAATATTCAAGTTTATATTTCTTCTTTTTTTTCTTTCATATCAAAATTATTTTGATACCATGAGAAAGGAAGTGTATTTTCTTGATTTAATTCTAAGTAATAACATTTTCGCATTTGTGATTAATATATCTCTCACGCGGACATTAGCTCGATCAGGATATTGGTTCAATCTTTAATGCATTGAACTAAGAGACATCTTCGACTTATGTGTTAAAAAACAGGATTCAAAATGACAACACTTTCACAGATAGAAAGGTTTCCCAGTACACACAGCAGAGTCCTGAAAACTCGGCACTCGATAACATGGCAGTCCGGATTATTTGGTCACACCCTTGCAGGTCAAAAAGCAACAAAACCCTGAGTGCAGTACGGAAGACAACAAGACATTACCTATTTCTTTAAAAAGCACTCCCAATTTTTGCACAGTACACCACTCAGTTTCACTATAGGCAGCTTTATGCCTTCATAAAGTATTTTTCTGGGGTGTGTCTGATGAGGTAAAATATTGTATATTACGTATTCATTAATTACCATTTTCATTCAGAAAATAACCCATGTCTTGATAAGGTACGTATCTTTCTTTGTTTAAAGGTATTGAGGCAATTTATTTTCTGTTGTATTCTCAAGCAAACAATACATTCAAGGGAAGTCTGAGGAAGCACTCGTACTAATATTTTTTTAACCACATTCTCGATAATCCTGCATTTTCCCAAACTATGACACCCTTCGGTTCACATTAAGCCGAGATTTTTGGACTCTAATGTATTAAATATTGTACTGTGATTCACTGCTGCCAAAGCATCGTATTTTACTACAATATTCTATTATCTGTTTTATTACGCTAGTAATTTCTGAAATAATCATAATCTATTTTTCCTTTATGAAGTAAATTTTTTTAAATTCGATTCTGATTCTAAATGAAGTTTTTTGAGGACTGTAACTTAAGTAAAGGCAACATAGGTGTAAATTAATTTTTAATGAACTTACAAGTACAATGGCATAATATTCCTTCTAAGTAATCATCAGCAAAGCTTATAACATTGTGCCAAATGTTGGGAAACCATTGGAGATCATTGGTAAGGTATTTAATGTTGATGTCAGCGACGGAGTGCCCTTTTGTGAAGCGTGCAGATGAGACGTCATGAAATCGGCGGCCCCAGAGAAGTTCCTTCAATTTTAGAAACAGATCGAAGTAACAAGGACTGGGACAAGGATTTCCCACTGTCAACGTCGCAATAGGAGAGTTACATTGTTTGCATCATAACAACAGCTTTGCAATACAATAAAAGTGGACGCTTACACCGCATAGCCGGACACTGATGGCACTGTAGATATCGACAATAGTAGTCTTCGTTGATAGTTTGTCCTGTAGGTGCAACACACGTAAGAGTTATTCCCTCCCAGTATGCCGTAAGTATGCCCCAATGAGCATAATTTGCATCCGATTGGGTTCCTACAGAAATTTCTGTGGACATGGCGAACCTCGGTGTAGCCACAGGTGCTTTCATTCAGACTCATACGCTTGTGCCCATGTCTCATCAATGGCAACAATACGCTGCAGAAATGCGTTTTCTTCACTGCGTATTTCCTGGTGGATGCCAGCCAGTGCATACCGGTTTTATTTCTGTACTTCGGTGAGTTGATGTGAAACCCAGTGGGCAGCAATTTTCCTCAAGCTCAAAGATTTCTTCATTATGTATCCAACCATTTGATGACTGGGATCAACCTCTAACGATAATTCTCAGACCATCCACCGACGGTCTATGGAAAGGAGACCGCTTTGGTTGACAATCTGATATGGAGGATGGAGGGCTGACCTGCGCGTTGCAGATCCACAGCCTCGTTTCGACCCGAACGAAATACTTAAACCCATCGTGCAGCCATCGTATACAGTAATGCATTTTTACCACAGGGTTCCAGTAATCATCGATAACATTCTGTTGCATTTTTGCCACGGGCAACCTTGATTGTAATCCACGACCATTGATCACCTTTTGAACACATGCTTTAGAGTGATGATAAGGAGACTCTTCACTTTAACGCCACACAACAACTACCCTTCTAACTACACTGATGAAATAAATTAAAAGAATTTGCATATTTTATTGATGCATGAAAAGAACTTAACTGAATGAAAAGTCATTGCTTCTAGATAGAAATGCAAATCTCTTGTACGACAAATACGTAATCGTACTTTTAGGTGGAGCCGCAAAAAAACCGGCCTTATAAGCGCGTGCAAGTTAAAACGTTTCGTTTGCCAGCACACCTCGGCGAATTTCTTGGTGTTGAAGCAATCGGTTCAATTCAAATTGTAACAGTAAAAATGAGTAACCACCAACGTTTAGAGGATGGAATGAGGTGCACATTGTGGGGAGGCTAGAAGCAGGTCACAGTCTCAGGTCCAGATTTGTAGAGAGTTAAATTTAACGCTCTGCGTCATGTGTAAGTTATGGAAACAGTTCCAAGATACTGGCTCCATCGAGAGAAAGCCTGGTCAAGGTCGTCCAAGAGCCCCGAAGACCAGAAAAGATCCCCATTTGTCGATTATAGCGAGGCTTAACAGAGGGGCTACAACTTCTCAGCTCTCTCATTACTTGTATGCAGCCACAGGAACTCGAGTATCAAGGGTGACTGCTTCAAAAAGACTTTATGAGAGAGGGTTGTTTGCCAGAAGACCTGATGTTTGCGTCCCGCTCACGTCTACGAACAGGAGAGTCCGTTGAACATGGTGTAGACAGCACAGAGATTGGAGTATGAATCAATGGGTGACCGCGTTTTATTCACCGATGAGTCCCGTTTCAGCCTTAACACCGATTCTCACCGTGCGTTCATAAGGAGAGAACCAGGGACGGGCTACCTACCCTCCAATGTCCGCGAAATCGACAACTGTGGCAGAGGAGGTTTAATAGTCTGGGCAGGCATCATGTTGAATGACCGTACACCTTTTCATGTCTTTGAAGGAGGCTCTGTAACTGGTGTGAGATATAGGTCGAGCCCTATGTTCGCCTTTTCAGGGGTGCATGGGGCCCCGAGTTCATTTTAATGGATGATAACGTGAGGTCACATAGAGCTATTCTGATCGAGATGAATTTCTAAAGAGTGAGGATATTCGCTGTATGGAATGGCCAACCATGTCTCCATCTGGGACGCTCAAGGGTGTGGAATTGTAAATCGCAGCCGCCCTCCACCGCCCCCAAGAAACATCCAGGAAATGAAAACAGCGCTGCTGAATGAGTGGGACCAATTGCCGCACGAGCTGATAAACTGCCTTATTTCAAGTATGAAGTCACGCTGCGAGGCCTGTATAGCTTTAAAAGGGGGCCATACTCCCCCTAGCAACCCATTTCTTTTCTTTATTCTGCAACGGCTATTTCATACCTTCCAACTCCAACGAGTGTTACGCAGGATCATGCGTATATATTGCAATTGTTTTGTAACTATTTGTTTTGTATTGTATCGATGTATGTACATATCGAATTTCATTAAAATCGGTCCAGTAGTTCTAGAGATAATCGATCGAGTCTGTAAATTCTCTTAATTTCTTACACCAGCGTATATTGACTGTAGTTTTCTTTCTACACATCGAACACAGCACCATATCACCACCCCCATATCCTATTTGCACATTCCAGCTCTCCTGCAAGTTTCTAGGTTAAGTTGTCACTATTTAATTTACAGTCTTCGTATTTTGCAAGTTAAAGTAATAATTATGAGAGTTCAAAAATTATCATAAATTTTATAGATGGGGTATCATAAAGTATAAATATAAAAACACAGGAATTAATATTGCAGTAATTGAATTAGTCTGAAAGATTATTTTTAATTTAACTACATGAAAAAAGTTTTATGGGTTAAAAAAATTGACGTTTTTCTTTTTCTTTTTAGATAGACGAGAGACTTCGAAAGTAAAAAGGATTCTTCTACTGTGAATATTGTTGCAACTGTTCCCATATCACAAGCTAAAGACATCTATTTCAAATTAAAGACTAATAAAGACTTCTTGAACTAAAGAGAAGAAATAAAGAAACAAAAAAGAATCTCCAGAAAATGTTGTTTTTTCTTCTTCTGTTAACCCGAACAAAGCCTAAATGTATTGAATATCGTAAAATGATTTTTAAATAAATGTACAGTGTTCTGTGTTAACGACTTTTCACAATTAATAATCTCTGCAATAATTAAATTCCGAACTGTGGCTAACACATTTTACAAAAAGCATTAATTTTATATATTTAACCTCACTGTCATCCTTATTAGAAATCAAACCTGGCTTCATAGATTGCTTTTAGATATAATGTATTTCAGTGCTAATTTGAGATTATTATGAGGCATGAAAACTATAGAAATTCATTTCAACTACATCAGTTGGTGTGGTGTGGTAGTTAGGAGAGGGGGTGCCAGCTCAGGTGTCGTCCACTTCACTTGACCATGGTTCAAAATTACGTGGTCCGTCGCCGAAAGCACTCGTGTAGCTGAACAGTGCGACGTAAATATTCAATCAATCAACTACATCAGAAGAATTTAATGTTGCATGAAAAAGATTTGAATAATGTATATGTATATACAGGATTATTCATAATTTCCTCGAAGATTTTTAAGCGCTGTAGTAAAAAAAATAAGGGGAATACAGCAAAAAGAAAAAAACACATCTGAAAGAATACAGTAAAATTCAAGTTTTATTTATATGTTTTACAAGTGTTCAATGTGTGTGTGAAACCTTGGTCACACAGCATATATCAGTGCGATAGTCCAGTTCCTAACACGCTGTGCTCAACGTTATCGACAGCATGTGTTATCCTTTCCTTGCTATTCTAAGACTTAATCTTTTACATAAGGCCCAAGTTTTCGTACCCCTTTTGCCACGTGATATTGTAGAACTGAATGAAAGAATGTGTGTGTGTAAAATGACACAAACGGAGAAGGGACTCACATTGGAGGAATTGTATGAAATAGATTGAATTAAAATTAAAAATGAGTTAAGAAGCTATTTACAGAAAATGCAAAGTAAGTGCCTGTACGTACAAAAACATGATTTCTGCAAAAGCTGCCCAAAGTCCGAATACTTCTCCCACATGGGTTCAAAATTCAGTTCCTGGGAACTTGTCAGAAAAATGGCTGTAAGTATAGAAACTGGTCGGACTTGGCTCCCCACTATCGCATCAGGAGGAATTTCACTGGCTCTATCTCGCTAACGGGGGTTAGTCTCATTGAAGATCTCCCGATAGCATTCTCTCCGTCGCATGGTTGATTCGCTCGCCACAGCTCCGCCGTATGTTACAGATATATATACACTCATGGACAAAAAAATTAGCGCAGCAAGAAATAATTGCGGGATCGTAACGAAACCTGGCATGAAGGTACATGTCGGGGAATTATGCAAATGATTAGAAATGCAGCGTGATTACGCATTACGTATAGACCGTAAAAGGCGTTTAACGTCGTTCTCCGTGGAGTATAAAACAGGCAACCAAAGCTTGTTTGAGTGTGCTAAATTGTTTACAAAGGAAGAGCCGAGGTAGACATGCCATTACGCCGTTTTCGAAGACAATATGAGCAGCTGTCGCAGTTTGACAGGGGGAGAATCATCGGCATGATGGAACCTGGGTGGTCAGCTAGGGGAGTGGCTCGTCAATTCGGCCGCTTTGATTGTGTTGTGAGGAGGTGTTGGGACCAGTAGATCCGAGAAAGGACATTTACACGAAGACCAGGCTCAGGACGCGCTCGATAGACCAGCCATCGAGAAGACCGACACATCGTAAGAAATGCACACGTACAGCCAATTGCTTCATCGGCCGCCATTCAGGCACAGGTAGCACCTTCATTAGGGGCCCCTGTGTCTTCTCGAACCATACGAAGGCGCCTGGCTGAAGGACATTTGGGATCGCGGCGCCCATTACGTGTGCTGCCCTTGACGGCCACCCATCGACACCTCCGTTTGGAGTGGTGGTGCGCACGAGGAAACTGAACTGAAAAGGAATGGAACCAGGTCATCTTTAGCGACGAATCCAGATTCAATCTCAGCAGTGATGACAATCGTGTTTGTGTGTGGAGACCCCATGGTGAACGCCTCAATCCTGCCTTTGCTTTACAGTGACACACCGCTCCCACAGCTGGTAGGAGGGTATGAGGTGTCATTTCCTTCAACACACAGTCACCCCTTGTATTGATCCGTGTCACCATGACATCCTGCAACCACATGTGTTGCCACTCATGCAACGGCTCCCAGGAACCATTTTTCAACAAGACAATACTCGATCCCACACGGCAAGGGTATCACAAGACTGTCTACATACCGATACTAACCTTCCTTGGCCTGCCCGATCCCCATATTTGTCTCCAATCTAGCATTTCTGGGATCATTTAGGATGGCGAGGTGGGCATCCCACGAGTTTGAACGAACTAGAGGCAAGGTTACTATAAATGTGGAACGAAATATCTCAAGGCATCATACAGAACTTGTAAGCCTCAATGCCCGATCGTACCACATCGCGCATTCGCGGTAGAGGGGGTTCAACACAGGATTAAATCCTCGTTCTTTGGCCTTTTTCTCTGAAATATAAACGATCCTTTTTCTTTGATTTTGATTTTGATCAAAGTAGTCATTATGTATGTAAAGTTTCGTTTCATTTTGACAACTCCTTCTTGGTACGCTAATTTTTTTGTCCATGAGTGTATATGAATTTGAATTCAAGAAGAAGAAATTTAATACTATAGAAGAAATGAATTCAATACTATATGATCAAGAATTCAGAATGAACTGACTGAAGTAATGTTTAATAAAATTCAAGATGAAATGTTTTAAGAAATATTTTTTAAAAATTTTCGATGATAAGTGGATTTAAATTGAAATCATCACTCGGGTCACTAATGGATGGATACTTTTCCTAACTATCAAATATTTTATTATAATATAAAGCATAAATTAAGCACACTCATTATTAAATTTGATTTTAGATTATTTTCGAGCTTTCAGGTTTATTTTTTTGCTTTTAATTGGAATTATACACTTTGTAAGCGACTTCCCCCTGAAGTCACTCCCTCACCGTCCTGCCTACCTAAGAGTGTGGGAAGACCAGAAACTTCCATAATAATTATTATTTATTATTATTCAAGCACACTAATCAGCAGCGAGTTAAACCACAAGTGAATAAATACCCTAGGAGAGATATAAAGAAAGCAATAAACCCTAAGTGAACAAGCGCAAGTACTCAATTTAATTTAACCTAATCTATCTTTGACTATAAATTTTCCCAATCCACTAATTTAGTATAGTGGCAAACTCCGTTCTTAACTTAAGCTGTGAAAATCAATTATATCTCACCTTCGTAAGGCCGTAACAGTTTCTCAGCTCCTTCTACCTTACGATTACAAAACTCACACAGACTTTATATAGTCGAACTAAACTACATATCAGTTTCTTCTTGAGAAGGATGGCTCTGAATTAAACGCGAATGCTAACCTAAAGATTCTCCAACAGGATTAGTAATAAGATTCTGCAAAGATCCGTCACAACTCAAACTTATATTTGAATTTAGAGAATATTGAAAAAGGGACATTTTTTTTTTTTTAGAAATATATAATGACAAAAATTAAGGTGAAATTTCTAGAAAATCTCAAACGAAAATATGAAGGACTAATTGCCTTTGGACAAAAGTTTGCTTTTTAATTAAAAATAATATTGTTTCTAGAAAAATTCCTGCTGGAGTAAAATGAAAACTTCTTGAAATAAAATTCTGAAATATCATAGGTTTTCTTTTTCTTTCAAAAGGTTTTTTTATTTTAATTCTTTTTCCTTCAATATTCTATTTTTTTTCTCAAATATTCTTTCTATCTTTTTAGCTTGAAAATTTCCCTTCCAACTTCTTAAAGTTTGTTTTTGAGAATAAATATTTGAGTACATTAATAGAGAGTAGTTAGCTATAAGTTTTCACGTTTTTATGTTGCAGTCAACGGAATTAATCGATTATTATTGATACACATATAGTATTATTCGTCAGTTTTTTGCGTAGTTATTTTTATAGTCGCGTTTACTACTTTGACTGTAATACTGATATTCATTATTTGAAGTCGGAAATATTATTAAAATAAAATAATCTAGTTTTATCTAAATAGTACGTGCGACTGATAACATATTTTAACAAAGTAATCGTTAAATAAGTTAAGGTTAGTGTAATTTAATGTAATATTAGTGTAATGTAAGAGGTTAGTGTATCGTTATGTAGACTACTATTAAGTAAAATTGTATATCCTCTTATATTAATTTTGTAACTAGGCTTGTGATTGGTTTGTGCTTTATTGTCTTTTAAAAATTCAACTTTTCACCATGTGTATAATACAGTCGAACCTGTTTTTGTGTGTGTGTGTGTGTGTGTGTGTGCGGTCTTTTTTCATGCGATTTAATTTTTGTGCGATTTTTTATGTTCGATATTTTTTTATGCGGTGTATGAATTTCAGTGGCTTTGGCACCACTGTAATGTTTTCTATCTATTTACCAGTGTGTAACGGAGAATGTTAGGCCCCCTGAAATTCAAGTTTTGCCTTTAATATTTTATAAATTGGGTAAATACGTGTTTAGCGTAAGTCAGGCCTTGGGCCCCTAGAGTCCTGCCCCCCCCCTGTGATGCGGGGGTGCGCGTTACGTTACTGAAATGTAGACACTTCAAGACGCTCTGTTCATTTGTTATAAACAGTCTCCCGACAATGTGCATTCAGTTGTTTTCTCTCAACGCTCCAGCAGCCCGCGCTTGATTGAAGACGAAACTTTCAATGACAGCGACATTATCAATAATTTGATAAATTATGATGACGGACAAGAACCGGATTCTTTGAGAGAGGATAAAAATAAGCAGGGATCCAGCTTTCCAACAAATTGGAAAAGCATTTTCTTAAAATAGATACCAATTGAGAAAGGAGTATAAAATTCCAAAAAGGGCTTCAGTCACGTATAGTTGGTTATCGTGACATTAACAAGCATCTGACCACCCCCATCCTTCGTCACAAAAACTTATCCCTTACTTTATGTTGCCAAAAGTAAATCAATTAAAATTGCACTTTCAAGTGATGAAAGCGATTTCGAACTTATTCATTACAGGACTTTAGATTACGAAGAGTAGCTATGAATTATGCATGTGCATTTTAAAGACTTATCCGTGTATACAATCAGAAACTATATTCTTTTAAAATGTTTCCATGTGTAATATTTAATTATTGATTTTGTTATGGAAGTACTCTTACATAAATTTCGTAAATAATTTGCATATTTTATAAATGCAACATTTTTTATGCGGTCCCAATCCACCGCATAAAAAAACTTTGTTGTTGTATTTCCACGAATTAGTTTGTTATATGTAAGAATTTATGAAATTTTTGAATATTTTTTGTGCGATTTTTTTTATGCTGTCCCTATCTACCGCACAAAAAACAGATTCAATTGTATACAGTAATATACGTATATTACGTTTTGAATGTCAAATAATTTTTTAAAAATTTCGACAAAACGTCATGTTAATGTTAATATTCTCCATCATGTAAATAATTTACGAATAATATGTGAGTCAATTATACCATTCTATCTTTAATAACGTCTCTTGGACTGCATTAATTTGATTTTTTTACCTCTGCAGTGAAAAAAGGCAAAATTAGTCAAAAAGTATTGTTTTTTTATGATTCAAATGCAAACTTTTACTAAATCACTTATCTATTACGGTGAAAGATCAATTTTAAATTTATGAAATAAACTTTAAGCCAGAGTATTTTCTAAGCAAACAATTTTGTAAGCATCAAATCCATAAATAAAAAAAGGTAATCAGTTTTTAAGAATATAATGATTTTCAAAATTTTAACTTGCGATAAGAAAAATTCAACCAGACAAATCGATTCCTGGCTGTTCATGGTTATAATATAAATTCGTTAATATAAACAAAAAAAATCGGATAGAAAGTACAAAACCAATATATCCAATACGATCATGTCATGGGCAAGAAACACAATAAAATTCTTCCAAACTTTCATAAACATGCCTACCATTAATTTCATAATCATGCCACAGAAGTTCGCCAAATAAGCAGATGAAATCGTTCACGAGAAAGACTAGAGACGAAACAGAGATTCTGTCGAAAATTACTTCCACGATATTTAAATTCAAACATGCCGACTCATGACCAGGCAAAAGCAGGACATAAATTTCCAGGCGGATGAAATTCCATCAAAATATATTTAAAATCATTCTAAATTATTCAGGGTTAGTTGCAATTTACAATCCAAAGCGCAACCTTGGGCCTAAAAGGAATCGGAAATATTTGTCGAATGCTTGTTTGGGGCACGGATCGCTTGATCTCCTGCCTACCCACTGGTCAGTCTCACACCTCGGAGGGAGCGTGATGAAAAGTTTAAAAGCTGAATTTGGCAACGGTCGAGCGTGCGGTACTTTAAATCCACTTTCGGTGCAATTTTCCCCTTCTTGGAATCTGCATTATGCATGCGAGCCGCCTATTCCACCGTCGAAATGAATGCTGCATTTGTTGAGACCGTGTTTGGCTTAAAGTTGGAAGATTGTGGGAGATTTATTTTAGAATAAATAATCATCCTCTCGAGATGTCGAGGAATTTTCGTGTACTTGCAGGAATTGAAATCTGCAAGGAGGTCTTTCTAAGCCGCTGTCCATTCACGTTATTTTACGTTGAACAATTTCTTAAACTGTTCTTCCTATCAAATATCCCTTCTATATTTATTTTCTCAAGCAAATTTCATCGCTGTCTCCTAAGGGGTCTCAGGAGTGTTAAAGTTTTCTCGAGGGGTTAAAATTTAAACAATTTTCAAACAGGTATAATTCTTTTAAATTTAAATTAAATACTTCGAATCTCTTACACATTATTTACAAGGGATTGTGTCTTCACAAAAGTACAAATTGTTTGAAATATAATCATAATTTTAAAAAATATAAGCATATGAAAATTCTGCAATAAATATTGAGTAATTTTTGCATTGCGCATGCCATTTTCTAAAATAGTAGCCTCTGATGTATAAAACTTAATAGAATTATAAAATGTATCATACTCTTTAAACCCTAGATCATTTAAGAATAAAATATCTTTTGTATTTCAAAATATTTGAAAAATATTAAAATATTTTTAAAAAATATTTGAAAATGTAATTTTTTTATTTCTTAAAAAATATAATTTATTATTCTATTTATATGAAAATACTACAGTGTAATAAGGATATATATATATATATATATATATATATATATATACGTTTATCTTTATAAACCAACTTATAGCAACTATTTTAGAAAATAGCATGCGCAGCGTAAAACTTAATTAGTATTTCTTATGGAAATGTTTCTTATTTTCGTATGCTTATAATTTTTAAAATTATGATTATATTTTAAACATTTTACACTTTTCTTCTTTTATAAATAATGTGTAAAAGATTTGAATTATTTAATTTAAATTTAAAAGAATTATACCTGTTTTAAATGTGTTTATATTTTCAGCCCTCTAGAGAAATTTAACACCCCTGAAACCCCTTTAAGATCATAACTACTCTGTTCTCCTTTGCTGCAAGAGGTGTATAGTTTCTACCCAATTTTAAACAGAATTGAAATACTTACATAACAAAGAAGATCCAGAATATGTCGTTTTTGAATTTTGATCATAAATATATATTTAACATAAACTAACAAAGATAATTTGTAAATAAATGAGATAAGTAAATAAGATAATTTGAGAAATCAATAGATTTACACATTAAAACAAAACATCCCTTTTCAAGTTCTCTGCATAAAACTCGAAATCTGAAACTCAAAGAAAACTTGATCTTATGCAAGAATTAAGACAGGATTCTCAATGAAATTATATTGCTCTGTTACTTAATTAAAAATTAAATAACATTTACTTATAGAAAATCTACTAAACGCAAAAGCTCAAACAACTCTTATTCTAAGAAAGTATTAATTTAAGCCATTATTTTCAGTTTAAATTAATAATAATTTCATTCATTTTGAAGATTTATCTTAGAAAGAGATAGTCGCTAAAAATATTTTTTCTTTGAGTCAACTTTACAAACATATTGCAAATGTTGATTGAAATTAACTGTAGGAGTACTATTTTAATAATGCTGCATGATAAGACACTACAATAAAATTTAATTGTTATTCAAGTGGTATTTAATAAATGCCTAGTTTTAAAAAAACGAAAGAAAATATATTTTAACTACTACGTGATCCGCAGTCATTTACGGAGAGACAGTCAATTACATAACACATGGAAATTTATTAGCTGTACTACACATTGAAGTACATTACTACTATCAATCAAGATTTTTTTACAACAGAAATTTCCACTAAATTCATTATAATTATTTCAAACTCACACAAAAAAGCATAAGTAAATGATTATGAACTTTAAAATGTAGTGAAATAGATTAGTGAAAAATGTTTTGTCATTCATTTAAAGCAGGTGTGGCACGGCGGAATTGTAACAGTGACACGCTAAGACTTACTGAAAAATTAAAAGCTTTGGAAAGATAATAATAAATAACGATTTTTTTACGATTTTGCTGAACTGCGGTTATCTCAGACAAAAGAACACTCAAAACACTTGATCAACATAATTTTGTGAATAAATGTTTTTTATTATGAACATAAAATTAGAATATCGCTCTGCTGATATTCCCCAAAAAAACTTAATTTTGCTGGTATCCTTATCAGCTAATCTTAATATAGATGACTCGGTAAAAAAAAACTACAAATTTATAAGCCACATCGAGTACTGTCAGTTTAATTATTATTTAGAATTATATGTTTCAAATTACTCATTTCTATTTTGAACCAGATTAACTGATTTGAATCTGTAAAAAACAATAAAACCTAAGTTTGTATTTTGCTTTATTTATTATATTGTGTTTTAAATTTTTACTACTTAGGCTTGCACTGAAAAATATGTTATTTACGTAAAAACCTCCATAATAATCTTACAAGTAACATTTTTTTTCATCTTTTTTGATTGTTGGAAAAGTTGGAAGTGACACACGCATAATTTTTTTTTCATCAGATGGTGGCACTTTTTCCAAACCGTTTAAGTAATAATGTGAAAATTCACTTTTGAAATACAGCAAAATAATTTGTTTAAATTCACACATTTTTTTAAAACATTTAATAAGTATTAACTCAGTGGTGCCATAGCCCATGAGAACCAAGGCCTACCGTGCCCAACTCAGTATGCGTAATCTTGGGTAACAATAAGTATTAGTAGGTACGCTTATAAAATTGACCCTATCTTTAATCGGATAAAAATGTGAAAGTTTACTTAAGATTCTTTGATAAACATGTAAAAACGGAAGAAAGAGGAATTCAAGATACACAACACCCTTTCTCAATAAGAATTGGGAAACACGCTAGTATTGAAAGTAATTTGCTATTTTTCAGATTATTTAATTGGTTTTGAAAGAAAAGTAAGCTTGTTTGTGTGAGAGAATACATCAAAAAATTTTAAGAAATGTTTAAACGTTTGTAAAATGCTTAACCTTTATTGATCTTTTTTGTTATCTAAAGTGTTGATTATTCTTGAGTTATACTGGAAATGAAAATTAGACTCTTTGTTGAAATTATTTTGAAGTAAACCTAAAATAAACGTAAGAATTCAAAAATTAAATTTGAAATTTAACAGAATTAGTTTGAGCTCTAAGACCTCAATCCAATTTGATTCTTATAATACATATATATCTACAAAAAGTATCTACAAAAAACTTAAAGACTATATGTGTTAAACACAAAAAATCCCTTAAGGATAAGAAAATTCTTCCTCGGGAAAAAATAGTAATCTGACAAAAACGTATTTAAAGTTTGTAAAAGCATTTTGATAAGACTCAGAAAACTTCAAATTTCTTTAAAATCATTTAGATATCAGAACTAAAGTTTGAAACAAACTCTTTCAAATGTGGATTCTCCGAAGAAAAATCAGCATTGCTTAAAGGCTTTCTTCAGTCGGCATTGTTTTTAACACTGCGACTTCCGTCTTTTTAAACTTCCAATATCTCTCTGTTTGATTTTTTTTCTAGCATTCAAGTTATTTCTGTCTCTAGAAGAGATTAATGAAAACTGTGTCGGTGGGTGTTATTTCTAAGTTACTATGTTTCCTTAAAATAAAAAATATGCTTTTTTAAAAATATTTAAAAGTAACAAATTCTTTAAAAATTCCTTATAGAAATTCTCGATGCTTTCAAGAATGATTGCTTTAGAACAAGTAAATTATTGCCAATCGTAGAAATCAAATCTTTCAAAGAATTTTTTTAAATACACTGTGCATTTTTCCCTAAAAAAACTTTTTTTTAAAATTTCTACATACATAAAAATAAATTTAGTTTTCGTACGGTATTTATTACATGTGTAGTGTGTGTGTATTAGCTATAACACACACACACATATATATATACGAACCTATTTTGTAATGATAAAATATTTTTAAAGTACTGAAAAGTTCAAAGTTTTCAAGAATTTACCATTTTAACGAAATAACTTCGTTAAGAAAAAAAATTAAAACTCGCGTAACACTTCTAACCAAAACTTGCGAATATAAAAGGACTTATTTACCAGTATCTCGTTTTAATTTTTCTTCACTGCAGTCACGGTGCTCTGCTTTGTCTGGTTCAATCAGATGTCTAGCTGAACGGGGTCGATTAAAAACAGTTTTCTTATTGTTTCCAGTGTGATGTTAAACATTACAGTTTTTGAGGGCATCTTTGAGAAATGTTGTTTTGACGCGTTTTAAAAGCTTTATACAAGAAAAAATTTACCTGTGCATACTATTTTGTGTAAAGCTGTGAAGATGTTTAAACAGCATTCACAATTGCAAGTATTTTTGAAAAAGATTACTGATGACATTTTCCATTTATTTCCGCTTAACAGGATTTAGTAATGCAACTGCATTACATAAAGAATAACTAGATTAAGAGCATTGACTCAATTTGCTTTCAACTGCCCTATAAACTGTACGACGAGTATTCACGAATGAAAAAGAATATCAAGAACTTTATTTACTAGATAAAAATTTCAAATGTTTCAATAAGCGTGCTCCAGAACACTAATTTAAAACTCCATGCTTACAAAACTGGAAAAAGTCTTATTTGATGTTTATTAAATTCATGAATAAATATTATACAATATATTCTTTAATTTTAAAAGATGACGTAGTTATAGTAATAATATAAAATACCAAAATTTCAAAGCAATTTCCTTGATTTAATTTTCACCGTCCATTAAACATTCAAAATGATATACATATGTGAACAAATACAAACAATTTTCACAAGCTTGGTAAAAAAAATCTAATTATTGAAGATCTTCCAGTGATCAAATATGCAATTAAATTCGAATTATAATGTCAATCCACATTCCTCAATATTTATTGAATATTACCATCTGTTTTCATTTTACTAATAATCGTTTTGAAATTTTTGTAGTATAAGAAACTGAATACTTTTGCTTAGGATGTGACAAACCTATACGGAACTTTATCACTAACCTTCTGAGACGTCTTTTTTAGGGAAATTTAATTCCCTACCTATTTCCAATCAGCTCCAAAAATAGGACAAGATTCCTTGTTATGCAGATTAGATAGAGTATTTAAGTCAAACGGAATAGTAAGGTAAAAAGCAGTAGGAGAGAGAGATTGAAGCAGGGAAGGAATAATAGTGAAGTTAGAGAATTATTATTGAAGATTTCTAGGTGAAGATATAAATCTCAGGAAGAGCTGAGAGCTGCAGTGTGGTAATATTGATTTATAATTAAAGTTTCATTATAGCTTCATATTAGGAGTGAGATTAAAGTTATATTATTGAATATAATTCTGGGATCTCTTATTGCGGTAATCTCTGCGTGATCGATATTCTAATTGTTAATTAATTGGATCATTAAATATTTAAGTTAATTTAAAGGAAAGTCCCTTTTAAACCTCATATTACTATTTTAAATTATTTGTTATTAAAAGTATTTGATTCTATTTGGGAAAGATAACCAAATAAAGAAAGTTATTTATAAAAATGGCTACTGGTTCTTTGACTCAAAATTATTCTCGTTCTCAAAGTGAGATCCAAGGGGATCTTCACAAGGAGTTGCATTCGATATAAATCTGGATAGTACAATTTTTAATGTAATTGAAACGTTTTAAGAGCTGTGAAAGTTAAAGCGACAGATTCATGAATATTTTCTAAGACGTTGAATCAAAATTTGCAGAAAAATAACGTTCGAAAATTTACTAACGGTAAATAATTTAGAAAACAATCTCTAAGTTGTGATATTTCCGAAGTTAATTTTTTTATGTTGGGGTTTAGAAAAGAATGAACTAGCAATGTTAACAAATTTCTTTAAGAAATTCTTATAAACGTTCTACGAATTAAACTTCACCCACAGATATTTCTTGAGAAAAAAAAACATAAAAATATTGAAAAAAATCCATATTTAAAAAAAAATATTGAAAAATAATCACATTTTGCGGAAGCCATAATACATTATTCTATTTAAAGAATGTTGTTTGAAATGTTACCTTTTTTTTCTAATGATCTTTAACATGATGTTAAACATAATGCTAATTTTCTAATGATATATTTTAGCAATATGAATTATTTACAGAGAACTATTAACTATTTGGATAAACATCTGGCATACCTGTAATATTTTTAAAAAAATTAATATTATTATATTAGCATTATTACTATTTTGAAGAAGTTAAATATGTGCGAACGCGAAAAAAATAAATAAATGGAAGTCCTGAAAACTTTGTGATCCAAGAAATTTTACGCGATTTAAGTGTACTTAATTTATAAACATCATGAAATCGAGAGTTGTCATGGTATCTCACAAAAAAAACTCTGTGATCATTAATTACAATAGATAACAAGTAATGTAAAAAAATAAGTTAATTCCTTCTTTGAATTGATGAAAAGAAAGCATTTTATTAACGATTGAAAATTTGAACAAGCTATATATACAGGGAGAGAATGAACTAATAGTAGGAATTGAAAAAAGAGCATGATTTGTTTGCATTGTTGTAACAATGCACACCCGGTTTAGCTAGTTTGGCTGAAAAACTGGTTTTCGACGTCAACTTTTGTCATTGTTTTAACAGTTACATAGTTACAACAATGGAGATGAATCTAGATTGGCGTCAAAAACCGGTAATTAGTTTAATTTAATTAATTAATATTTGAAAAAATTGTATCAACATCAAGTGTCATCCACTACAAGCTTAAAAAATGTATTTGAACTTGATTGGATGAATAGAAAGTATTGTATTAGTGATTAAAAATTTGAACAAGATAAATTTATAAATATATAGAAAGAATGAGCTAATAGTAGGAATTGAAAAAAGGATCTTGTACGTTAGCATTACCTCCCATTTGTTGATTCTAAATAAAAATTTAAATGCAAAAATTCAGATTTATTTCCTTTACAGTACCGGAATTTTTAAAAATGTTTATATATATATATATATATATATATATATATATATATATATATATATATATATATATATATATATATATATATATATATGATTGAATTTTCATGTTGAGCAAGTTAGAATCACCAAGAGGGCTATTAAACACATTCCAAACAGAGAAATTTTTCTAAATAGAGATTAAGTCTTTCACGGTTATAAGAAGAAAAACAAATAATTTAATTTGAATCTGAAAAATCATCACAATTCTTGGTATTATGCAACATTAATTATGTAGAGCAAATAGCATTTTTAAAATTTTTTATTTAAAATAGGTTATTTAAAATGTCTCAAAAAGAATTAATGATGGAACACAAAGTAGTATTCAAACTGGTAAGTATTGTATACAAATAATACTAATGAATCCCATAATTGAATAGCTTACTTATTTATTTTAATTTGTTTTATACCGCTTGGAATAATAGTGCTATAAAACGCTTTGGATAGCTTACAAGAACTTGTTAAATATTGCAATGTCTGTCATCAATAACCCTTACGTACGTGCACCACCTAGTAAATGTAAATTGAACTTTCCCTTAAATGTATTTAAAAATGCTTTTCAATTAATTAATATATTGATTTTCCAGCATAAAAACTTAAAATCGACTATATTTTGACAAAAATATTCGGAAAAAACTGTAATTTGTTTAATTTCGTCTTTTTTCAAGAGTGGTTCTAAATAACTTATAAAAAAATGAATGCATTATGAATATGGAAATCGCAGTGTTTAATTTAAATTAATTTTTTAAAGTACATTTTTATCAATGTAATAGAAAGAACAGTTTATAAAATGAAATATTGAAATGTTTTGGTTAATTTTTATTAAAAAGTTTCTCGATCATTAAAAAAAAATTTTTTTCAATGTTACAAATTAGAATCTCGACTGCATTACAATTTTTTAAAAAAATTTATTATCTCAGCTAATCACATTTATTTAACCAACATTCCCTACCTTTAATGCTGTTTTTATTATCGTAACAGAGTTATATAATTATATAATCACCTAATTTCTTAAAATATGTAGTTTTTTTTTAAACAGAGATCAATTTTCTCAGTAAAAAAAGCCATAAAGTTTAAATACATTGAAATATACTTCTCTAATTACATCAATAATCTATAGAATTGAAGTAGGTTACCAACTGGCTCTCTTGAGACCGAACTTTAAGTCTAAAAAGCTGATTACTTGAACACCACTGAAGTCAGTGTTGTAAATTTGATTTTCAAATTCTATAAAACTATTACTGCTTTTTTTTAAGAATTAACAATTAAAATCGGCATATGGATTTCAATCCTTATGTTGCATTTATTTCATTACGTCTTTTAATGAAAATTCCACCTCGTAGTTTAAATCGCAATACAGATATTTAACTAGATGACTAGTGGATCTATTACTTAATAAGAATTATCTTTGTATCACTTGTAAATTAGTACATCAGATTTTCATATACTGTCGATTGGTAAGAAACAATGTTCACACTTTCAGATAGCTTTTAAAAATATAAGCTTTAATTCAGAAACAAATCCAGAAATTTAATATATTGGACTGTTTCAGAGAAAATCTCACAGTCTATATTCCCACCCTTTATATTACAAACCAGTGGTCTTCAAACTGTGTTTTATTGAATCCTGGAGTTCCACAAAGCATAACCAGGGGGTCCGTGAGTCACAATAAAAAAATGATAAGAAACATACGTATGTATGCAAAATTATTATTTCTATGAAGTTTGTGTAATTACAAGTATCTAAAACTCATCCTATTCGTTAAAGCTGAAAATTTTATTTATATATAAGAAACTTTATTGTTCACAACCGGTATTAAACTTTTGTTATCATATAATCAAAGAATATTAAAATGTGTTTTATATTTATATATATGCTTTAAACTAGATTGTGAATAGTCTATGGTTAACTATCTTGAGTTTCACGAGATAATTTTATACTCGTTAAATAACACTGTGTCTTGCATAACTAAATAATTTTCTAATGGAAAATGTACCATTTTGCAATTGTGGAAAAAAATACGTAAAATGAAGGAGAGGAAACAACTCTAAAATATTTGATGTTAAAATCCAAATTTAAGCAAGAACAGCTCCTAAATTTAATGTTGCAAATTTATGAAAAATACACGGTATTTCTCACACAGCTGTAAACATTTTAATACCATTCAAAACATTGTGTTTAAATGAAATATATTTCTCAACGTGAGTGGCTAAAAAAGTATAAGTACAAATCAAACGCAGAATATGAAATGCGACTGCAGATAGCATAGACTTCGACTATTTGCTTGAAAGCAAGCACATATCCCAGTTACAGAATATAATGCACGGGTAGGGGACACTTGGATCACAAATTAACATTATTAATGAGTAAATTACATTAAAAAATTAGATTAGAATTTTTTAATAATAAATGCAATACTCCTTTTTAATTGTCTTTACATAAAATACCGATAACACGTTGAAATATTATTTTAAGATAGATTCTTCTAAGTATGTGTGCGGAATGAGGTTCCACGAAAACACTTTCTTGTTCTGGGGGTTCGAAGAAAACACCTTCAAGTTCTATGGTTTCGGTGAAGTGAAAAAGTTTGAGGACCACTGTTCTTGGCGAAACAAATATCTGTATTATTTTATTCGTGCCGCCATCTATTGCCGAGACACGTAAAGTGTTCAGTATTAAGGGAAAAGATGTCGCTGCTTATCAATCACTTCATCTTTTAGTGCTGCCATCTGTTGTTTACAAATAAAAATATTTAATATTTGCAAGATAAAAATAATGTTTAACAGAAAAAATATAGCAAAAAAAAAAAGGGAAAAAGTTCAATAATCCATTAAAATAAATTCAGAGTTAACTGCACAGGAAGAAAAACGTGTAAATATATTTGTAGCTTACGTAATATATTAATATATGTTAAATAATTCAAATTTAATAACAGTGATATAACAGAGAATATATTGAGGCCCCCTGCAAAGTTAGGCTTTGGGCTACAATCCGGATCTTACAAAGCGTATATACTTGGCGTCAGTCAGGCTTTACTCCCTCCCCCAGCGATGAGGGGGTGTACATTACGCCACTGTTTAATAATTTAAAAGCAGATCTGCTCCTAACTTAGTGGCGTCTTACTAAGGTTCCTGATAATAAAGAAGAGAAACTGCCATTTTATGATGATTAAGCACAGTAACTTCTTTTAACTAGGACATGATATGTACAGAAAAAGGCTCAAAAATAGTTTTCAGTTTATTTTGTCTTAAAACAACTGTTTTATAAACTCTTTCTTTATGTCTACTTGAACTTTTAATACTCGCCTGTGCATCATTGGCACGCGTATCTTTATTATAGAAACAATTTAAACATACACGTATTACTTATTATGTATACATAGAGACTATTGATTAATTGAAAAATATGAGGGAAATGTTTTCAGGATGTTTTTAATGGAATATTAGACTCTGGAAATCTCTGTTGGGAAAACTGATTTAGTAAAAAATATTGATTGTATTAGGTGCTTGTTTCATAGCATTCTAATAAATACTCAAGTGTTGAGTTTTCATTGAATTCATTATTCAGACTTTATCAATATCTACTGGAATTTTATTCTGCGTGTTCATTCAACACCGTCAGCAAAGCTATCTCTACACGTTGTACTGAAAATGCCACTTTTCAGTATTTTATACAGTTATGTTGCAGTTAAGCATATATATAATCGATACAAGTACAGAAGTAAAAATATAAAAACTGAAATATAAATTATGAGGATCATTTTAAAAATTAACAGAAATTAAGTGCATTTATATAAAATAAGTTTAACAATTATTATTTAAGTTTAACATTTATTTGAATAGAATTAATTTGGCTATCTTGCACCATACCACGTTTCGCCGTTTCGGAAACAGCTGACAGGTGCAGCCATCTAGTGAGAGAAAATCTCTACAAAAACTGTCCTTTACAATTGCGTTAGAGAAGGGAAAATAAAATTAATTGATGTTTTTGACGATAGAGAAGTTGTTCCTTCAAGAACATTTAATTTAAAAATTAATGACGGATGGCATGATACAGTGCCAGTTACACGTGCTGTTTCCAAAAAGCTAGGTAATGATATGTTAATTTGTAAAACTACGACCGAAGCCTTCTTGAAAAATGTACAATTATGCTGAGTTAATGCAAAGCAAGTCATCAATGATAAAACCTAAATAATTAAATGCATAAATATAGATATCTTTAAAACCGAACATTTGAAGAGAGTTCATGTCCAGATATAGAAGTATGAGTAGTCAGCAACGAAGGTGAAGTGAGATCTAATCTTGACAGTGAGACTAGAAAAACATTCATGAAACTTCAGAAAGATGCAAAAACAGTTTGGAAACAAGCAGGTAAAAAAAAAAAAAGAAAGACGTTTGAAATACAAGATGATTTGCTTATGTATAGTGACTTTGTTTGTGGGGAGCAAATGAAACAAGTTGTTCTATCTACTTGTAAAAGAAAGGAAATTTTATAGATGGCTCCTGTGAAATTTCTTAAGCAAGACATTTTGGACAGCAGACGACAAAACAACGCATTAAGGTATCCGACTACGTTCGGAACCGTGATTTTGCAAAAGCGTATAAATGGATGTTTATGATATTTAGTGTCACTTAGATTAGAAAATGTATACAAAATTGTTTTAAAAATATTATTGAAATAAAAAATTATTTAAGTACAATATTTTAACAAAAAATGAACATAGAATGACCCATTTTCAAAATATTCTCCTTTTGTGAAAATGCTTCAATTATAATAATATTTTGCCTGTATATAGCTCAGACCTCTGTACAGAGTCTCAACAAGATTTTTTGAAATATATAACTTAGAAGTGGGTTTATCCATGTTTTACGACAACAGAGGGGAGAAATTTTAAGAAAAAAAAAACGCCGATAATTATTTCAATTGGTTGTAACTCTGAAAATAATTTGTATTTTTTAAAAATCATAGTTGAGCCTCGGTACAGGCAAAATATTATTATAATATGTAGAAGCATTTTTCACAAAAGGAGAACATTTTGAAAAAGAGGTTATTCTAAGTTAGTTTTTTGCCAAAATATTGTATTTAAATATTTTTTTTTTGCAATAATGTTCTTAAAACCATTTTATATATGTATTCTAATCTAAGTGACACTAAATATCATGAAAATTATCCTTTAACGCGCATTTTTAAAATCACGGTTCCGAACGTAGTCGGATACCTTAAGGCCCATGTGGCTTGGGGGCCCCGTATCATTGATACGGCTGATACGGTGGTAGCTACGCCTCTGCTACTCAGTTTTTACCCATTTCCAATATATAAATGTAAATTTCCTGTACCTTAAAATCTTATGGGATTGAATTACGGGATGGATATGGGATGGAATTTCCGGGTGACACCTAACACCCTCCTGTTATTTGTTCGTAGCCGCTCATCCGGTATAGTGGTTAGTGACGCTGGCTGTGGTTCCGCAGGGCATAGGTTCGAATCCCGGAAAAGGCATGGATGTTTGTAAGTGTATAATGCCTTCGCGGTATGGGGGTACTCTAAATAGCCGTCGAGCCGCAAGTCCTTTCGAGAGGTTGGTGGACGGGGAGGAGAAGTGGGAGGCCCCTGGCCACCCTCAAGGTGTTCTCCCTCAAAATTGGGGTGGAACTGAGAAAAATCGTACTTTCACCTGTATGGTGCTCAAAGCTAAGACAAACGACAGGCGTAAAAATCTAGCCCTTCACTGCGATGAATTTCGTGGACTTTGATCTGATGTTACTGTCGATCAGGTGGCATAAGTAACAACAACAATTTGTTCGTGATTCAAAATTACAAGGACTATTGCCCCTAGACCTAATGAAACTTCTAGTTCAATTTTATATCGCTATAAGCAATTATATTGTAAATGTCTTTCACTGACTTGTTTCTTTACTTCAGGGAGGCAAGTACATCTTCCTGGAGCGCGTGGCGTTTTCAAAGCATACTATTGATCTGTACGTACAGAAACTAGCCTACCCCATCTGGTACTTGTATTCGAACGGCAGTTCTCCTCTGAGAGACTATGCCAAAGTGATCAAGAGGGCAGGATTTTCTGAAGTCATATACAAGGATTACGACTGCGGTCACTTTATGACATACCTTGCCAAGCATCAACTTAGAGTGTTAGCTACCAAATAAAGTGCTTTTTTCGTGAGACAAGTTTTAAGAGCGCAGTGTGAGATAAAGACGATCGGTACTGAACCATCGTGAAAACTACTTAATGAAATTTTAAAATAAAACGATGAGGGTATTGTTGTCGGTTTCCTCATAAAATAAAATAAAAAAAGTTAATTTAAATTTAAATAGAAATGTTCAAAGTATTGAGTAAATTTCCTTAGATTTAAGGAAAGATGGAGGTTTTCAATTTTTATCAGATAAATTTGGAATAAGGGAGGAGAAATAATGTTAAAAATTAGGAATAATAAGGAAAAAAAATGTGTGTGGTATAAATTTCACCTCCATGTGTTCTATAACTTCTTTTTAATACGATATAAAATAAATTGCTCAAAAAGTGTTTAACTCTTAAACCTTACCTTAAAATTGAGAATTTTGACAAAAATTGACTAATTGTTTTTATAATTTCATTTTAAAGGCCATCTTTTTAGCTTTATAAAAGTACCTAGTTTATTATTTTCCATTTTTTTTTATTGAAACAAAGTATAAATCCCCCGTGCAATACAAAGTATCACACGGGGCTTACAAAAGTAAGTATATACACATGTAACAAAGGAAAGGGAAAATTAGTCATGAAAGATAACAAATATTTACAATAAACTTACAGAAATTTTCAAAAGCACTTCTGGTATAAATAAGTTGGTGAAGATTCGAAGGTCAATTTATTTTAAGTGTCTTGAAAGCCAGTCTTAGGATGTTTCGTTTTCTTTCAAACTTGGAACACAGAAGGAGCGCATGTTCTACATTTTCCACGTCACCAAAATCACAATCACAAGAAGATGACGGATTATTTTCCATTCACTAGAACAAAAACTACAAGTGTTTTATTAAAAGCAGATGCCAGTACTTTAAGCAAGATGTCACATTTTAAATTGCGTTCTTTTGAAAATGCTCATACGGGGACAGTGATTGCTCAAAAAGTTTTGAAAATAATTAACTCAAATTTTTTAGTGTATATTCTGTGTAATAGTAGAAGTGTTCTAACTTTTTCAGAATTATCAATCACAGTTTTATTACAAAGTTTACTGTTCCTTATGTGAATATAATCACTGTTTTTTTTTTTTAAGCAATTTCATGTCATAACGAAGGTAAAGTGCTCATAATTTTTTTTAAAATTAAAATATCTCTGATCTTGAAGGTTATTTCAAAAATGAATAAAAAAGCAACACATCAAGATTGAAAATTTATTCATAAACGTTTTGTACAGAATGGGCCCTGTTTTTGTAATTTTTTGTCAATCTTTACCAGTTTTTTCCCATTTTTAATAATAACAATTTCTTTTTCTCTTCTTAATTTTAGTATATTTTTTTCTTAAAATGTACTAAAAATAAATATAAAAACTACGTAAAAAATCCCCATTTTTAAAAAAAAAGAAATTGTCGCAAAAGTAGTCGGATACCTTAAACAGGTTAATTTCTTTCTATTCTAGCATTTTTTAAAGGGTACTTAAAATTATATTAAGGATTAAATAAAGAATTTTAACAACTAGATATGAGAATATTTCTTTTTTCATTCATTTTCATTTGTTACACATGCTTAAAAAATTTGTTTGAAAGTTGTTAAAAATGGTTCATTTCATTGCGAATTTCTATTTACACAAAATATCTATTGCCTAGTTTGTTGAATTCATAAGATGAGCTCCGCGTTTCATAATACTTCGTTTTACAATTTACAACATACTTATTAATACAGAGGGAGAAAAATTCTCTGTCGAGTCGTGTCCTGGTGCCAAATAGATCGACTTATACACGTTAAATTTGGGGGCCTCGGAAGCCTAGGGATTAGGGACGTGAACTCGTGGCCAGAGTGCCCCGGGTTCGAGCCCTGATACCACTGAAGACCCCCGTGTAGAGGCATTCAATGTCCGTTTAATCTGTTGATGAAGCTCAATGTCATCCCTTTGGTTTTGTGTGGTAATTAGGAAAGGGGGTGCGAGGTCACTTAACTGAGGTTCAAAAGTACGAGGTCAGTCGTCAATAGCCCTCATGTTTCTTAAAAAAATGCGATGTTAGTATGACTCTAATTCACTCATACGTTAACCAGATGAAACTCAAAGTCCGAACGTTAGCATCGTATGGAAGTTTGGAGAGTAGGGTGGTTCGTTACTTGATCATGGTTTAAAATTACTACATCTGACACCAAAATAACCTTATTTAATTCATGTTGAATAAATTATGTTTAAACTTATCTGCATGAAGATAAAAAAAATAATTAACTATACCTTTTAAAAGTGCTTTCAAAATATAACTAGAAAAAAATTATAAATCGGATATTTGTTTGGGCAATAGTATTTTTGCTCGAAAAAATAATTGTCTTTCCCTATATTTAAGTAACTGTTTTTATGTGGTTTATTAGCATAAAAAAGTACAGTCGAACACACTGACGTAGCTAGTTCTGAGGGGGCCCTGCATCAAAATTCCTTCGGGACCTTTTTTTAGATATAAGAGCCCTGTTATTGGGAATGTACTTACACCTGTTGGGGCCCCCGTATCATTGATACGGCAGTAGCTACGCCTCTGGTCGAACCTCTATATTGGGAATTTTTCTATAAAGAGAACTTTTTCCTGGAACCTTGAACATTTCACGATTTTCTTCGTAAAATAACCTCTATAGCGAAGTGCATTTTCTATATAACGAACTTTTTCTTTTTTGATTCCATTTTTTTCTCCCTATTTTTAAGGTATTTCTAAACATTTCAAGTTATTCTCTAACAAATTTTATGGTGGTCATAAAGCTTGAACTGACTTTATTAGATCCTAACGAGCCGAGGGCAATAGAGTTCTGGACGTTTTATTCAAGAATTGGAACCCTTAACCCGCATTGTCCAGTTCACTAGAAACATCTTCGATATCCCCTTCCACCCTCAATGTAGTTGTCCCAAGTTCTAGTTATAAAATAATACATGTTTAATAACACTTGCATGTTTTAAATTAGAAAATGTCCTTAAAATTCATTAATTTTAATATAAAATTTTCTTAACATTTAAAATACAGTGTATTCTTTGACATTCTTTTTTCTTGCAGTTTTTCTTTCTTTCTTTTGATTGGTAAGATACATAAAGTAAACATTTATTAATTTTAAAAAGGTGTGAATAATTTTTAATACATTAACTTTTTTTTAATACATAGAGCTTATGAATTTAAAATTTGTGTTATGTGGTTTGTAAAGTATATTAAAAGATGAATCTCTATACAACGGATTTTCCATATAACGAACTTTTTTCCGGGATTTAGCAACTTCGTTATGTAGAGGTCCAACTGTATTTAAAAAACACTTTCAAAGCTCGTATAAATGCATTTTTTTCCTTTTATTATACCAAATGTTTTGGAGAGAGAATCCAAAATTTATTTTCTCCTGCAGCATAATAAGCAAAATATTGCAAACAGCATAACACATATAAGGAATTGCACCAAACATCGCTTGGCGCTTAGCACCCTGCTATAAAATTAGTTCTACAGATTTTTTTATAAATACATTTCAAACGTAGGAAACAAGGGAAAAAATGAAACAGCTTAGTCTTTAGTTTAGGTAAAGTATTTCATAATATCCAGGAATTTGTCTCTAGCCATAACCTGGGTGAAACATGTCAAGTTCTGGGATTTTGATCCGAAACTCAAAAGAATAATAATTTTTGTAGCTACAGACCCATGAGCATACACAAGTAAAATTAAATCATTTAAGTAAGGGGGGTTCTCAACCTTTTTTTCTGCTTGGCCTCAGACATATATATATATCAGCTATTTCACGCAGGCCGTAACATGAGGATAAATGGGAGGGGGAGATATTCTTTAAGACCAAGATAACATTGAAAATTTTAAATGTTGATTAGTGATCAAAATATTACAACTCCTGTTTTTCTTTTTTAATTATTAGTTTTTATATTTTAGTCGCTAATACTAAATTAGAAGCATTTAAGAAACATTCCTTATTATTTGCATCAGTAAACGGTTTCATGCGATTATCAATAATACAACAAACTTCATAGGATTTCTTTGTTACTGTTGTGACATTACCACAGACAAAACACTTTGTTGCTGTTGCAAAGATTATTCAAGAAAGCCTATGTATCACCTCTTGAAAGAGATCTTCGAAGACAAGGGTCATTGAATGTGTGTGTGATTCCTGTTTTTTGGCATTTCTTAAATACAGCACTCTCGTGACAAATCAAACAATTACTGATCTATGTTTGTTTTTCACTACAAAATAGTCAACCTCCCAATCGTCTTGAAGCGATCTATTTTCTTCGAATATTTTTCGCTTGCAAGATATGAAAGATAAGTTAAAAATTAGTTCCACTCATAAAATTTTCGTAACTCCTCTGCTGTCTGTTATCACTCACCGTAAACATTCCAAATAGGACAAGAATATCAATTCATAGCCGTACGACACCAACAGCAAAAAAGCAGAATTGATATATTTGATTCATTGACAAAGAATTTACCACCCAATTTTTAATGCAATGTTCTAACTAAGTAAATTTCTCAGAGTAATGGTCGAGACTTAAAAATGCTTGGTGGGCCGCAGGTTGAGTATCGCTGATCTAAGTTGTCAATTTAGATTTCATATGCGCCTCTTCTTCAGAGCACTACTGAATGTGACACATTTTTTTTCCATTGTTAAACAATTTTCTTCCACTACTTAGGCTGATATCAGTTCCCTTTTCTTGCATGCAATGTTGGCCCAGCTACTTCTTGCAAGATTTTCTGCTGGTAACATCTCCCTGTGAAACTTGTTGAAATACTAAATATTTTTCCAAACAGAGCCATCATTTACAGTTTTTTGTTCACTTTGATTTTTCTTGCTTTGAGAACATCTGCTGTCATTTTGATTTCACTTCTGTAAATTGTACTAGCAGCAGGAAAAGAAAATAGTTTGGCAAAAAATTATACTTTTATTAGCAGCTTTATGAATAGAGTCTTCCTCAGATTCATTTGAAATGCAATAGGAACAATCCAGCCTTTGTTAGAAATTGGATAGTTTTGATATGAAATATTGCATCACATTAAACTCTTCTGAAACAAAATTTTTATCATAGATATGTGGACAGAACTTGCGACCTTCTGCTCCGAAAGCACGTACCGTACCGCTAGACCAGAGAGATCACTTTCGTCCAGAGGCCCGTTACTGGCTTATATAGATACCACCTCTACACACTCCTTCACCATTGAGTCGGTAAATAGGCTAACGAATGATAGTTATTATGGTGAACGTGTGAGTTGTTGCTGCTGCTTGAAGTGTGTTTGACAGTTTGAGTGTTGTGTCATGTGGTCTGACGGCTACTTGATTGTTGCATCATGCGTGTCTGACGGCTACTTGATTGTTGCATCATGCGTGTCTGAGGGCTTTTGGTTGCTCTTGTGCCGGATAGATGATGCCACGACATCTGCACGAAGGCTGCATATTTTCAAAGTTCATCCAGGGTCACCAATATGTGGATAGAACTCGTGACTTTCTGCTCCGTGAGCATGTACCATACCGCTGAACCAGAGTGATCACTTTCATCCAGAGGTTGTTACTGGCTTATATAGACACCACCGCTACAAATACATTCCACAAATGCTTCTAAGCAACATGATTCTCAGATTACAAAACATACTGACCAGTATTTTGAAATTATTCAAAACTAAATGAAGTCAGATATATTTATATTTGCTAAAGATAACATTTCTAACACAAAGAAAATATGCAAACACAACTCAGCAAGTACAGACAGAAAATCTCATGAAAATTACAAACAGATATTTTTATTCCCCTTCCAAACTCACTTATGCTTCTAAGAAATACAGAAATCCCCTTCTCACAGATTCAAGGAGTAATAGATGTATGGAAGAAGCCCCCTTCCATAGGTTCTGCCAAATTGCAAATAACTAAGAAAGCCACTAAAATAAAATGCAAATATAATTTTGTGGATACAGTCAGATTACTGGTAGCCGTAAATCTAGGTATATAGCGCATTATCGGCAAAAATAATTATTTTAAGTGAACAAAAAAAATTATGTTATACTTGTAACTTTTTAGGAAAAGTATAAATAATGTAACAAAAAGATTAAAATGAAATTCTAATAAATATGACTGTTGTAGTAATTTCAATATTAAGTTGCACTATTTGGCAGCAATTTTTGTTTAGTGAAAGTGATTCACAATATAATATGTAAGTTTCAAAATTTGTAGTTAATGTTAAATGTTCATTTTTTAAATTTATCATTTATTTTTTTATTTCAATCAAATACTTTTCAAACTTTAATTTTTTGCATAATCATTTAAATACCTTCACAAATCTCTCACACAGCCCAATTTTTTTATAAAGTATGAACTACAATTTTTTTTAAAACAAATTATGAGAAGGACAGAATTCTAACATTTGTGCAGAAGTTTATCTATATAATTCACACATCAAGTTTTGCATTCTTTGGTTATCTTTGATATTTTTAATGCAATATTTTAACATATGATCCTTTTTTCAAACATACCCAACAGATATACTGTTTGTGAAACTTTTTTAAACAGTACTTCATACCATATGCTTAGACCTTAGCATTAAAAATTTTCAATAATTCAAACGAGTACAGTTGTTGGAAACAACTGATGTAACTATATTATAAGTGATTCAAAATGCATCATTGTATTTGCAATGATTCTATCAATATGATAAAAAATGTTGAATAATATGTTTTTATTGATTTCTGTGAGCAATTATGTATTAGATCAATGAATAATTATTTGATACATATATGCATATTTCACTATCTGGAGAAGTTGAAAAAAATTTTTGCTTAACCATGCCTGTGAAATGGCATTGTCCAAAACAAAAATTCTGAATTCTTAGGTTATAATTCAAAATCTATTTTTAGAAGTTAATTTATACTTTGTCAATCTCAAAATCAAAAACAGAAACCGAGTCTGGTATCAAAGAAGACTTATGCAAAACTTTCATATGTAGTATACTAGTTAGCTTTTTTAAAGTAATTTTTAAACATTTATTTAAATGATTAGATAAAAATGAGAGTAAAAATCATATTTTAACGATAAAACAGCAAACAATCTGCATAAGAACCAGATGCTTAAGATTAAGGTTCAAGATAATAAAATTAAATAAAAAGTGAACCAAATCTTTAAAATTTAGCAACTTTTTATTTTGTATTTATTTTTTGTCTGATCACTATGCGATCTCAAACAAAATATGTTTAATATTTCTAAAAAAATTCTTTTTTTAGCAGCAGCAGGAAAGTATTCAGTCACCCATTACAATATGGTCCCAAGCTTTTGTGAATATAAATATACTTTATAGAATTCCAGCAGAAGTGTTTTTAAAATAAAATTAAAAGATTAATTTTGACTGCAGTTTTTAATTAGTAAATATTTCTACCAGGAACTGCAGTACTTGGATATATATTTTATATTACTTAGGAAATGTTATAATGTACATTTCTAAGACTCACAAAGAAATCTTGTTTTTATTCAGTTTATTTTCATTGTAGAATTCTATGAAACAAATGTATAACTTAATAAATGGCTTAAATTACAAATGAAATTTTTCAAATATAAAAAGTGTAGATACTTGTATATAATCAACAATCTATACGATTATTCCCTATTACGATTTACATATGTACAAAATAAGCAAAAAAAATCCAGTTAGGATAGTCTACAAAAGTCCTTCAGCGAATTCGTCTTCTTCATCATCTGCGGCAGCACTTGCATTTTGAGATGTACTGGGAGCTTCTTTCTTTTCTTCAACTACTATCAAAGATCGGGCAAGCCTAGCATACTATATAATGAAGTAAAAAGAGAACAATTAAATATAACATTATCAAAGCTACAGCAATTTCAAATGTTTAAATATTTTTAAAATTTTATGTTAATAATTATATAGATATTTTATTTAAAAAAAATTGGATGTTTCAACCCTTTTGTGGTGAATATCACAAATATGTGCCATCATGAAACACTCATAGTTCCCGAATGGCCCTCATGCATGACAGAGCTTTTCTCATTCCATGGCCAAGCATCACAAATCTGTGACACTAGCTGGAAACCTTTGGAAGCTCAATTTTTTGGGCAATAGACGGCTTTACATGTCCATAAGATTTGAGATACATGTAGATCTGACCTTTCTACTTGAAATGAGAGAAATATTACTTACGTGCACATGGATTTTGATTTATAAACATTAGAATTGAATGTTTCCGAATTATATGTTTTATGACTGCTCTTGAAATGAGCATGTGAGCTTTGTTTATAATAAGAATGAGTTTTATTTTTGCTAGAGCATTTGCTCTGGATTTTCAGTTTGGTTTTTAATGGATAATCTGGTACATATTTTTTTTTTTACTGCTACTAGTCGAAGCATTGAAAATGTTTAACTGAACTTGGAATAGTAAAAATGATGCTTTCAGAATAGTTATAGTGAAAAATAACACATTGATTATTCTATTCATTGCGAATTTAATGATAAAGAATAGAATTTAAGATAATATAAAATCAATATAAGAATTTAAGATATCTGTATGCTGATAACATCATAAGAAAATGCTTTGCTATAATTATCAATAATAAAAAAATTCAGTTTTCTTTTGTTCACATTCCTACAAAATAACAAATAATTTATTTATGAATGCAAGTGTAACATAGGACTCTGTAAAGATCAGTGCTTTAAAATTTACATTCTAAAAATTTTTAAAAAAAATATAACTAATTTTCAAATGTATAATGTTAAGAGTCATTAAATGATAAATAAATACTGACAAAATGTTTAAAAAATTGTACTTAGATAGAAAATAACTTAAGTAAATAAAGCATGTAAATACAAAATATATAAAGCATATAACCATTCGTATACTCAACAGAACAATATTAAACAATGTGTTCATATTTCTGTATTTTCATGGATTTGGGCTAAATACAATAAACTCTCAGGTGACTCTAAGAGTGATGTTCACAAAAGAAACCTCTGACCCTAGCAGTATGCATGTGTTTGCAACCCAAAAGGGTTAAATAAAATTACTTTACAGATTAACAGATGTGTGCCTAATAGACAACTAAGATCAAAAGGAATCTCTACTTCAGTTGTTAAGTCTTTCTGTTTCTGTCCTTTACTGATTGCAACTTGCAAGAGAAAGGGTTGATGTATACTCCTTCTCAGAAAGGAAAAACTTAGCTGTTGATGGGCTTCCTGAGCAATATATAGAGAAGGTTGTTTTTCAGCCATTACTGCAATTGATGTACATTCCCAGTAGGTTTGAACATTGTTTGGAATGTTTTCCCTTTGGTAGAACCCCCTCAGTATAGAGGGCGCTGCTTGTAATAACATGTGTTGTTGACATCAGAGATCTTCTGTCCGTGACCGAGTGCAGACGCACTCCATATTCCATTAAACTTATTATTTAATCTTACACTTGTCTTCGATGATTTATTGAATTTAATTGAGTCCAATTATTGTGATGATTTGAGCGTTGATTGATATAAAAGCATTCTACCACTGATTAACTGAACCACCGATGATAGTAACATTGGTGCAACGGCCTGAAATTAATGAAAATTGATGAAATTGATGAAAGAATCATTTTAGATACCCTCGACCAAGAGGTTGGAATATCATCGTCGACAGTGAATTCAGGTAAACCGAATTTTTATTGAAATTGAATTATACCTGAATAGAAGATTAAAATGTCAGAAGATCTCTCAAAATTTAAAAAGAAGCGTACTGTGGTACGTTCTTCGTTGACAAAATTGATAAATAAAATTGAAGGATAGATCAACAATGAAAATGAACCTGTTGATCAATTTGAAGCTTTTTTAGAGCAATTAAATGATAAAGAAAGTAACTTAAGTTTATTAAATACACTAATTGAAGATCGTTTGTCTGTTGACACTATTACTGAAGATATGGAAGCTTCGGAAGAAATTAAAGAGAAGATTATATTTTGGAAAACGAAGCTTTCTTCTAAAATTAGGAGAATTAATTCTGACTCTATCCAGGTTGATACAGTTTCTCGAAATATCCAAGTTATTGATTCCAATAGTTTTGAATGTATGAACATAAATTTACCTAAATTGCATATAAATAAGTATTCTGGAAATTATTCTGAATGGTTAGATTTTTATAATTTATTTGAAAGCTCTATTCATAATAACAATAGACTAAGCAAAGTTGATAAATTTAATTATTTAAAATCATATTTGTGTGGTAATGTGCTTGCTTGCATTAATGGATTTCCAATTTCTGATGATAATTATGATAGAGCTCTTGATTTATTAAAAGATAGATTTGGAAATAAAAACATGTTAATTAACGCTCATTTGAGCAATTTATTAAATTTAACACCTGTTAGAAACCCTACTGATATTGTGGGCTTAAGAAATTTGTACGATAGAGCAGAAACGCAAATAAGGAGTCTTGAAAGTTTAGGAGTTAAAGGAGAATCCTACTCAAACTTATTAACACCCATCCTGTTGAAACAGATACCCTCGAACTCGTTTTGGAATTCAATCGTTCTCAAAAGGACGAAGGGTTTGACCTGAGCGCTCTTTTGCGGTTCCTACACTGGGAAATACGTAGTAGGGAACGAGCTTCTCAAATAAACAGTCAAACTATGTCATTATTCCCCTCCACCACAAGACAGAACAAAAAATAAAGGCTCCTATTTCCCCGGACAACGCATGAAGCCAACCCCGAATAGAGTACATTTCCGAGCACATTCATTTCCCACCCCCCTGGGAGAGAGTAGAACTTAGAAACCGAAAATGCTTATACTGCAACAAAGGTCATGAACTCGACACTTGCCGTTCCTTTAGTGCTCACGAAAAGCGAGAAATTTTAAGGGAAGAAGGCTGTTGTTATTTATGTTTGTCTCCCGGTCATAGAGCAATGGAATGTGTAAAAAGGGAGTCGTGTCCTATTTGTAATGGGTCCCACCATTTCTCAATATGTTTTCGAAATCGACATGATGACGATTTGTCTCCGAAAAGGGACACTGATAATATAGTTTCAGCAGTAAGCGAAACAGATTCTGAGGACATTTTAACAATGAGTGTTATTGTTAATGAATCCAATATTTCTAAACAGCTTAGTGAATTTTGGAATTTAGAGAACTTAGGAATAGAAGCAGAGGTGTCCGATGAGGAAAATATTGATAATGATATAATGTCTGAATTTGAAGCGGGAATTTTTCATACCAAAATAAGCGGTATAAAGTTAAATTCCCTTGGAAACCTAACATGAAAACATTGTTAGAAAATAATGAAGAAATTGCTAGGGAAAGATTTCTAAAGTTAAGATCACGTTTTAAAAAAGACAGTTCCTTATTTGAGGATTACAAATTAGTTGTAAATAATTATCTTTCTGAGAAAATCATAGAATGCGTTCCATTTGAAGAAGAAAATCTAAAGCATAATATTTTTATCTACCACATAGAGCAGTAATACGTACTGATAAAACTACAAGCAAATTGCGAATCGTATTTGATGCGTCATCACATGCGAAATCACAGCTATCTTTGAACGATTGTTTACACACAGGGCTAAATTTTATACCTAACCTATTTTTTCTATTAATCAAATTTAGAGTGAATCCAATTGCATTTGTAGCTGACATAAAAATGGCATTTTTGATGATTGAGATAGACGAAAGTGAAAGGGATTTTACAAGATTTTTCTGGGATGAAAATCCAGGAATTGATTTAGAAAACAAACGGCTTGATATTTTCCGTATGACTAGGGTTTTATTTGGAGTAAAATCAAGTCCATTTCTTCTTGCAGCTACGATAAAGCATCATCTTAAAAATATGTGGATATTTTTCCTGATACTTTTAACCATCTTAACCAGTCATTGTATGTTGATGATTTTCTGTGTGGAAATGTCAGTGTCCAAGCAGCCTTGACGACCTGCATAGAAAGTAAACAAATTTTTGGAAGATGCAAGTATGGATCTTCGGAAATGGAGAACCAACTCTTCCGAGCTAAATCAAAGGTTAAAAAATTTAAATTTTGAAGTAGATGAACATAAAGAGTCATTGAACACGTTGATGGCTTCAAAGGTCTTAGGAGTTGGTTGGAACGAAAAATCTGATACATTCTATTTTGATTCCAGCGATTTAGGAACATTTCTTTCTAAAAGAATTAATACAAAAAGATATTTGTTACAAGCCGCAGGTCGATTATTTGACCCAGGAGGTAGATTGAAACATTCGACCCTATCTGAATTCCAAAAACATCAAATGATGTTGCCAAAGGCAACGAACTTCAAGGGAGCAAGAAACATTCTTAATGAATGGAACAAAATTGGCAAGTCCAACAGAATTCAGCTATTCAGCGCGGAAGAGGGAATCGAATGGAACTTCATTCCACCCGCTTCTCCCCATTTCGGTGGATTGTGGGAAGCAAACATTAAGTCCATGAGACGCATTTTATTGAGGGTAGCGAAATCAGCTATCATGAACTTCGAAGAGTTAACTACGTTGATAGCACAAATCGAAGCAGTTCTGAATTCACGTCCCTTGTCTCCACTTTCTTCGGACCCCAATGATCTTAACCCTTTGACCCCGGGGCATTTCTTGACGAACTGTGTAATTTCATCCTTTCCTGAACCTTATACTGCTTCGGATTCTTTGTCCTATCATTCCAGGTGGAAACTCATTCAATCCCTGAGAGACACATTTTGGAACCGTTGGAGCACCGAATATCTGACCCATCTTCAGACCCGTGCTAAGTGGAGTCTTCAGAACCCTAACTTGATGGAGAATCAGCTAGTTCTTTTAAAGGATCCCAACACCAAGCCTCTGGACTGGCCTATGGGGCGTATTCTTGAAGTATTTCCCGGTAGTGATGGTCTTGTAAGAGTAGTTAATGTGAAAACCTCAACAGGTATTTTAAAACGAGCCATCACAAAGGTAGTGCCTTTACCTATTCCAGTTGATCCTGCAACTGTAGAGAACAATTGAACACATTTTACAATTTCTTGAACTTTAACCTTTATATTATTCTATTTACATAATTGCTAATTTGATTTTCAGTATTATTAATAACTCATTAACATGTGATTTAAGAATTGCTAATTTTATTTCAGAATTATTGATAACTCATGTGATTTAAGAATTGCTAATTTTATTTCAGAATTATTGATATGCATGTGATTTAAGAATTGCTAATTTTATTTCAGAATTATTGATATGCATGTGATTTAAGAATTGCTAATTTTATTTCAGAATTATTGATGATGCATGTGATTTGAGAATTGAATTCATAGGATTTTATTTTTATTATTTTTCACATTGCATGAATTTTATTTGCATTATTTCACATTGCATGAATTTTATTTGTATTATTTCACATTGCATGAATTTTATTTGTATTATTTCACATTGCATGAATTTTATTTGTATTATTTCATTTTGCATGAATTTTACTTGAATTACCTTAGAATTTGAATTATCTTAATGTAAACTCCGCAGGAGTTTAAGTGGGGGAGTAATGGTAGAACCCCCTCAGTATAGAGGGCGCTGCTTGTAATAACATGTGTTGTTGACATCAGAGATCTTCTGTCCGTGACCGAGTGCAGACGCACTCCATATTCCATTAAACTTATTATTTAATCTTACACTTGTCTTCGATGATTTATTGAATTTAATTGAGTCTAATTATTGTGATGATTTGAGCGTTGATTGATATAAAAGCATTCTACCACTGATTAACTGAACCACTGATGATAGTAACACCCTTGATGTTGAGGATCTGATGACTTGTCTCCCATAGCTGTTTGCATCACTAGTCATGATTTATTGGAAATGTTTTAGGTTATCCATGGAGTGTATAAGCAATCAGCAGTGCTAGGCTGTGCACCCATTTTTGTGTGTTCAATTTCTAAGTCACCATTTTGGCTACATGTTGTTGACCTTAGCATGAATATTTTATTTGAAACACCATTTTGCAAGTTCACAGCAAGGCAGTGTATGTATTAAATGATTGGGACAAAAAAGAAGCCCTACTTGGATCAGTTTTAAAGCACTTTTGTTCCTGTCCTTTGATGTTTTCGACATACGGGAAACAGGGGGAGGGGGAGGTGATGGTAGGTTTTTAAAGAAAGTATATCATGGTATAATAAAAAATTTCGGGAAAAAATAGTAAAATAATTATAAAAAAATAATTTTAAAAAGAGAGGATTATGGCTTTAAAATCTGGTTAACATATATGTACAGCAAAAGACAATGGAATGATCAAGCATTCCTGGATAAAACACATATAACAATAATAAAGCTAAGAGAGTTTATTTCCCAAACTATTTATTTTCTATTAGTAACAAAAAAAGAAAAACATGATAAACACAATTTTTGCTCCAAAAAACATAAAATTTTAAACCCTTGCATTCACCACTTTGTGATGATGTTGTAATTAGTGATACTCAAAAAATATTACTAATTGACAAAAGAAATGTCCGTTTAGAATTTTATTTATCCTTCAAAACTATTTATCTTCTAAAAATACAAATCTTAATATTAAAAAATCGCTTGGATCAAACTTGATATTACTTCTATAAAATAATTTTGATTTATCAATCAAAATTTAAAGTAAAATATTACATCGAATATACAGCACATTATTATGTAGAAATAGCATACATATTTCTAATACCATTTTTAATAATTTATTTTACTTTAATAACCCACTATAAGCAATCACATGCAAACTTCAAATCACAAAATGAATAATAGTAGAGTCTAACAGACAGTTAGAAAGCAAAAAGACACAAGTATATATGAGAAGTTAAATTAATTGGAAAAAACATAATACAAATAATCTATTAACAACATAGTGTCTTACTTTTTACTCAATGCACCCCTTGATGCTTTACACTACTTAAGATATTCTCGCAACAGTTTTAATGATATAACCAACTGTTTATACAATGACAAAATCAATATCCCTTATTCAGACATACCATTCTATGTCTTGTGAGAAAAAATTGATTGTTTGATTATTAACATTCGTTTTTGATGCTATATGAGGGCTATTGATAACAAATCTAGTAATTTTGAATCATGGCCAAGTAATGAGGATCTCTCCTCAGCTACAGCCTCCCTAAAAGTCAAATGCAAGAGAGAATTTTATTTAAAAAAAAACCATGTTCCCGTTTTCAATTGTTTCAATGTAAAAAGAAACTTTTTTTTATTATAAATGAGTTTTCCATATATTTTTTTTATTATATACATATATATACACATTCAGAAGATTTTTTCTCAATGGAAATTTTGTTTTGAATTTTTCCCCTAAAACGCCCTAATCATTGAATAATTCCAAATAAAAATTTTAACATGGGACTTTTAAATGGTATTCATAACTTTTTTAGATATTTTGAGCTGTAAATTTACTTTTATGATGGAAATCTATGATACAGAGTTAATTTCCTGCAACTGAAAAATTCCTAGATTAAATCTTAAAATTCAGCATTTTAAGAAGCAAGCTTTCAGTTTCTCCTCTCCCCTTTTCCATATACCATAACAAACAACAAAAAAAACCCCATTTGTTTGTGATACTATTTTCATTCTTTTACTCTAGGGAAACAAATATCTTAAGTTATCAATTTATTTTGGAGATTATGTTAAAAATTATTAAATTATTGTGGTTTCCTAGTTATTTTGAAATCATTTCCAAGGCAAACTAAGTATAATACAGAATAGAATTAACTAAGTTTTACCCAATTTTCCTGCAAATGTTTTGGAGAAGAATTTTTGTCTATTTTTTTAATGATTCCTAGTAAGCCCCTTAAAAGTTGTTTAACATACCCAGGATTAACACACAGCCATTCATTGTTCTACTATTCTATCGGCTATTAGTGAGAGTTTAAGGTAGCAACTTCAATAAGTGAAGCATAATAGATCAGTTAAGTAGAATTAGAAAAGAAACTCTTTCCTGGAAACTGACTCCAGTTTTAGTTTCCACGATGTTTCAATATTTAATATACTTATGTGTCACACTGTGACCACCTCAGCAAAGTTTGTAATTTTTTCATAGAAGAATGAAAATTTAAATAGCAGAAAGTTATTTATCACATGAATAAGTAAGCCTAGTTAAATTTTGAGGTTTAGTTATTACTCATTTACACTTAAAAACTGTAAGCATTTAAGGAGGATTCTGTAATTCTTTTTGGAAAAATAAATATCATACACAAATAAGAAAGTAGTGATTGTATTAAACCCCAGGAAACTACTTTCCAACCAATTGCATTTTCTAATTCAAATGTGTTTATAACAATTTTTAACATTGCATTTTCTAAATACTCTCTCCTTGAAGTACACTTTAATAGGATGCAAATTTGAGCATTTATTTTAATGAGATAAAATGATTAACCCTTGAAGCAATTTTATTGTTTGGAAGTTTAATAATTTTATTTCTAAAAAATTAAATTTAGATAAAAATAGGTGAACAAAAAATTGAAAGAAACTAAAATATGAATAAAAATGGTTATTACACTGTTTGTTGAAACAAATGGAAAACATATTGATTGATTATTTATAGTCACACTTTGATGTTGCGTGTAATTTTGAACTACGTATTTTGACATTTTAGTTCTGAACTATGTTCATGTGATGAGGATGATGCCTGAGCTGGCAAACCACTCTCAAAACTTCCACACCCTGCAAACATGAGTAGTTTGAGACTCCACAAATTTACTATACATTAGACCCTCTAAATCAGAGGTTCCCAAACTTTTTTGCCTCATAGACCCCTTGACAGGTTTTTCAGCTTAGGGTATAGACCCCTACTCACCTAATATTAAATTTTTGTAAATTCATCAACTTTAATGTGTTTTTGACAGCAGGTATATAGAGCTACTTCCTTAAAAAGACTTAAATTTTCAACTGCAGTGAGGTATACAGTTCAAAACTTTAGAAAAGACATTTTAGTTAATTAAATTTTAATTTAATTAATACATAAAATAACTGAGTATCAAACAAATGCTTTTAGTGGGAGGAATGAATTTGAGGATGCAATAACAAATTTTCAACATTTGACACCAATTTTCTCAGATTTAACCCTAAATATCTCTGAGGTTAATAGTATCCAGACTTTCTCTCTTTTTGTTTTGGAGATTGGCAAGCGCATTGTAACTCCTTATCAACCGGAAAAACAATTAAAAACTTTCTCAAGATATTCCATAATATGGAATAAACAACAGGTATATTTTTTTAAAGCCAAAATTACTGACATCCATTTCTAAAATTTACTTTTAAGATCTTTGTTAAGGCTTAATGTTAGTGCCTAATTCTTGTAATCTGACATTTTTTTTTACAAAGTGACCATATGAATTCATTGCCTACTGTAGTATTACGATAGTCAAAGCATTCTCAAACCTAGCTTCAAAATCTAAAATAAGGGCATTCAAATATTTGACGTAGGTTAAAACGTCTTTTTTCTAGGTAGATTGTCTGTGACAATTGAGAAACTGGAAAAATTTGCGACGTCCATTATTATACTCCTTCAGCTTAATTATGGCACAAAAGGCTGGAATGTGGTCCTCGTTTTAATAAAATTTATGCTGTAGACTTGTAACTGCAAATTAACCTCATTCAATTTATCAAATAGATCTGTTAAATAGGTAAGTCTGTTTTCCACTTGATTAAATTTCCTTTTAAAATTAAAGCAACAATCTGGTTTAATGAGAGCCACTATTGTAGACCCCCAAATTATTTTTTTGATGACGTAGACCCCTTACAGGTCATCATAGACCACTGGGGGTCCATATAGACCACTTTGGGAATCACTGCTCTAAATAAAGGATCATCAGTGACACCAGTGGAAATCATATATGTGATTACTAAAATGCAATAGCAATTGCTTACCAAAATTTGGCGCATTTCTCAAAACATGACAATTTCTACCAATGAGATTGTGATAAAACCAAGTACCAAATCTCTTTGAATACTTAAGCTCATTTTTATTTTAAGCAATATAAAAAGCTCACCTCTACATCCATATGTTTAATGAAAGGACTATTCAATGCTCGATTCAGCTGCTCACTATCTCCTTGATCATACCCTTCCAGCAGATCCATCAAAGTATTACATTCATCTCGTTCACAATAGCTGAAAGAATTACAAAAAACTTTATCTTCAGAGTTCTTAATTATTAAAATTAAAATGACCCCTAAAATAATGATGAATATCAAAAAATAAGAAAGTAAACAACACTGAAATTAACTTGTTAAAAGAAAACCTCAAAAAGGAGATAAAATATATCCCCCTTCTCATCTTATGACCTCTATTGATTTATGAAGCTCTGACTTTATGACCATAAAAGAATAAGCAAAAACTGTAAATGAGATAACTGCATCAACAGTCTAAAAAAGATGCATAAAAGAGTTTAATACATAAGATAATCCAGGGGTCTCCCTTAAAATTGGGGTGGAACCAAGCCAAAATGTACTGTCACTTGTATGATGCTCAAAGTTGTGGCTAATGACAGACATAAAAACTAGACCCCCCTGCCACAGTGAATTTCATGGACCTCGATCTGACACTACCAATATTGGGAGGTATTAGAAACAAAATATAAGATAATTATATAAATGTAGATCCAATTTTTGTGTTTCATGTATAATTTGTTTATTGAAGCCTTTATATTCAAAAACTGATTGTTTTAAGCGAACATATTTCAGTGGGCTGAATAAAAAAAATAACGTTTTATTTTACTGAACCTTATATAAGCTTTATAACAAGCATTACTTTATGAAAATTAATTCATTTCTGTATCACATACCATTAATCCTACATAAGAAAAAGAGCTTAAGCTCCATATGCATGTCACACAAAAAAATTTAAGTCAATTACTTTTCATGTGTACACATCTTAGTGAGAAATTAATTAAAAAGTTTATTTTTAGTTCAATAAACATATTTCTACATTTAAACAATGTAATATTAAATTTAATACTTTTAAAATGGTAATGTGAACTCTATAAAGAAACTGAAATTCATTATATGAAACTGTTATTCAGAAAAAAAACTAATTTTTATTTAAAAAAATATATTATTAAAGAAAACTCAAAATAACTTAAAAATTAATGATAGAAATTATAACTTGCATATTTTTAAATTTAAAAAAAAACAACAATAAACATTAGTTAAAATTGGAGCCTTTTTGATAGAGCAACAAAATAATAAAATCAAAAGAGAAAACTTGATTCCTTTCAGAAATACAGAAATTAAAATGCTATCTTTAACAACAATCAAATTTTACTTATATAACCAGTAGCACTACTAATCAATACTATTCATTTAAAATCAAAATACCCATACCTGCCGCCTTCCCTAAAAGCTTTATCAGCAGCGACATAGTCTTCTCTCATTAAATGAATAAGGACTTCAGCAACAACCAAACGACCAACAGCCCTAGTATTACCAGTGGTCAGATGGAATTCAATTTCCTTTTTAACCATATTGACAGCATCATCATATCTTTATATACAAAAAAGTATTATCAAACTACTATATATATTATTTTAAATATAATTAAATAAATCGAAAAAAATATTACACTTAAAAATTAAACACATTCTCATAATTAAAAAAGTCTAGTGCAGGAATAACTCCTAAATTTTATTCATTTATTAAAAAGATAACCAATAAAAGTACTGATTTACAAGACTGCACATAACAGAAGTTGATATCAGAAAATTATTCATTTTTATTTTTCAACATAAAGTTATTCATATACTCAGTTTCGTATACTATGAAGTATATAGTTCCATAACATTAATAAGGAAGTATTTTAGAGATGGGTATCTAGCCAAATACGGGAGGGGGGAGGAGATAGACACATCTACATTCCTCATAATTAATAGATAGTATATTAATATGCAGATCACACACACAATATTATTTATAAATGCATATATTATACTCATGTGTATACAATCTTCTATAAGTTTTATTATTAATTAAAAATATATTAGCAATAGCCAGCATATTTTAAAAACACAGAGTAAAAAATATTAAGGATTATGTATATCTTATAATGTAAAACAAACCTTAATTACAAACAAAAATTATTTAAACAAAATTATATGAACACTAGTGGTGTATACAGAATTTTTTTTATAGGGACATGTCCATATTTTAATTTAATGAATATTTATACACATTCAACCTACAATGCTTTAAAAAAATTCAATACTTTTTCAGAGAAAACCTATGGATTAATCTCTTTTGCACATAGCACATGTAAAAAGATGAAAAAAATTTAATTTTAAGAATTATAGAATATCTGTAATAAAACTTTTAAAGATAACACCTGCCAGTAATTTTAATAATTTTTCAAATGAAAATACTATCTAAAGTTACTCAAGTAGTGATACTTAGAAACTGTTTTATGAAATAAATAAAATCATTTTATAAATGTTTCAAAAGACTAATGCAAGTTTAGTGCAATTTGCCAATGAATGTAAACAAACAAATAATAAATATAATGTAAAACAATTTCTTTATAGGATAGCATTTAATATAATACCTTAAAAGTGAAATTCAAATGTCCAATAATATTTTTTTAAAAGAATATATTATTGTAAAATAATAACTAACACAAGAGAGAGTTTTAAGCACAATGGAAATTTAGAAAGTTTTGAAAGGAGATTGAATACTAAAATATTATACGAACCTTCAAGCAGTATATTGAAAATCTTCAAATTTTAAATATTACAATTTTTATTTTAATATGCTTGTATAATAAGCATCTTAAAATGAAATTTAAAATTTTTTTAATTACAAATTAATTCTCTCTTAGTAATTTAATAAAATAATCGATACCATTAAATACTTAGAGTATCACAAAAAATTTGTAAAGATAAACTGCAAGTTAATACTTCGCCATTATTACATTCTGACTCTTGTATCACAGAAAAAGCATGCATCTTAAAAAAAAAAAATGGGGGACTCTTTAAATTAAAAAAAATTTTAAACATTAGACTCATATTTTTTTTGATAGTTTAAATAATTTATGTCAATGACTTGTAAAAAAATATAAAACAAGCATATTGTAAAAGAAATTTTTCAAAAAGAAAGTCAATTAAGCTGATTTAATCACTGGTTAAAGAATAAATATTTGATGTACATTTTTGAATTTTAACTTTGATTTGAGCTCATATGATTTTGAGTTCTACCTTTTCAATTTGATAAGAATTCTAGATGCTTTACTAGCATGTTCAGAAGCTTGAGCAGGTCTATCTTCAATCTAAAAGAACAAATTTAATATATTTATATCAAATGGATTAAACTGAATTATGTTTACAATTCAGCAACTGTATTTCACAACTTAGAATAGCAATGAAACTGCATAAGAGAAGAAAAAATATAAGAATAGTCCCTTTCAATGTTGAGATAATGCATATAAATTTCTTAATTAATTTCAGAAAAAAAAATTTAGGCCTTGCTTTTAAGAATCAATGTAACAATCTATGCTAATAAAAACAATTTTAAGCAATTGCTTTGAATATGACACAGACTTTAAAACTGCACATTGCTATAAATACATGCCTCTGTTATTTATCACAGTATACAAACAATGAATGCAAGATATGAGTTTATTAACAAAAACAGTAGAAAATAAACATACATAAAAGAAATAATTAAATTTTATAAAGAAAATCAATAATGAAATACTATAACATAATCGTTCTTTAAACACTAAATTATGAAAGACTCTGGCATGTATACATACCATAACAACATCCATAGCTTTCTTGTATAATTCCAGAGCCATTTCTGGATATTTGCTCTCAATCATTCTAACAAAGGGAGAAAAATTACAATGAAAAGTATACTAGAAATTACCCACACTCCAGCTATTTAAGTAATATGTCATAAAATTATGCTTAAAATATACAATTAAAAATGCGATACAAAAATAATTAGGATTCTGAATGCTAACAGTTATTAATTTAATATTTTAAAATGATAAAAAGTAATGAAATACTCTTTGATGTAATACAGGTAAAACTTTAACATTAAAATAATTCCACTATCATTAATTAGTATGCTTTCTTAATCATTAAAATTTATTATTTTGAAAAATTTTAAATTGAAATTTTTTAAATAAAAAATATACAAATTATTATAAAAGAATTATTTTTCGAAAAGTTAAAACATGCAGAATTATTTCCTTTACTTTGCTCCTTTCTCTAATGCCAATGCAGCAGTGTCAGGTGTGCCATGTTCACGAAATAATTGGCATGCTCTTTCAATTGTTTGAACAGCACTATTATAATCTCCCATTTCTTTGTAAATCATTGCTGCCTGTTCATAATTCCTGTAATGTAAAGTAACAAAATTTCATCAGCAACTATGAAATGAATAAGCTTATGTACAGATATAATATAAAACACATAAAATTTATGCATTTGATTGATTTCTTTGGAAATGTCCTTAGTTAAATAATGAACATCCTCCCCTTCTCAAGTTTTCGAAAATATTCTTGAAATTCATAAGGAATAGACAAAATAACCAAAGGAAAGAAAGTTTTAATTAGATACACAAACAAAAAATGCTGGTTAGTACAGTTTTGATGGGAAAGAAGCAATTTTTGTGATATATAGTTAACATCACACAAAAATTAAGAGAAATAAACCTTCATATTTTAGAATTCATAAATCAGCTAACTGTATTTTCTATTTCAAACCAGAAAGTATGTCATTGGTCTATCGAATTATACATATTCTATGAGGGCATCAAGGAAATTGATATCTTTTTGAAATTAAATAAGCTTCAGAGAGAATTTGTGTATTAGATGACTAAATCAACAAAAAATAATTAAAATAGTATATTTTTATGCTACACTTTAGTATATTTGTTATGGCATACAGATAAATTTTTAAAACACTGCTCATAAGGATACCCATCGTCCCCAATTTTGCCAAAAGAAAAGACAACACCACTTTAAAAAATATTGCCAAATACTGTCCTCATTATTATCATTGTGTTTAAACATGTCTGGAAAGGCTTTCCACTATTGTCTGCATATTGTGGTATTTGGGGACATCGTTTGCTTTGATGTAATTGGTAAAATACGTACGTACCCACATTAGATTATACATAATCTCAAAAAAAAATTAAAAAGTAAACAGGATTAAAAGAATAAAATACAATACTCACTTGGCAGCAGAAAAAAGACTACAACTTATTAAGAAAAATATTGATTACAAAATCATGAACAGTTGATTATATGCATAAAGAAATTAAAATATTTAAAATACGATAATACATGAAGAATTAATGTCATTGGGAAAAAAAGAAATTAAAATCAATGTAACACAAGCTTAATTATTAATTAACAAATATTTATAAACTAATTTCCTTTTTTAGACTAAATTATGACAATGTACAACAAACTTTTGAATTTTAATAACATATAGTGTTTAAAAATAGTAAGAATTAATGAGAATAACTTTAAATTTCTGGAACATTTATTCACAAATCAATCACTTCAGGTATTGAAAATACCTGAATATAACTACAGCATGTGCAAGAGCAACAAACCATACAGTTCATCTACTTGAAGCATTGCATTTCAGATCTAGAAAATTTACATTGCTTAAAAATTTATTTTATTCACAAATATAATATTCTTCCTTTTTATTGGAAGTTATTATATAACGATAGAACATATATAAAAATGTATAAATACTCATGTTAAAAAGTTCCTTTTATCAAACTGCTGTGGTTTCCTTTTTTAAATGACAAATCATGCCACCAATTTGAAAAATATACATAATTTTATTCAATACAAAGTAATAGGTACTTATCAATTATAGGGATCATGATACGAAAAATGTAGAAAACATGCCAAATTTTGTTTTGTCGTTTTGTTTGTAATGAATGTATCTTATCAAATAACATCATCTATGTTTTTGTTGGTGAAAACTCAGAAAAGCAGCCACTAACCCAATGTCTCTCTAAATGATACCAAATAATCAATATGTTGATAATTAACATCAAAATATATAATTAATCAACTCAAAATCTAACTTACTCAGAAAAATTACTTAAATTTTTTTAAAAATAAATATGCTTTTAATATAATAATAATGAAATTGTTAAAATCTCTAATGCAAGAAAATTCTTTTTTGAAACAAAGTACTAATATTTTAAAAACTTCTAAGTCATTTTATCAGCCTTATCTATTTTTTTGCTTAAATAGTATATATTTATTAAGAGAAATATGATATATTTTTTAAAATATTATTTATTTAAGAAAATTGTGACAATCTGTACAACAGAAATAAAAATATTATTTACAGTATATTAAAACTTTATATAAATTTCATACCTTGATGAACATAATTCATTAAATATATGAAAAGCATTTCTTTAGAAATATAAGCGATATTTCAATGCAATAAAAATTCATAACATTTTGTTCTAAGAAAAAGTACACAGTTCATGAGTAAAGGATACGAGTTATTTTTAGTATAACAGTCTGCAGCTTTCAACAAACAATCTTTACATTGACCAAGTACTTTTGCCGTCTTAAAACATGTGGCTGAAATTTAATACATTTAGATCATATATATATAACATATCAAAAATAATTTGAAATCATAGGTTTTATCAAACATTTTACACAACAAAACAGAAAATAAAAACTGTTCATTTACATACTGAATTACTGTTTATATAAATACTAAAACATAGAAATCCTCTGCACAGTATTAGTGCACAGTATTTTGCAGCACATATATATATGTGTGTGTGTGTGTAAGGATAATTTATTACCTAAGCAAAATTTTAGTTCCCATTTAATATTTATTTTCCCACCATTTACTTTCGCATATAATATTAAACAGCTAATAATTTCTCAGAAAAGATCATCTAACCTTCAAATTACAATCCCATCTCTTTTCCTTTTATGGTCCTATACAGTCCATACTTTCCATCCCTTCACTCTCCATTCGAAACCCAAACTAAGAGATGATTCAGGAATTTTTGAAATAAATTTACAATCCAACTTAAAATTAACACAGTTGGCATTTATTTGTCTCACAGTGATGTCAATGAACACTGTTTAAATGAATGAATAAAAAACTGTTTCCTGAATTGTTTCCATGCTTCTTTCAAAATGTGTGTGTTTATCACAAATATATACATAATAATGAAGATAAATAAATAAAAAATGGTTATAAGAATAAACTTACCAGCTTTAGAATATTCTAGAGCTGCACTGTCATAATCTGGTTTCCATTTTAAAAATGATGTTTTCAAACTAAAATTGCAAATAACGAAAACAAATTAATCAAAAATAGCTATTTTTAAAAAATGGTTTTTGAAGGACAAAATATAGAAAAGCAATAAATAAAATTCTAGCTAAAAATAGTTTTATTACTAATGAAACAAAAATGGAATATATAATTAAGACTTTGTATAAACCAAATTTACATATTTTGCAGACAATTAGTCATTTTGAATATCATTAACTTTTCCAAACAGCTTTTTTTGAGTGAACTGCATAATAGCTTGAAGGAAGTACATCTCGCAATGGACCAACACATATAAAATTCTTCACATATGTAGGTATAAAATCAAGCAAAATTTTATCCCAATTATCAGAACAATCTGAGGATAAGATATCAAAGATCCAAGTGTGTTACAGGGAAAACAAGTGGAAAACGTGAAGTATAACCAACCACCATCGTTTAAACATCAGCATCACACAGAGCAAAATTACTGCTGTTGATTTCCTTCATGACAAACATACCATAATGTTTCATGTCACTAATAACTTTTAAACAAAGCGAAACTTGCTTATCAGTAGAAAACGTAAAAAATTCCTTTGCATCAGAAATGTGATTTTAGTGTATGACAATGCTTGAACTAATAATACAGCCATTTTACAGTTACATAAATTGAAGCAAATTCATTGAAAGCCGTTAAAACATCCTCCTTACAGTTCTGATTTGTTTCTAAGAGATTTCAATCTCTTCACACCACTAAAAGAGGCTTTAAGGGGGTAGCAATTTGATAACAATGCACACAAGTACAAGCATTTGTGCTCCAATGGCTTCAGGACTATTAATCATCTTTTTATGGGGATACTGAGGATTTATATACTTTAATAAAACAGTAGGTTATTTGAAAAAAAACTATTTAATTTTTTTTTTAATCTTTTGAATGATTTTGGTTTGCTTTCAATCCATCTACACCTGTACTATCACATATGTTGGTATAAATTGAAGATGCAGATTTTTACTTTAATAACTTGGTTTTTAAAGCATTAGTCATAAGAACTAAATATTGCTTTATGTTTGTGAAATCTTCTGTTATAAAACTCTACATTTTTCAAAATTTAATTTTTTCAAAGAATTCTATTAATTAACATTTATCCACAGAAAATCCTCATAATATATTTGGATAAAAATATATATAGATACTATCAAACTATCTCTTTAACTACATTTTCAATACTAAAAGATATATTAAAACATATGTAAAATAGAATCAATGCAGGAAAGTATTCAAATTCAACATTATAAGGTAAAAAGAATTAAAAAATAGTTTTCGTCAACATTAAAATGATAGATAATCCTTAGTTTCTAATCATTGATTATTTACATTAATTATTTCTTTATTCAATGTATCATTAGTTTTTAAAAAAATGTCATTTTCTCTTGTATGCATGCATTTTTCAAGCATAATACATTTTATGCTTAAATACATAAAACCATTTAGAGCAAATCTTCACCTTTCTCAAATTTACTCAAGAAATTTACATTGTTATGAAATGGTGCAACATGGTAAAGGATTTTTTTTCTTTCAAAGCTAATATAAAAATAAAAATTCCAAATAAATTAAACCTTAAGCAATGATACTGAAAATGCAACGATATTTCAAAGAAGGGTAAAACAATGCTTCAAAAATGAAAAACAACCTTGATGTGCCAATACATTCTCATGAATGACCAAAAAACACAATGAGCAACATAAATCCAGTTTATTTGAGAAACAAGGTTTTCATTCAATCAATTAATCTTCTATCTCCTTTCTCTTTTATCACAGAAGATTTAGATTATCTTTATAGAGATGATGTTTAGATATAATTAAAAATTTATACAGGTAAAAAGTGCCTTGTTAAATTTTAGTTATTGCAAGAAAGAAATCTAAAAAATGTTTGCTACTCTATATTGCTTTCTCAAGATTTTGCTAAAAAAATTAAAAGAAAAAATACATATTTTTACAGTAAAAAATTTTACACATAAAGAAGCATATGAATTAATAAAAAACAATATAAAATATCATACTACTAAATTCTAAACATTAAAAATATATTTTAAGCCTAAGCAGAAAATTGTATCATTAATTTTTTTATAATACACAAACAAATGAATTGCTGTTATTATCTGCTAAATTTACACTTTAATAATTATGAGGTAACATTGTAATCAAATTCTAAAATATTTTTTTCAGTTTCATGAATTCAATTTTTTTATACTTTTTAGGTGGTTAGCAATTACTGCGCAGAAGAAATATTAAGCAGTATCTCTTCTGGAGAGCAAAAAGGCTTCTGTAAAGTTTTGTAGAAGTACAGTCGCACCTCTTATATAACAAAGTCGCTAAATCCCAGAAAAAAGTTGGAAAATTCGTTATATAGAGGTGCATCTTTTAATATACTTAATAAACCACATAAAAATTTTTTAATTCATAAACATTATATATTTAAAAAAGCAATTATACAAACCTTTTTTAAAAATTAATAAGTTTATTTTAGATATCTTATCAAATCAAAAAGAAAAGAAAGAAAAACTGCAAGGAAAATAAGGGAAAAAAATATCGAAGAATACACTGTATTTTCAATACTAAGAAAATAATTTTATATTAAAATTAATGAATTTCAAGGACATTTTCTAATTTAAAGCATGCAAGTAATGTTAAACATTATTTTATAATTAGAACCACAGATTCACGGGACAACTCCACTGAGTATGAAAGGGGATATTGAAGATGTTTTTAGTGAGTGGGACGATGGGGGTTAAAGGTTGCACTTCTTGGATAAAATGTCCAGAACTCTATTGCTCTCCACGAGTTAGACATCTAATAAAAACAATTCAAGATTTATGACCACCATAAAATGTGTTAATGAGAGAATAACTTGAAATGTTCAGAAATACTTTAAAAATAGGGAGAGAAAAAAATTGAATCACAAAAGAGAAAGTTCGTGAAACGGAAAATGCACTTCACTATAGAGAAGTTATTTTACAAAGAAAATCGTGAAATGTTCAAGATTCCAGGAAAAAGTTCGCTATATAGAAAAATTCACAATATAGAGGTTCGTTATATAAAGATTGAACTGTACTTGAACAAAATGTAAATTAAATGAAAATGATAACTATACACTAACACCTCGTCTTTGTTTTGTTTTTTAAAAAAAATGTTCTACAAGAACATTTAAACAAATTTGAAATTTTAAGAAATGTGATTCAAATTTTTGAAGTAAGGAGTATAATTACTGTATACACACAATATGTAGAAAACAAGTTACAGAGTTTTAAAAACGGAACGTAACAATTAATGCTATTTGTTAAGGATAATAAATCAAATATTTTTTCAATTGATCTTTATAATCGGGTTGTATTAAGGAGTATTTCAACAACTTACAGGCCTATCTACAGAAAATATCACCAGCTATTCAACAAGAAACTCCTTTTTAGATAAGACCTGATGCAAATTCTAACAGATTTCTCCAACAGTTAAGTAACATTCAGAAAAAAAGGTTAAAAACTGCAAATACCCCAAAATATAAAACTTTAGACAATTAAAAAAAATTACAGATAAAAGAATGAAAGCAAATCCTACTTTTACACTAATTTGAAATCATACTGCTACGGAATTTTGAGCAAATAATTGTAAATTTCGCCAAGTTGGAGATGATTAAGTTACAATAATATAAAGATCTATTAGGCGCAATTTCGAAATCATGCCAAAAAAGATGTAACAGTAATCATATTAGTTTGAATACGAATGTACAATTATAAAAATTGAATTTGATCGTAGTCAAATTAATATTGGCTTAAAACAGTTTACTGAATTCGACAATATGAAATCTGGTGCCAAATTTTATTCAAGCATTTCAACATTCTTCTCAAAATTTATAAACATATATTTCATTTTCTAAAACACTTGGCTCTCATATATTTGTTCATTTAACATTTCTCGAACGTAATTAAAATGTTATTAAAATCGAAAGGCGTTTGATGCGCATAGCTAAAACAAAATTTGACAAAACCCGATTAAAAAAAAAAGATTTGAGAGGAACCAGTTTAAAAAAATAAAAACATTACTATTTTTCTGCTTGTGCAATACATTCATTGCCTTCACAGATTTTTTTCTCTGATGTCATGATTACACACAAGCAGATGAGACAATCAACAAAACGACAATCGTTAAAACGAAACAGTTATTTGAGTATTATAAACACGGTTCAGTTCAGTTCAGTTCAGAGAAAACACTGAAAAAGTGGAGACTTGACTAACGCCTTATGCATTTTAAACACGTTCAGTTCAGTTCAGTTCAGTTCAGTGCAAGCACTGAAAAAGTGGAGACCTGGCTAACGCCTTATGCTCCGATAAAATTTTGATCAGTTTCTAATCCAAGATATAACACACAGTTCGTGATTGCAGTCTATCTGTAATTTGAATTATCGAGTTGTGCTTCAACTGAGATTGAAGAAAGTAGAGTATAGAGTAACTGAATTTTAGAATCTATTGGATGATGTCAGAAATTTTTCAACTTTTTGAACATGCTCTATTGATTTACACTTCGCTATTGAGGAATAAGACCATTGGTTGGAGATAAAATTTTTTCAAAATTTCACGCTGTGATTTGTATTTGGTTTATTAAAATGTTCACTAGTTTCTATTTACAATCCACAAAACTGTTTTTTAAAAGGAAATATATATCAAAAAACTTTTCACGCCTTTTTTTAAAACTTTATTTTATGTTATTTTTTCAAGATGAGAAATATAAAAAAATTTGCATATTTCTTCACTTTTGATTTTTGTGTTGTTTTTTAAAATAGGTATGTAGATCTTCATAAGTTATCCAAGAATTTAAACACATCTCATAAACCGTAACTGACTTAACGAGCAACATTTGCTTACGGATATTAAGATCACGTGAGATTTAATTCCTTCTCACTATGTTTTACTTTAATTTATTGTTTATTAGTTAGTTTTCTATTTACTTCCACAAAACTTTTTTTAATACAAAAAATTTTCACGCCTTTTTTTCCTTATTTTATGTTATATTAGGAAAAGCAATAATTTGGAGACCTTTGTTGCTTCACATCTCATAAAACTTATATAGCTTAAGAAAATGAAACAAAAACAGATCTTCCAATAGTATATGAAACAAAAACAGATTCCAATTCACCCATGTTTTGAAGAGGTACATTCAAAGGCTTCTAAACCGTAACTTCTAATTAATTGTTGTTTGTGATTCTCTTCAAGAAAGCTCAATCAACGAAAAAACTGTGCTGTGTTATAAAAAAAATCATAACTCTTATTTACATTAAGCCGAATCAACTATAAGCACAACAGTGGAAGTCAAATTTATTATTTTCCTGTTGTAGAAGTATTCTGTTCTCTAGAATGACACTTAAAAAAATGCTTGATACTAGACCAATCCGAGAAGGATGAGAAAAATGACAAGGAAAAATCAATCACCCGCTTTATTAGTGTCTCTAAGCAACGCTGACTGCTGTGCCGTAGGGCCTGGGTTCGAATCCCGGAGAAGACATGGATGTTTGTAAATGTGTAGTGCCTTCGCGGCATGGTGTTACTCTGAATAGCCATCGTACCGCAAGTTCTCTTGTGAGGTTGGTGGACGGGGAAGAGAGGTTGGAGGCCCCTGGACACCCCCAAGGTTTTCTCCCTCTAAATTGGGTCGGAACCGAGCTAAATCATTCTGTGACCTGTATGGTGCTCGAAGCTACGGCTAACGACAGGCGTACATCTAGCCCCTTGCCATGATGAATTTCGTTGGCCTGGATCTGACACAGTCGAGATCAGGTGGCATAGGTAACAACAACATTTGTGTCTCATTCAAATGGGGTTTATTCCACAAATATTATAAATTAAGAGGTCTGTCGGCAAAAGCCCTCGAGTTGCTGAATAGTGCGACATCAATATTCACTCACTCCACAAATATTATTCGTGCTATTTCGGACATCATATTTTAAGTTTAAGTTTGCATCTCTAAATCAAAATTTGCGAAACAACAGCTTTATTTATAACCGAATCAAATGACCACAATAAAAACATATGTTTGTATGATTTGCTTCAAAGTACATTCCCCTAAAAACATCCTTAAAGTTAATGTCATTCAGCTGAATGTGATCTATGTAAACAAGTACTTTATATAAATGCTTGTTAGGGTTCATGTATGCCACTAGATGGAAGTATTTAAATTATGAGGTGTGTATTATTGTTTACCAGATTGATTGATTGAATATTAACGTCACACTGTTCAGCTACACGAAGGCTTTTGGCGATGCACCACGAAATTTTGAACCATGGTCAAGTGACGTGGACGACACCTGAGCTGGCACCCCCCTCTCCTAACTACCACACCACACCAACGGGAGGACGTTTCAGCTCTCGACAGATTTAACGTGCATCTCTGCCCTACACGGCGGGTCTTTAGTGGTACAGGGTTCGAACCCGTGACAAAGCAAGCCACGGTCCGATACCTATACCACTCGGCTACCGCGGCCACTTATTGTTTACCAGAGAGAATGAAAAAACAAGAAATAGAGAGAGGCTGTACGGGCCATTCGCTCTATGTTAATGATACTTTATACATATATGTAATTAAAATAACCTATTTGAAAGACAAGAACACATAAAAACATCATTTGTATGCTCAGGGGGAGAGGTAATAACCTCACATATGAGAAAATGAGAAGGAGTTAAAATAATAAGACTGTTTGGATCACTGTCACCATTCAAAGAGACTAGAGGTCTTGAGTTCAGAATTGCCTCTACTTGTGTTAACAAAGTACTGAACTCCTGAAAAGTTAAATTTGTGTTACCAATGACCTTTTTTAAATGGTACTTAATACTTACTCTTTTCTCCTGCTTCCCATAAGCCTCCAAAATGAGGACTCACTGGAGAGCTAAAATGCCACTCTATATTCACTTGGGATAAAAAAAAAAGTAGCCAAAGTGTTCATTTTCATTAAGTTTTGATACAAATTTAAATATTTCTAACAATTTTCTCCTGGCACCAACAAAAGTGGTACCATTATCACAATAAATGTGCTTAGGTGCTCCTCTTCTAGCACAAAAGCGTTTCAAGGAGGCAATAAAAGCCTCAGAAGTGAGATCACTCACTAGTTTTAAATGTAGAGCTTTGGTAGCAAAACACACAAAAAGAGCTATATATATCCCTTAATAGTCTTTGCTCCTCTAATGTTGTTAAAAGATATCCCTATATGGATGCATAAAAAAGAAAAACATTTCCTATATGAGATATGTATAAATACAATCGCTAGTAATTATGATTTAAATGTAGCGATTCAAAATGCAGAAACGCGAGAAACCTCAATTATATTCTTTACCTTCATTTACTGGTAGTGTGGGCAAGACTTTGCCATAGGAGTTGAAAAAGCATATTCCTATTTAAATCATACATATCAACCAACTGTTTTCACACTGATTACAAGCATAACATTATTCACCCGTTCCATGGGTGGCTGATAAATATTTTCATAAAATGCAAAAGTGCATATCTTGCAGAAGGAAGATCTTATATTTGTATGCTTCAAAAAATGTAATTTTTCTGGATAAACTTTCTGAATGAATTTTACATCACACACATGCACTTATAGGTTTGTTCATGTTGAAAAATATGTTGTCCAACTTATAATTTTTTTAAAAAAAATAATGAGAAAAACTACAAAAGTTTGTATAGGTTATCTCAGTTGAAAACTAATATCTGTACTCACGTAAAAGTATATTCGCACCCTCATGTGTCATATTTTAAATCAATGAAAGATTTGAAAAATGTATGTGCAAAATATAAGGAAGCCATTGAAAAAAATAATTCAAAGCCAAATTACATTATTTGTCTCGTTACCAGACACCCTGATACGTCAGGCTGTCTGGTAATGAGATAATATTGTTCAGAAGGAAATTAAATCTCTCTTCCCGCAACCATCACCCACAGATTTTATAGAACGCAAATTTTTCAAATTTATTTTTTCTTAAATTAACGTCGTAATAGAAAAAAACACGACAGCTGTTAGCGAAGGACCTCGTAATTTTTTAACCATGGCCCATGACGAAATTCCTGGGCCAGTACTTCGTCTCTTGAATTCCAACCTTTCCATATCTGATGCATGATAATCCATTAGTTGTGATTGCGATCTCGTGGCTGGCTTGTCAGGATTTCGAGCTCAATTGTTACTGAAGACCCACCATTTAAAAGGGTTGATGCGCATTTAATCTGTCAAGTCACAAAATCCTCCCGTTGGCGTGGTGTGGTGGTTTGGAGAGGAGGGTGCCTGTTCAGGCGTCATCCTGGTCACTTGACTGAGGTTCAAAATTACGACAGCCGTAATTAAAACCCATAGTGTTTCTTTATAAGGCGACGTTAATAAACACTCAATTGAGCCCCATATCTGAACTTTGAGACACTATCCAGTTTAATTTTTGGCAACCATTTCTGCTGAGGTCATACACAGCTTCCTATTTCTACCAGACCTAAAATCCATTAACCACAGGCAATATTCATCGTAATTCTGATCCAAGAGCAGATAACCCAGACGTAACAAACCAGATATCTACAATCGAATTAACATCCCTCTCTTTGCGCCACACAAACGTTAAAAATTTGAGCTGCGTCAGTGAATATTAACGTCGCACTGCTCAGTTACTCGAATGCTTTTGGTGACGGATTTTGCAATTTTGAACCATGGTCTAGAGAGTAGGACAACATCTGAGCTGACACAGCCTCTCCAAGCGTCTACACCACACCAACGGGAGGACGTTTGAACCTCGGCATATTTAAGACACATCGGCCTCCTTGTATGGCGGGTCTTTCGTGACACTAGGCTCGAACTGATGGCATACCACTCATGAGTTGGTTACCTTAACCACTTGGCTACCGAATCCACAATTTTAGCTGTGACATATTTAATTTGCATCAGATCCTCAGGACTCAAACTCACTGGTACATAATTTTTTTTAATATTTCAACTTCTTTTAAAAGTAATTTTTGCTTTGAAATCAGTAAGCAAATAGGGGAATCAATTAGCAGTACGGGGCAAATTCAAGAAGTAAAACAAGACATACCATGGGTGAAGTCAAGAAATCTTTGTTCTTTTTGTAATTAAGTTGTAACGTCAAACTTTAAAGAGTATTGCTATGTGATAAAATTTTATTTTCTAGTCGAATGCTTAGTGAATGTTTCCCAACTATTCAATCCTGTCCTAGCAAAAGCCTCCTAATCACATCCAATACTTCACGCAATTTTTAAACTCGGCCGATGACAAGGTCGATACCTGAGCTGGCACTTCACTCTACACATCTCCGCCTCGCAAGGCGAGGACTTTTTTCTCTTCAAGTATTTTTTCGTAGATAGTGAACTAAATTTCCAAAAAGGGCAAATGCCCAAAATAAATTGTTTATTTATAACCCAGGAGGACCGAGCTTACACAGGATGAGCTAATAGCTTCTAAGCCAGTTTTTCAGCGCGTAGTCTTCAATTTAGGTTTTTAAGAAAAAGTTATGTATTCTTGCCCGTTGTTATACCTTTCTTAGACGTGGTAGTTGAGCAGTCCGTGTTCCGAGTTTGTTGCTGGTGATGTTTTAGACTAGCCACGTGTTCGAAATATGTTTCCACTAAGAATCCGTTGAAAGGGCAGATAATCGTTATATCTGTCGCAGCTCAAAGTACTCATATCGGTGTGGCGCGGATGTAGAGAGTTGGGTATTTGCTGAGATGTCAATCTTGTCATCTGATCATGGTTCAAAAGGGCGAAGCATATAGTCTGAGGTTAGTGGAGATTTGCAATGAGAAGAATACACTGCTCAAAACAATTAGAGCAAACTAAGGTTGTGGGTGAATCTTGAGGATGGAAAATTATTTAGATGATTGATATATGATCGACAGACGCCGTAAGTTATACGAGGGAAAAATGACATATGTTTGTCAGGAACAAAAATACATTTTATTGAGCATTTAAGTACAAAAAGGAAAAAAACACTGTTTGTGCATGCGACAAAAAATGAACCAAAAAGGTGGGGGTTTTTTTTTTATAAAAAAATCATTTTTATTAGGGAGTATGGTTTCCCCAGATGGCCAGTAACGTTGAACACGTTTATGGCATTGAGGCCCACTCCTCCAGAAGAGTCATTTCCAGCTCTTGGAGGTGTAAGATCGTCTTGTAGTTGAATTAATCAGCTCTAATTAACCGGATTTACCGTTTTATTATTTCCTTCAAAACACATCACTATATTAATATTTTCATTTACAATTAAAAGTCACATCGGGATCTACAGGCAGCTTCCTCCATTTTACGTTCGAGACTCTCCTCTTCTTCTCTCCTTCCCGCTCAAAGGCCAAAAACAGTTCACAGCAGCGCCCTCTTTTTAGTCTATCGTGTGCTATGTGTCAAGCCTCCTAGTGTACTAAGTGCCACGCCGTTACAGAGGGTTGGGGGGTAGGTGGTGGCCAACAACTCATCTGCCTAGAATGTCCTAGTTATGCTCTATTGAGTTTATGTCCGGAGAACACGTTGGCAATTCCATCCGTACGATTTCTTCCTTGAAAAGAAAAACATCCCCCAAATTAACACTGTGTGACTAGTAATTTTCACGGTCATCTCCAATTGCTGCATCGTAATTCACTACAATAGGTCCCAGGATCTCATGCCTATAATGGCGACCGATCAGAGCTCCATTTCAAATGATGTGGATAATGACATCTCCACCGCCCATCAATGGAGATTACCTCATAGATCATCCCCCACCAACAAATCGGACACTTCCGTGCACGAACAAAGGATTCTTTATAGTGCCACGTTCCGTCCAGATGAATATACGCCTATTATCAGGATGAACAGAAAAATAGGATTCGTCAGAGTAAAGAATATTTCGATATTCTTTGCTCCTCCAGGTAACATTTGTCGGCGAGCATAAGGACCTACGTCGGGGAGCCAGAATACGAGCGAAGGTGTTATTGAAGAATAGTGACATTCATATTTCGGTGTTTTTGAGCCGTTAGCGTTAAATATCGATTGAATGTTGTTGTTCGTCTACGACCTCACCCTGGTCTTCAGGCTGCATTTCTAGTTTCCAGGTCCTAGAAATCCAACTTTGTGAAACTCAAGTGGCTTCTGCTTCTTCGGTTTGTGTTTGTCCTTCTCCCTCCCCCAACCGGCCAATAACTTTTCATGCTTCTGATTCGGTTAAATGACTTCGTCGAGACATCGCACTCATCGAAACAATGCACTTACTGAATTGCAATCATCCTTTTGTGGCCATCGTAGCCTAGTGGTCAAGGTAACGGACTAGTGATGGCATGTCATGAATTCAAACCTGGTACTACTGAAGACCCGTCATGTAGGGGAGCGATGCAGGTAAAATCTGTTGAGAGCTCAAACGTCCTTTCAATGGTGTGGTGTAGTAGTTAGGAGATGGAGATGCCAGCTCAGGTGTTGTCCTCGTCAATTGACCACGGTTCAAAATTATGAGGTCCATCGCCAAAAGACCTCGAGTAGTTGAACAGTGTGACGTTTTTATTCAATCACTCAAGCGATCATTTTTACAAGCTTTTATTAAACTTGCAATGTAATTTGTTCGGGTGAAATCTTGCAACTCAATTTTGAAGAAACCAATTGAGCTGAAATTTTGTATACATGTTTAGTTTGGATGATAATACATGTTTTGTGACCATTTATAATTCAATATCGCAATTAATTAAAAATATATTAATTAAAAACCTTTTGCCCCCGGTTAGCTTTTTATTCTGCCGAGCAGCTTATCGGATTGAGCTTAAAGAAGTTCCAACACTTTTCGACCTTTTTTAAAAAAACCATCTTATTCTTTTTATCAAACTGAGACAAAAAATAATTACATAATCGGAAAGATCATTTATTTCGCCACGATACGGTATAATTCTTTTTAAAAAATGTTATTTTCTATTCTTTACGACTTTTTCTGAAAGGAGTCAAAATCGATGCGTTTCATCAAAATGATTTCTAAATCGTACCGTATGATTTTTTTTCGTATTCACGAATCGATATTCTGCACTAAAAAAGTTCAGTCTTTCCTCTTTTAGAATCAGTCATTTAAAAAATAAAATGCCAAAAACTTTTTTTCACGATTTTTCAAAAAGTACTCAAAATTTTAATAAAACATTAAAAACCTCGTCATTTTTAAAAATAATCGCACGAAAATTTTTTCGTTTGTAGAATAGTAGTATACAAATTCTGCACAAAGATTGAAAAAATCGGTTTAAAATTACGGATTTTAAAGAAGAATTTGTGTTTTTCGTTTAGTATTATAGTAAAAGCAAAAAAGTTTTAATATTTTGATAAATTTTGCTTTTTTCCAATGTTGTTTTGGTCTTAGTGTTTATCCCCTCCTCCCTCTTTGTACTCTTGTTGAGGCCCTGGGGAAATATGTATCATATGTACGTAGCCTAGCGGAAAAAAAGATTGAGTACCCCTGAGCTAACCTGTTCAAAATTAAACGGCAAGCAACCTTGCAACAATGATGCGTTGAATGAGATGAACACTGAGAAACCTGTCCAGCGATAACTAAAAAGTTTTAAAAGAAAGTAAAAAAAACTTTTAAAAACAAGCTTTTATTTAAAATGCTCTAAAAAAATAAAATAAATTTTTCCTTTAATACTTTTTGCTGTCAACTTATAACGTCATTACACAATTTATGATATAAAAGCTTGTCGCGAGATTTACCTGTGTTGATAAACAAGCAAATTAAATAACTTGATCTGATTGATTTTAATTTTTAAAATTTTCAAACGAAGTAAATACCAATAATTAAATCTCGCGACAAGCTTTTTTATCATAAATTGTGCAATGTCGTTATAAGTTGATATCAAAAAAAGTTTTAAAAGTGCAGCGGTGTGATATCTAGATGAACTTGTACCAACATCCCGCGAAGACCATCGTTTTGGCGTGATGGTTAGCGTACTCGCATTTCATTCGTGCGTTCGAAACGGAAGGTACCCAGAACGAACCTTCCCTCCGACAAAAGAAAAGTTTATTTTATTCTTTTTAGAGCATTTAAATAAAAGCTTGTTTAAATTTTTTTTTTTTTTTTTTACTTTGAATTTCTGCTTTGTCTTTCATTTAGTTAAAAGCCAAATTTCAATCGCTACCACTAAAATGTTATTTTTGACGTTAAGCTCAAAATTTGCGTACTCCGAAGTTTGAAAATAAGAACAATTAGAATTTGTGATATCTTCTTGCATTTTCTGCACAAAAATAATTCATTTATATCTTCATATGGCGTAAGATTTACAATTTTTTAAAAATTTTTTTGAGTAGTGTAGACAGCCGGAAGCTTAAATAACATCGAGTGACGACGTTTGATGTACCTCCCTCTCTTAATCTCTAAACAAGAGATTCAAAATTTAATGCGTACAACAGTCCTTATTAATTCACATAAAGGATCTTTCCTAGAATCGGAATTCAAATATTCAGTTCGGTATGAACATCTCCAGTTACGATTACTTGATCATGAATAGTCAACTACCGCGGTCCAACAATCTTTAGTAGAATCAGGCTGGATTATTAATTTTATTGGCACAAAGATTATATTTGATGAAACTATACTAAACACTCTAGTCTACAAAATAACGGGCATCATCTTTCCTCTTAACAAATCATTGATACAATTTGAACATGTGTAATAATAGTACCTCAATTTTTGGTTACTGGGGGAGTCATTGAGTCATTTAATTTTATCTGTCCAAGCTATGTCTCTTGATTGATTGCTTATTAACCTCACGCTATGATGCAAAATGATTGCTGTTATTGATGGATGTCAATTTTGAACCACAGTCAAGTGAGAAGGACGACATCCCAAGTGGTACTCCACTTTCCGAATTACCACATCATGCCAAAATGAGGACTTTGTGCCTCGACAGACTGAATGTGCATCAACTCCATAAGTCATGTCAAAAGTGCGACCAGGATTCGAACTCACGATTCGACAGATGTAACGTCTGTCACGTTCGTGACTAGGATCACTCGACTACCATAGTCAAAAGCTATGCCAAATACTCGTTTTACGAAAAAGTGCTTCTATGATCTAGACCAGGGGTCGGCAACCTATGGCACGCGTGTCACATGTGGCACGCGGTACAAATCTCAGTAGCACTGTGTGCTACTTGAGCTCTTTTCGAGTGAATGGAAGTGACAAATTTGTAATAGATATTAATGGAATTACGAAACATTCTAAAAGATTACTAAAAATAAATTTACAGCTATTTTGTAAATTATTGAATGCCATTTCAGGGGAGATATAGTTGTTTGAAGAGAGAATATTGCATGTATTCTGCTTTCCACTTTTGGTTCTACACATCTAAGTAAAAATTCTTTTCTCATATAAAAAAATATTTGCAGTCGACAAAAAAATTGTTTAACAACTGTATGCTCAGAATCGTGATTTTACGATATGAAAGAGCGCTGCAAGCACTAGGTTCACATTAAAATTTTTATTTAACTGTAATGAAGGGAAATACTTGTATTTAATACTACTTATTTTAATAAATATGTTTAAAAATGCACTATATGTACAATTTTAATTTTTTAAAACTTATGTTGAAGAAAGTTATTTTTTAATATAAAAATAAATAGCATAGAATATATCTTTAAATAATGCAAAATTAACACAATAAAACTGTAAGCCTATATTATTGACCTTGACCTCTATTCTCCAATTCTGCATGCATTATCACAGGAAAATCGAATTTTTTCAAAAATTTCTTCTGTGACACGCTGAATCTTATTGGTAGATTGGTTTGGTACGCCACAGCTAAATGGTTGCTGACTCCTAATCTACACTATAACTATAAGCTCTTTAAATTAAAAAAGGAAGAAAAGGATTAGAAAAGGTTTTTAATGGATTGTTCGGGAGCACTGCGACACGTGTTTTTTTAAACAGCAAATCCCATGATAAGCGAGAAAGATCATTCAGCCACTTGTAGGGCGAAAATCCTGTATTAATTATAAAGTCCTCCAGTGTAACAGAATCAGGAATTAGAATGAAACGTTGCAGACAAAAAAGCTCTCTATCTCAAACTCGGAGAAGTTTGATTAAAGCTGCATTGTCTATTTTTTTAACACGAAGAATACATGGCATTACCTTTTTCAAAATATCACCGATTATAAATTTTTCTTATACGTTTTCCTCAGATCGTCACAATATTTTATCGAAATGAATTATGTTATTAATTGAAATTGTAGCCACTCTTGTCTTAATAACTGTCCCAAACAACAAACGCACACCCTCTAGCGACCGCCTAATTTCAGTACTGGCTAAATGAGGAATAAGAGAGAATGGTCAATATGAAAAACCATCCATTTGCTTTACCCTTGACTTTTGTCATGATATTTGTATACCGTGTGTAACTTAACCCAAACTCAAAGTTGTTATAATAAAGAGTGACTCCATTGAACCCAACCTTAAATCTTCTATATTAGGTTTAATTTTCAGCGACCAACGCTCTACAGTTTTTTTTTTAATTAATGATATTCCTCGAATCATTTTTAAATATAAAATCTTATGAATCTCCTAAATATCTGAACTTTTATGAACTATTACTTGTTACGTTATTTTTTAAATATTGTACTTTGATTATTAAATATCCTCCTTTTCTAGAACTTGTATTTCTCAAACATTAATGTAAACAAAAAGGTGACTAAGCAGGACATTCCTTGTAACTTTTGGGACTATTTTTAAGTTTGAACATGTGAAGAGAAAATAGTATTTCTTACTTAAAAACTATTTACACATTATGGAAGGGAGGGGAGTTGTTTGAAATTGAATTCGGATTGAATTGTTGCAGATGTTGAAATACGTTGAACTGAAACTCTTCCGAATTCGAGAATATATCCTTGCTTAGAAATACAATATAATTTGCCAAAAGATGTATTCCTTTTTACATGAACTCTATGAATTCATAACATGAATACCTCTTTAAGTTTTAAGCAATTTTTTTAGTAATTAGGATTTTCAATTGAAACATAGCAAAATGGGGTGGTATATTTTAATGATAAATTTTGAATTATTTTTAACCTATTAAGTTACACAAAGTATTAAATAATGAATTCATTTAATACGTACAAATGATGCGTTTAACTAATATAACTGATAATAAATTAATAATTAATCAAAAAATTTTACTTGTTCAATTATATTAGTTAAAAATAGTTTAGTTAAATTTATAGATATATTTATACAAATCAACTTGTCGGATACCTAAAATTGATACCCTGTTTATAAATTACTTTCAATAATTAACAGATTTATTATTTTGATTGAAAAAAAACAAAAGAATCGCCCCATACTAATCAATATATAAACAATAATTTAATGTGCTATTAAAAATACAAACATTTTCTTCTAAAACATCAAAAGTTTCAAACTAAACTAAATGTCTAAAACACACAATTTTCCATAAGTGAATATATAAGCAATCTGTGCTATAAAATGCATATCCGAGACGAACTATCACATGTATATTTCGTTATACCTTCAACGCCTCCTTACCTGCAGAACAACTGGCGCAATACAGCGATTTCTTCCCAATATGTTTGCGGTAATGCATTTCAAATAGAGTTTCACACACAAAACTCTGCTTGCACACATCGCACACATATTTCCAATCTTTTAGTTGGAAAGAGCTGCACCTGAGGTAAGATTCTTTCTTCGAACAATTACCGCTAACTTCGCTCATCAAAGGAATTTCTTTCGAAAGTTTAATTTTGAATTCTAATAATGGCTGCAACCTGCCGCACCGACTGCAGACCAGAGCTTTTCCATTTGAATGAGTTCCATAATGTCTTTCAAGAGTCGATTTCGACAGGAAAAACCTCTTGCAAATATCACATTGAAATCTACCAGTGAATAGTTGTTCCGTAACTCCAGTGTTTTCTTTCCAATGGACGTCTTTTACTTTTTTTAAACGTCTAGATCTGCCCATTGCCGTCTTCTAAGGCGCCCGTTACGAAAATAACGCATTAAATGTGACTTCCTTCCCCGTCGCTCTGACTCGTAACAGAAGGTTGACGAAAAGTAAAACTGGCGTTATTTTGGCGATCGCTTAAAATATGGTAGTTTCAGATTAATTGTTCACAACACATTTTCTTGTCGCCCAAACGGCATAGTGGTTAGCGAAGCTGACTGCAGTGCCGTAGGGACTGGGTTAGGATCCCGGAGAAGACATGGAGGTTTATAAATGTATAGTACCTTTGCGGCATGGGGGTACTCTCAATAGCCGTCGAGCTGCAAATCCTCTCGTGTGGTTGGTGGAAGGGGAAGAGAAGTGGGAGGCCCCTGGCCACATCCTGGGTTTTCTCCCTCTAAATTGGGGTGGAACCGAGAAAAATCGTACTGTCACCTACATGGTGCTCAAAGCTAAGGCTAACGACAGGCGTAAAAATTCTAGCCCTTATCCGTGATGAATTTCGCGGGCTTCGATCTGACATCGTCAGGAAGGTTACATTAGTCACAAAACAACACACATTTTCGTTCCAGTGAGTGAGTGATGGAATATTTACGTCAGACTGTTCAGCTATACGAGGGCTTTTGGCGACGGACAACGTAATTTTGAACCATGGTTAAGTGACGTGGACGATACCTGAGATGGACCCCCCTCTCCTAGCTACCACACCACACAAACACATTTTTGTTCCAAAAAACCTACAGATAACATTATGTTAGCAGTGAATAAAATCGGTGCTATTTTTGCGAGATTGCCAAAGGAAACACAACTCACCGAGGCAACCGATTACCTTTTTACCACAAAAAATCGCCAGCTAATCGGTGACTTCGTCAATTATCGAAACAATTTTATAGGAATCTTAATGTTTAAAGGTATTTATTTGCTTACAAATAATAGTAAAAGAGAATTTTATAAGAAAATTTAATTTCTGCTACTTTTTAATAGTGCAATGTCATAATACGGGAAACTTTGCATTCTCTATTATTGGGCAAAACCTTATGTTTCCGAAGAAATCCGTCGTATTTTTTCTCTTCAACCAATAGAATCCTAGTTGGTTGTTGAGCTCTAAAGTCATTGGTCGTCAAGGCTGGAAAGTGAGGATGCTGGGTGAGTGACTAAATATTAACTTCGCACTATTCAGGTCCTCGAGGGCTATTGGCAACGGACCTCGTAATTTTGAGCCCTGGTCAAGTGACGAGGTCGACACTTGAGATGGCACCCCTCTCCTAATTACCACATCACACCAACGGGAGAACGTTTGAGCTCTCGGCACATTTAACGTACATCGCCCCCCTACACGGAAGATCTTCAGCGGCGCTGGGGTCGAACTCATGACTTGGCAGCTACGAGTCTGTTACCTTGACCACTAGGATACCGCGACCGGAACTTGAATGTAAAACAACTCATTGTCAATATATATCTCTCAATATACTATATAAAATAGTACCTATTAGAATATTTTTTCTTAGCAATCGAAAACTGAACACTAGGACTCAGATAACAACGATTTAAAAAGAATGCATGACGTTAAAAAGTGTTCCTCAAACTGTAGGTCGCGCCCCCCTATGGGAGGCGCGAGTATATTGAAAAGTCAAAAACAAAAGATTATTTTAAAAAATTGCTAATTTACTTAAAAAGTAAAGAAACAAAATACATTTTACAAAATAAAAACTAAATATACATTTACACTGATATAACTCATAAAAGTACTGCACAAAGTATTTCATAATTAATTTAACAGTATTAAGGGAAGAACAAGTTGAATAATTGCCAGTGACCCCATGGGCTTGTCATATATAAATTTTATATACAAAAACTAACATTATCTTCATAACTTGTACGGTTTATGATTAATCCCTAAATGCTGATTAAAAGTCACGTGATTCGCTCCCCAATGCCACTAATTAACACGTAGGCGAGCGTATGGGGTGTACTGGGGGGGGTAGGGTGGAAAAGGAATAAATAAGCGAATCCTCTGAAATAAATAAATCTTTCACAAACACTGTCTGGGTCTTTTTTTTTTTTTTTTTTTTTGCATTCCAAAGTCTCCGGAGTAATTTTATCGATGCAGTGCATAGAAAAGATTATACTTCGAAAAGATTTATATATCGTCTCTTTCAACTATTTACTGTTATTTTGTTCCACTTCCCTAATCAAGACAAATACGCCTCGTCGACCTCATCACGAGGTCGGCACCTGAACTGGCATCCTAATCTCCACAAAACTTTCTTGTGGGATCTTTAGTATTAATAATAAATTAATTTCGAATTACAGTAAAACGTCGCTTATCCGTACGTTTATTATCCGGAGCGTCAAATATCCGGACCATTTTTTTTGTCGACTGCATGTACTGTATATGAATACTGATGCGACGCTGATTTAATCTTATTTAATTAATTATTTCCAAATACTCTCTAGTTTCGTGTTTTCCCAGGTTCTTGAGATACATCGCATCATGGCTTAAGTTAAAATTTAAACACTAAATCTCTAAAGACAAAAAAACAGTACTCTAAATTAAAAAAGCCGGTTCTTAAAATAACAATTAATTTATTTTAATTAACATGATTAAATTTGAGTAAATGTACAATATGCTGCATAACTTAAATTGAGATTCTACTTAGCTTTTGAGAGGGAGACTAGCAGGAGGGAGTAAGACATCGTCGCCGCTCGAAGTCCCGCGGAGTCTAGTTTAAGGCCTGGATCTGATTAGTTTGTCTCTCTGTGTCCAAGTGGGACTTTCTCGAAATCGGGGTGCATCCCGTTTTTATTTGGCGTTCTCTTCACTTCCAAATGCTAGAGCGGACTCTTTACTTTGTCCGCTTAATTTTCTCTCATTGGTCCGGAACCAGCGCAAAGTTACCGCACAACGGTCAATGGCATTTTTAAGCGCGGGAAATTCTAATGACACACCCCGATATTTTATGGGTGCAATGCCCCTTCCAGGCGTGGGAACGTGGCACCCTTTGCTAAAAAGTTCGCCCTCAGAGGTGGGGTAAGAAAAACACATTCCACCGAATTCCGTTTCCTGTAAAGAGGGCAAATATAAAAACTGCAATTGTAACTTGGGGACCTCCCATCAATACATTTTCGAACAGCTCAATGCAGAACAGCTCTTTAGCATGAGGCCAAAATTGACAGGAAAAACCAAGGTCAGGGATATTTGGAGAATTTCAGTTGTGTTTGATTTGGTAAACATCTGCGCGGAATACTAAACCAGTTTGTTTCCAAGTGAGGAGATGTATACGTGCTCTTTTGTTGAGTTGTGAACTGCCATGGCTTCGAATTCAAAACGAAAGTGCAACGTCTTGAACATACAGACAAAACTTTAAATATTGAACCTTCTCGCGAAGGGAGAAAGTGGAGCGCCTCCAGCACAGTTTTATAATGTTGAAAAGTCCCAATTTCTGACATAAAAAATGGTCCATCAAATGCTGAAGCGTCTTCTGTGTTAGAGACATCTATGGAGTGGTACGAACAATAAGCAGAGTGCTGTCCTACTCAACTACTGCTACTCAGGAGAATCAGACCTTGCAGAGAAAAAAGGAAGGTGTACAATGGTACAGCAAAAAATAAGTGATTATTTTCCACAATAAAGGTAAAATGGCGACATTTTGCACCTATTTTGCTTTTTCTTCAAGCACATTTCCTGCATGTGATGACTTTCAATATTCGTATAGTGTCCGGTTTCATATACTGCATGGATAGCATTCGGTTTTCGGTTATCCGACCAGTCGCGTATCCGAAAGGTGTCCGGTCCCAATTGATTCGGATAAATGACGCTCTACTGGACAGAATAATATTTTAATATATATATATATATATATCATACACACACACAGAGTTCACACAAAAGTATTCAACAGATTCTATTCATACACGCTCCTCTTACATATTTTCCACTCCATTATTCGTCACTATAACCATTTGGTACCTCGGCTATTAAAAATTATGGTATTCTTTTGACTAATTCTAAAATTAATTAAATAATTAATACATCTTCGGGGATTTATTTATTTTATTTAAATGTTGACAAATTGAATAAATTTACTAACTGCATAATTTATTCATATCTTATTAACTTTTAAAAATAATGTTTCTCATTATTTATGTGAAATTTTTTCTTCGTATCCCATTTTTAACCTAATTTTTAAGCTTCGAAAAATTTCGTTTGAAAGCGTCTGAAATATAAAGCTTTAAAAATAGATTCCGTAATAATAACTCAAAGTTTTAAACATCTAACGGAAAAGTTTTTCTACTCAATATTTTTAAAAGATGTTTGTACCAATTGATATATGAAGTTCTTTTGTCAACTATAAAAATATATTAAAAATTTTAGTAAAGTAATATTATTTCTAAAAAAATAAATTACTCTATAAATACAATTAAGAGAATAAGCGAATTTTTACGTATGAATTCCTTATTAATTCGACTCGTTAATTCAAAAAATTTTACCTTCCAATAACTAAGGAAGTATTCAAAATAAAATTTATAATAAGAAAATGCTTTTTGTTAATGGACCATGTTCTAGTTTATTAATTTTAATTATCGATCCACTAATCCCACAGCATTTGAAAACGAGAAAAATATTGTGAATCATTTGCGCGAAAAGGTGTTTTTTTATGTTCCTTTAAAGTATTTTTTCGAATGCTATGATATTTGGATACAAAATTTTTGGACTACCTCTTCTAATTCAGCCAAAAAGGAAGATATTTCATGAAATTTTTGAAAAGTTAACTGTATATTTAATACAACTTTAGCATCATTTCTCTTTGGAGCATCATTGATACCAATGTCTTTTTCAGCTGTGATAATAATTGTTAAAGTTATTTAGTCTGCTAACGAATAGACTCAAATATTGAACCGTTTTATTTTTCAGGTATAATTGTTCCAAAACTAAAATTATAATATGATTTCATGATCCTATAAGGTGCAACATATTTTATTATGGTACTCATGTTTATCTGAATTGATCGATTTTTTTCTCATATAAAATGCGTTTTGTATTTTTTCTCTTATTCCACAATACGGAACGAAGTTTCGTATTTAATATGTAAAAAAAAAATCATGCATTAAATTATACTGCAAAACTTTAGAAACGTAATATTACATAAGCAGATTTATGAATTTCGTGAAAATATTGAGGTATTTTCTTTCTCAAAATACATTCCGTGTTTAGTTCAGACTCCTTTACATATGGCGCAGACTGTTTTAAAGGCGTCTTTTTTATAACAAATATGCAATACAAATTATAATGATCAATAAAAACAAACTTTTTTGTAAAGCAAAGATCTTCTAACAAATAAAGTGAAACGTTGTTTAAGAGTTGAAACACTTGCAAAATAAAGGGATTAATCTTTGGGTGGCAGCACACACAGGTTGCTGTAAATAAAAAATTTAAATAAACCCTTGTTCATATACCTGTATATAAAACTAAAAAAGGCATCCCATTTAAATCGTACTCACTTTTTATTCAACAGCTACAGATAATTTAATGATTTAGCTAGAAGGATAAATGTGTAATAGTTTAAAATTAAGGATTTATTTTTACATAAGTTTGAATCCAAAGGTCTCAAATAAATTATGAAATGTAAGAATTCGATGCACACTTGCATCCTTTCGCCTATTTCGAATAATGAAATTTCCAGTTATTATCTTGAACCAGCTCTCATATTTTGTTGAGCATTAATTTTACAGAAAGTGTTGATCATTAATGGAGAAGTTGAATAAATTTATGTTTTTATTTTATGCTGTAATTCGAATAGTAATAATTATTTAACAATTTAATAGTTCTTATTGCATTACATAGATGGCAGCACCACATTGTCAAATTCACTTTTATATATATGTTACCCCTAAAGTGTGAAATCTGTTATATTTCATAGAATAACTAGAGATTTCATGAAATAGTTAAAAAGTCAGTTAAAGTACATAAAATTATTGAATTCTACTATTTAACTAGGTATTTTATAAAATAATGACTACTTGATCGTTAAAGTATGAAATACCGCATTCTCGAAAGTTCTTTGAACCGGTTCTAGCTGTTTTAAGGAAGGATTTTTCCGATTAGGAACTAGAGATGACCGAATAAAACAATTGTACTTTAGATCTCAGTTCAGTATATGTCAGCGAGAATTAATTTCCATTGAATAAGTTCCAAATATCGACACAACGCTTCAATATGTTGCAACTGTGTAATGGTAAAAAGTGGGCTTGTTTCATAAATAATAAGCGTTCCAATCCACAGAAATCTTTGATCTAATAAATAATGAAAAGTAAAGCAAAGGTATCTCATAAAATTTAAATTAACATTCTATTACAATTTTGTTTTACGAAGTTTACAAAATGTTTTTATGAAGCAAAGGTTTTTCTCCACAGCATGTATTTTTGTTGATAATATTTAAATATAATCTATTTAACATATTCTTTTCTTACCTTTCTGTTTAACTAATGTTAGCAATATGAGTAATAATAAATTATATCATCTGATTTCCCATATTATTTATCAATTATTCATCCGCAAAAAAGATAAAATGTATCTTTCGAGAGGTTTTAGCTATTCATGATAAATTAATTTGTAAAATAACTTTGAAATTGTGTATTTTTTTCACTTTAATGGTCTATCCTTAGTTATTACATAGAATAACTAGGTATAAAGAGTATGAAATTTTTCATCTATTTTATATACTTTGACTGACTTGTCTAGTTATTTCATGAAATACCTAGTTATTCTAGGAAATAACTGAATTATACACTTTAACGGTAACTTACACACACTGGCCCATGAATAAGAAACCTAAGATCAATATTTTATTGGACCACCTTTTGCTCGGACACCTGCTCTGATTCATTTAGACATTGAGTCTACATGCTTCTGGAGTGTATTTACTTCCAGAGAATACCATGCATTGGCTATGAAACTTTTTAAATCTTGTAAATTAGATGAAAGAGGAGAGTGCTTCTCACCATATTCCACATATTTCCTATGGGGTTAAGATCCAGGTTATGCGGTGGCCAGGGAAGGTGTTGGAAATCAGACTAATGTTCAATGAACCAATTTTGAAAACTACTGCAAAGATATATAGTTGCATTATCGTCCATGAAGTATCCTTCACCATCAGGGTAAAAATGCAGCATTACAGAATGCACTTGATCTGCCTCTATATCTAGGTATCTCCTGGCGCTGTTTGTTTACCCTCGAGGAACTAAGAGGTACCACTTCCATGCCAGCAGAACATGCCCCATATTATTATACCTGTAGGGCCTGACTACTGGTTGGCGGTAGATTCATTAAGAATTGGCGACGTCCAGCACCTGCGAGGGAGGGGTTACTGTGTTTTGTAAGTGGAAGATGATTGACCTATCAAACGAGTCGGTCAGGGAAGAGAGAGTTCCTTGTTTTTTGGAAGCGTAGAGTGCTTGGCGGGGATTTGGTGTTAAGGAAAGCGGATGAACTTGATTGAGAATCGATGAATGACGCGCGGTTTTGTTGTACCAAGAATAGAGTTTCTTGGGAGTGTTTTAACACGGAGGACTGTGTGTTTGTTTGATTGTAGTGATAGTCAAGATAATTGTGTTTTAATTGATTATATTGAGAATTAGTTGATTATATGCAAAAGGGTAGAAAGAAAAATTGAAAATACACCTCAATACTCCACCCCCCACACCAGACCCTTGCACACTTTGAGAAAGGAAAGATGGATTCATGGCTTCGTGGGGTTCTCGCCAAATTCATCGTCTTCCATCAGTGTAAAATAAGGTGTAGCGTGATTCATCCGACCACATTACTCGTTTTCAAACCTCAGATGTCTTCTTTCCCGAAACCACTGCAGACGCATTTTAGCATTTCGGGAAGAAATGAGTGATTTTTTTCACAAGCACTTGACAAGGCATTCCTATCTTCTGCAATGCTCGGAGCATGACTCGAACTGAAATCTGTAAGAAAGAACCTTGGCTGACGAATTGCGTCAGTTGAAGCACAGTAAAGTCCTTGTTTTGCCGTACAATTTGTCGGAGAGGGCGCTGATCACGCATTGGGTAAACTGTGCTCGAACCACAGTTACGTCTTCTACAGAAGGTCCAGCAACGGGCACCAACAATAAGTCCTTTTTCAAACGTTGAAAGATCTGTCGTTCTTCCAATTTCACTTCATTCATCCTGAAAAGCACTCTTACACCTTACTTATACTAGCATACTAACAACGTGTAACCCTCGACGTAAAAAAATAAATAAATGCGTACTTCATCCCTAGCAAGCATTCATATGAAAAATGTCGGTTTCTAATTTATTGGCCAGTGTGTGTAAAAACATGCCAATGAATTTAAATGTATATTTCCCCGTCCTGTCTGAACACACTTCTATCTTCATAATTTTTCTTAACTTTCAAGTAATTTTATTTCTTAAATTATTATTACCTATAAATGCAGTAATGGCTAAGGTAAAGCTAAATCCAAATAACTCAAAAAACCCAAAGAAAGGAGTTTGAGTTTTCAGTAAAAACAGGTACTCACTCCATAACCATTCAACTTCTATTTTCGCCAATACAATGGGATCGCAATTCAAAAGAAAAAAAAAGAGTGTGTGGGACCACACGATAGAAGTGATAACTTCAAATTTTTCAATGCTATTTCAGCAATTAGTTAGGTGAATAAAAAACAAGGGAATATTAGTATTGTCCTGTACTCATAAAGTAGTATTTTTTGCGAAATATACAATCATATTTGTGAATTAATTGCATTCTAAGAAGGAAACAATAAGTTTATGGTAGCTGAAATAGGTTATAAATATTTTGGATTGAAAATAATTAAAATGTCTAAAAAAAATCTCCATCAGGCGTTGTTCCGTACCTTGTTGTGCTTTCATTTAACATAATTAAATTGAATTTTAATTTTAAAAAATCTACTAAAGGTTTTGATTTGTCTTTTGAAAAATCTATATTAAAATCCCCACTTAAAATAACAGGCAATTTATTCAGAAGAGTTGATCCAGCTTCAGTGTTGGCAACTAAATTTGTGTGAATGAATTCGATAATTTGCTCTACACTTTAATTTGGTGAAATATAAATAGAAACAACTAAAATTATTTGTCCATATTCTGCTGTACATTTTGCTGCACAAATTTCTCGGATACATGACTCATTAATCCCAAATGATTCAGTAGTATTGTTACGATTAGTATTGATACCATTGTTACGAGCGTTACAAACCCGAGAGTAACAATGCTTAGCTTTTTAAAGCGCATCATTCAAGTTCAATCTTCAGCAAAACTCACCTACAGCAGTTATCACTTCAAAAAAATATAGAAAAATATTAATTTTTTTCTTTTCCGGCATTAATCTAAAATTGTAAAAATAATAATTAATAAACATACGAAAACACTAATTTTTGTTTTATTATTTTTTTAATATTTCACTAAATAGTAAATTAACATTTTCCCTTTTTAATAATAAAATATTGTTTAATTGGTAGTTACGTATTAGCAACACACATCACCACGGCCCACATGAATCGTGTCATTTTCCACCAAAATCTCACAGATTGTTTTTTCCCTAAGTAAAACATAGGTAAGAACTCTTTTTGTTGTTGTTACGATATCACGGCATAATTCGTGGGGAGCCAATTTGATTGCTGTGACGTTAATGCGTAATTACCGTTTAATTATAAAATCTTTGGTGCTATTGATGTTTTTTTGGGCAAACTAAAGTGTTACCACACATTCTTATTTTGTATGACATATCCTTTAAATCAGAGGTGGGCAGACTTTTCAATCGTACGAGCTACTTCTAATTTTTCAAGGTATTGAGGTCCTCCCAGTGTCAGGGGGAGGGTCCAGGGATCTGAATCCTCCCTCATAGCCCTTGATTTTGTTCCCCGATTGATTATAATCTCATGTATACAGTACGCAAAATTAATTATTTGTTATTGATAATTTTTTATTAATTAATGCTAATTATTTATTCAGTAATTTATTTTTTATTGTTTTTTACTCCGATAATCAGCGAAATCATACAAGATATAGGGTATGATACAAGAATGGTAGACCCTCCCCCCTTGAAATATTCTTGTGTGCGCCACTGCCCAGTGTCGTAGGTGTGGTGAGGTAAGGAAAGGGTCTACAATATTTATTTTAGTAAATAGTAAATACAGAACACATGTGCACTTACCCACAGAACTAAAATAAAAATAATTAACACTTTAAAACCGCGTTTAAAGAAAAATGCAAGATACAAACATAGTAATTATAGCAACAAGAATAATATTATAAAATGATGCATTTATTATCAAACAATTCAAAGTACATTAAAAAATAAAAACAATTTTATCTAAAGCTAGTTTTCGTTGTTATAGTCAGTAGAAGACACAGACTGAATACTGTCAGCCAACTTTGAATATTTCGGTATACAATTACTGACGGCTAATCTTCAGGTGGTCACCCCAAAATGTCTTGGTGGTTCACCGGTCGATAGCGATCGATGTAATGCCCACCCCGGCTTTAAATCAATTTGAAAACTATAAATGAGACAAAAATAAAACAAGTTTTATGAAGAATGTAATGAGAAAATAAAATGAACCATAATTTTTTTGAATAAAGGAATATTGTCGTGAAAGTTTCATTCTTAGCAAATACCCTTTGTCATCGTAAATGTTTGATATGTAAAATTACATGCATATGAATTCGTCTTTATTTTTTTTTCTACCTAAAAATTTTATTAATGAAAAATATTTACTTAAATTTTTTCCCATATTGACTTTATTTCTTTCATTACGTCCCCTAAAGTATTATTTTTATATGCTATGATCAATTTTTTTAAAGATTAGAAGTCAAATGAAAAACAACATATAAAATTTAAATAATGAATGTTTACTTTCAAGAAATATTTTATGGCCAATAGAGTTAATAGATTAGAGTATTATAATAATTTAAAATATTTTTATAATTTTTGTGCAGTTTTTTATTATTATCATTTTACTTAATACATCGACATGATATTTGCAAGTGAATTCACTAAATAATGTTGTATCAAATATTTTTATTTTTGTTGAAATATCTTTATAAAACACTTACTGAGATCCTGAAGGAGCTACGATACTCTGTAAATGTTAATATAAGTTACAATAATTTTACTATAATTAAAGTTATAAATTAGCATATAAGTATTTTTTTAAAAAAAAGTACTTACTTTCATACAAAAACAAAAACAAAAATACTTAAAAAAAATATTTATTTTTCAAACACAGTATACATAAACTTTTTCATATTAAAATATTAAGCAATACTTTTCGTTATTTGGTTTTCCAGTGTCTAATTTATTATACCCAGAAAAAATATACATATTTCATATTCTTGTCATAACCGATATGAAAAAAGTGTAATGTCTTGTTTTAGCGTGTGAGATAACAGATTTAAAAAATAATGATGTGCTAGAATTAAAAGTTTTTTAAAGTTTCGAAATAATACTTTTTTTAAAACTTATTTTCTAAGCTTTTGACTATCCATATTTATATGGAAAAAATAACTCAACAAACTGGCAGAGAATAGACTAAAACTATATAGAATTTTAAAACGAGGGTCTACCAAATTTAGATGTACCAAGAATGAGACAAGCCTCCCCCTTCTTAAACTGAGAGAGAGGTCTAGACTCATATTTTGAGATATTCCTGTTCAGATGAAAGTACAGACGAGAGCACTGATGGCATTAAAAGAGAGACTTTATCTGCATGAGTGCCTGCTAGTGGAACTGTTTAGAAAGCCGTATCTGGAACGTTGTAAAGCTTGTTTATAACGAATGCGATTTATACTATTGCAGTGCTTCTCAAACTTCCAATGTTTGCGACCCAATTTTCGTTCATGATTTTCATGGTGCCCCCCTCCAAGCAATAACAATGTATTAATGTTAAAGATACAATATACTTCAATTATAAAATGTATGAATTTTTATTATTAAATTTTGTATATAATTTTGTACAAGCCCATGGGGTCCATATAGTATTCATTAAACTAGCTCCTAACTTAGTATTGTTACATTAATGATCAAATACATTGTGCAGTATTGATGTATTTCTAAACATATTATATCATTGTAAATGTGTATTTTTATTATCTCATAATGTATTTTGTTTTGATTCATTTCGGAAAATTAATAATTTTTTTAAATCTTTTATATTCGACATGCTCATGCCCTCCTGGCAGGATTATCGCACCCCTCTAGGGGGGGCCCCACAGTTTGAGAAACGCTGCACTATTGTAAATAATCTGTTACAATGCTTCTTCGTGCATCAATTTGTCTTCATATAGTCATCTGCATGTCAATTAATAATCTGTTATTATTCAAATAATCGGAAGCTCCGACTGCTTTTCCTTCATGCAAATTTGCAACAACATTTAACAATTTTTTTACATGTTATTAGTATGTTAATAATCGTAGTTAGTTTGGATAAATAATAAATAAATCACTCAACCTATAAAATGAGTACTGAATCCCTCTTACATACTGTTATAAAAAATTAACAGCTTAGTAAAAATATCTAAGAATAATAATTTCTACGGTTAATCTTTCAGTGCATTGTTCTCAAAATAGCTTTCTCTTTTATCTCTGAGACTTTATCTCTTATTACCCATCTTATCATTTCATGTCCATTCAGATAAATGAAGTGGAATTCAGATTGGTGATCGCATTTGATGTAAAGAATCATTGTTGGCTGAGGAATGGAGCTTTTTGAACACGTAATAAATCTCGGTCGAGCACAACTTATTTTTCTTGCAAAAGAAATCATTTAGAAAAATATAAAGGGCTTAGGTTATCAAGAACCAGAATAAAAATGGAGGCAGAAATGAAAGAAACAATCACTCGTATGAGTCAAAACGATTATGGGTCTGAAGCTTTGGATATTTTGTACGCCGCGGCTCATTTTTCAACAGAAAATATGCGTGCAGGTATGTTTGTTCATTTTGTATCCGATCCAATAAGACTCAATGCTGCTCTTCGGTTATTAAGCCAACATTCTCTCGTTGACTTAATAGATAGCGAATCTACATTTACAATTAAATCATCAGTACAGAGACTTGTTAGAAAGATATTAAAAGAACAGAAAAAGCAAATAGCTGTTTTGGAAGAAGCCCTTTTTGTGGTATTTTCCCACGTGCATGACAAAACCTGCTTTAATCACATAATGGCTATCTTAAAACATGCCAGCGAGTATGAGGAACTAATAAAATCAATGATCGGATTTCCCATTTTCCTTATGGATAGTTCATTCAAAGAAAACAATCGCTCTAAAGCATATGCAATTGCAAACTCCACGATGGAGTTATTTACAAAAACTTTCAACCATCAACATAGCGTGACTGTGAGACTACAGATCGAACTGGCCAAGCTTTTTTTCACCCATATAAAGTACAGCAACCAGTCTAAAGGTGTCGAAATTCTGTTAAGATACCAAAGACAAATTATTGAATTAGATAAAGAATATGATGCCCCCAATGCGGACCTAGCCACCGACTTTATAATCCTTAATCAACTAATTATTAAATTGCAACAACTGCTGATGAAATTTAATACATTACATTCCGCCGCCGCAGAAGGCAATCTAAGTAAAATTAACAACTTTATCGAGAGGGGTATTGACGTGAATTTGGAAGATACAAACGCTCGAAGACCTTTGCATGAAGCCTGTGAGCAAGGACACTTGAGTGCTGTTGAACTGTTACTAACGAAAGGCGCCATGCACGATGTTAAAGATGCTCTCAATAAAACTCCATTGCAAATCTGTTCCAACGAGGAAGTGAGAGAGCTGCTCATATCCGTAAAGAGCGCATTTAAAATCGCGAAAGCTGGAAGAACAGAACGCCTTTTTGAGTTGATATCGGAACATGCAGTGATTGTGAACGCTCAAGACAGCAATGGACACAACCTTCTACATCATGCGTCTTGGAGTTGTAACACGGAAGCAGCTAAACTGCTTTTAGATGTCGGCGTGGATCCAACACACGTATCGGTTAAAGGCAAAACACCCCTTCATGTTGCTGCTTCGAAAAAATGCGTACGCATCGTCGAGATGTTCTTACAATCCGTTCACTGTAAAAAGTTGCAAGATTTTGTAGACGCTAAAATACCCGATCAAGGCACCACAGCTTTGCACATCGCTGCTGGAAAAGGCGATGCGGAAATGATGAAATGCTTACTAAAACATGGGGCTGTTTATGATATTCGGAACAACAATGGCGAAACGCCAAGAATGTCCTCGAAGTATGAAACTGCGCAACATCTACTGGATTTAATAGAGAGGTGTTTCTTGTGTGTGAGTAAAGGAAACCGTGAAGTTGTCAGCGAGCTTCGAAAAGTGAAACCAGAAGAATGTTTAGCGATTATGAGTGCACGGGATACCCAAAACCACACGTTGCTGCAAACTGCCATCGTGAATAAACAAAAAACTATAGCGAGTGACCTGATAAAGATAATACAGGAAGCCAAACATTACTAAAACGCAACGCTGCTAAGAAAAACTAGGTAGGTCATGAAAAAGAAACTATCAAAGAATGACGAATTTAAAATTTTTACTCTAATGAGTATTCATCGTTTTTTATATATATATATTTGAATTATATAAAGTATTTTATAAGTTATTAAGTAGTATTTTGAAATACGAAATCTATATAAATTTCAGTAATAATAAGGTTATATCTGTGTGTGAAACCTTAACTTTGAATAATTATTTTGTTTGGGAATATGACGAGAAATGTCCAGAAAAGTTATGATGTTTCTGAAATAGCTTCCAAAAATGTCTTATGAATGCCTTTTGTAACATTGATTAACTCCTAACGATTTTGGGCAAATGTGCATAATATTTGTTTTGAATAAATGTATTCGCATGAAGCAAAATGGCTTATTTCAGAAACATTCTTATTAAAACTTTTAAATATTTTATAACGTATACTGCTAATACTTTTTGCTATCATTTTATGGATCTAATTTAAATTTTATGTTATTACTTAACATTAAAATTTCAATATGACAAAAAAAGTATATAATTTTTTGTTTCAATTTTTTTTAAAATTTAGGTACATTAAGCAAACTTAAAAAAGTATTTAAAATTTTCCGGCGCATGTATGAAGTCTGTTTTATAATTTATAAATGTATATACTAACAGCCTAAAATAAAGCTAATATAATTAAAAATGCATTTATATAGATTAACATAATTTATTCTATTAATTAACAAGAATTAAATTCTAGTTAATTCCAGTTCTGAAATATTGAAATATCAAGCCTTAAGGCTGTCTTCAATTAATGTTAAAGAATTGGACCGGAATTAGGTACATTTTTTCAGATATAAAAGAAATGAAAAATTAATATTATATTCTGGCTTCACTATCCCTTAGAGAACAACATATTTTATCATTCTTCACTTTTTTGACAGAGCTGAGCCATTTCTTCTGGCGTAAATGTGTTTCATGTTTTTTCTCCTATACCGTAATGTTAAATGAGCTGTCCTTTCACGTGTTAAAATGTAAAAAAAAAATAACATTCAAGGAATATTTTGAAATTTTAGGAACAAGATGTATAAGTGATAATGTTGAAAATTTTCATGAAAATTGAGGCATTTTTCTGTCTGAAAATGTGCTCCGCGTTTAGTTCAGGCTCTCGTACTTTTACCGAAAACAGCCTTAAAATTAACTTTCAATTGATACGATGGAGATAAAGGGAAAAGTATTGGAGAGAATACCAAACTGAGAGAGAGAGAAAAAGATAAATAACGAAACTGTTGTGTCAGTTATATTATCTATCAATAACTGATTATGTATTTTAAAAACAACACATATTTTATATTTATAAAATAATTGAAACTGAAGTCTCGTACGTCTGTATAACATCTCAGAATTGTTTTACTTAATTGAAATAAAGTAACATATATAGTTTTTTTATCATTATAAGTTAAATAAGAATGGTGCGATTTAAGTATAAAATAATCGTGTTTTATAGAACAAAAGTTTTTTTAGCTGTTAGATAATTAATTCTCTAAATAAAAAAGTTTGCACGCATGTGAAATGCTTTTTTTAAAAAAAAATTACCGATACATAAGAGTATGCAAAACGTTATGTATTTTATAAACTTTTATATTTTAAATTTTGAATAACAAATAAATAATTAAGCATTATCTGAATCGTTACAAATGAAATGTTCGTGTGAAAGAAATCTTCACATGCATTACAAAAAAAAAAAAAACCTTACGGAAGAAAGAAAAATTATTGTTATTGTGTTGCATAGCCTAATGAGATTTTTGCCAATCGCATAATTTGGCAAGGAAATAAATTGGGACAAATTCATGGGAATAAGGAATCGTTTTGTAAAGGAATAGAATTCATGGCAACGAAACTGTAACCAACTGAACAGGATTATGTGATCAACTGCAACAAATCACTTGTTCGTTTTCATTATCAGATAGACTTTTCTTTTACTTTGGTTAATGAATTTGTTAAGTCTACTTTGAAGAATGTTTTCTTTTTTTTCCTGTTTAAAATTGCTGTGTTTTTGCTTTCATATTTGTGAGTCAGCCTACATGTGCTTAACTACTAAAAACCGTCGAGACGATTATTTCAAATTGTAATAAATGAAATTTAACCAGGTCTTTAAGACCAAACGTTTTCAAAATATTTGATAGCTTTTCAAACATGCATTGCATATTTGGTTTTCACAGCAGCGTTGTTATCCAAACTATTCGGAATGAGACTTTGACGGGATCCTTTACATAAATGAAAACTGGAAGAAGAGATGCATCTTGTAAATGAAATAAGATTGCATCAGATTTGAAGCATTTACTCTAAACTTCCACGCTAATAATTAGCAAATAGCTTTAACGAATGACACTCTTGAGTAACACGAAAACTATATTATACTCGTACATGAACCTTGTAATTTCAAAGCATGGTTAAAATATCCGACTACTTCCAATAACTTTTTTCAAAAAAATGGTGACATGGATTTTTTTTTGTAGTTTTTAGATTTATTTAGTACATTTTTTAAAAAAAGTGCTAAAATTACGGGGTCTCATGTGTGTTGATTTTGTCTCGAGGGGTGAAAATATAGACCATTTTCAAACAGGTTTAATTCTTTTAAATTTAAATTAAATAATTCGAATATCTTACACATTATTTACAAAGGATTATGGCTTCAAAAAAGTACGAAATGTTTGAAATATAATCATAATTTCAAAAATTATAAGCATATGAAAATATATAATAAATATTAAATAATTTTTGCGTTGCGCACGCTATTTTCTAAAATAGTACCCTCTGATGTATAAAACTTTATATAATTATAAAACGTATCATACTCTTTAAAACCCAAAATCATTTAAGAATAATATATCTTTTGTGTGTTTCAAAATATTTGAAAAATATCGAAATTTAAGAAAAAATTTGAAAATATAATTTTTTTATTTTTTAAAAAACATAATTTATAATTCTACTAATATAAAATTACTACGATGTAATAAGGATACATTCAACTTTATAAATCAACGTGTAGATAGTAATCAAAGCTACTATTTTAGAAAATAGCACTCGCAACGTAAAACTTAATTAATATTCCTTATAGAAATGTTTCTTATTTTCATATGCTTATAATTTTTAAAATTATGATTATACTTTAAACATTTTATACTTTTCTGAAGCCCCATTCCTTTATAAATAATGTGTAAACGATTTGAATTATTTACTTTTAATTTAAAAGACTTATATATATTTGAATATTGTTTATATTTTCAGCCCTCTAGAGAAAATTAACACCCTTGAGACCCCTAGAAGAGGAATAGAAATTATTATTATTACTAAAATGGGAAAAAATGGGAAGAAATTGACAAAAAAATTACATAAATGAGGTCTACTCTGAACAAAACGCTTATGAATAAATTCTCAATTTTTCAATTTTGATGTGTTTCTTTGGTATTCATTTTTTAAATGATCTTCAAGACAAGAGAGATATTTTAATTTTTACGAAAACTAGAGCACTTTTGCTTATCTATTATATGAAATTGCTTTAAAAAAAATGATTATATTCCCATAAGGGACTGTAAATTTTTTAATAAAACAGTGATTTATAAATCTGAAAGTTAAAACACTTCTACTATCACATAGAAGAGAAACAAAAAAATTCAGTGAATTATTCTTAAATTTTTTTTTAAGCAATTGCTGACTTCGTTTGAGTTTTTCGAAAAGAAACACATTTCGAGTAAAGCGCATTTTAAAGATTGACATCTTGTTTGAAGTTATGGCATATGCTTTTACTAAAACACTTGTAGTTCCTGTTCTAATGAATAAAAAAAAATTTAAAAAAACTTGGTATTTTTACAAAGCTAATATGACAGTCTATAAAAAAAATCATAAAAAAATTCAGTTTTTGAAAAATTCAGAATTTTAGAGTAGTTGGATACCTTAAACGATAAAGACATGAGAGCCCTTTTGTTAATTCTATACTCTACTACATGTTTTTTTCGCTGATTGAACTGAAAATTAAGACAATAATTTAGAACAAGAGAGATTGGAATTGGGATTTTAAAACTGGATGGAATAAGTACCTGTGATGTAAGTACCCTACATGCAGACTGTAAACATTCTAGAATTTTTAGAAATATACACTGCTCAAAACAATTAAAGGATATTGTAAGTTTTATACAAAATAAGGATATAAGCGAAATTTTTTTTGCCGAAAATGGAAGAAGAGAATCACAAATGCAAATTTTTGTGATTTTCAAACTGTGGAGTATGCTAATTTTGAGTTCGACGTCAAAAACGTCGCTTAAGCGGCAGCGAATGAAATTTGATTTTCAACTGAAATGAAGACAAAGATGTTCGGCATTCAGTGACTGCTTTGTTTCGATGAGTACGATATCTCAGCGAAGTCATTTAACTGATTCAAAAGCTTGGAGAGTTGTTGGTAGGTTAGAAGGGGGCCAAACTCAAGCCGAAGTAGCGCAAGCCATTGGAGTGTCACAAATGTGATTTCCAGGATCTGGAACCGTTTTTTGAAGACTGGAAGTGCAGGCCGAAGACCAGGACAAGGTCGTAGACGGGCAACAACGCCCAATGAAGATCGTTATTTAGTGTTAACGGCTCGGAGACACCGAAATATGAACGCTACTCTTCTCCAGCAACACCTTCGCTCGGCTACTGGCACCACAGTTTCAACTCAGTCTGTCCGAAACCGGCTCCATGGTGTAGGTCTGTATGCTCGCCGACCGATGGTATGTGTTAGACTAACATCAAGGCATCGTCGTGACCGCAGGAGTGGGCAACAGAGCATGTGAACTGGAGGAGAAATGAATGGAGCAATGTTCTTTTTTCTGACGAGTCCCGTTTTTCTGTTCATCCGGATAATAGGCGTATTTTCATCTAGAGGGACCGTGGCAGTAGGAATAATCCTGCGTTCGTGCACGAAAGTGTCAGATTTGGCGGTGGGGGAGTGTTGGTGTATGGTGGCATCTCCATTGACGGGTGCACAGACCTCTACATCATTCGAGATGGACCTCTGACTGCTCGCCGATATAGGGATGAGATCCTCAGACCTATTGTAGTCCCTTACGCTGCAGCAATCGGAGATGACTTCATTTTAATGGACGATAACTGCAGGCCACATCGTGCTAACCTGGTGGAGGATTTCCTTTTCGAGGAAGGAATCGTACGAATGGAATGGACAGCGTGTTCTCCAGACATGAATCCAATAGAGCACGTTTGGGACGCTCTAGGAAGACGAGTTTCTGACCGCCAAATACCCCCACAAACTCTCCAAAAACTGGAAAGAGCTCTTCTGGAAGAGTGGGACAGAATACCCCAACTCGTGATTAATAGCCTCATTGACTCAATGCCTCAAAGGTGCTCAACGTTGCTGGCCGTCCGTGGAAACCATACCCCCTACTGAAAATGATTTCCTTTGAAGAAAACACCTTTTCTTATTATTTTTTTATCATATGCACAAATTGTGTTTTTTTTCCCTTTTGTACACAAATGCGCAATAAAATGCATTTTTTTCTGCCAAACATGTGTAATTTATTCTCATATAACCTACTACGTCTGTCGACCATGTATCAATCAGCTAAAAAGTTTCCCAGCCACAAGATCCACTTAAAACCGCAATATCCTTAATTATTTTGAGCAGTATATTTATTTTTTTCATTATTCTCAAATAGCGTGTAAGGGGAGCTGTAGCAATGATTTTTATAAAGAACACATAGAAGAATATTTCATGCAAAAGAGAGGACGTCATCGTTTTTAACATTAAATTCTCAATAAATAAATTAGATAAATTAAAATTTCGAAAAAAATGGGAAGACATTCAAACTCAATTGTAAAACATTAAATAATTATACGTACAAAAAGGATTCCGTAACATTCGGAAATTTTGTTGTTGATACCTCCATTGATGAATATTTGCATTATTTTTTTAAAGTCTAAAAAATTGAAAAACTAAAAATATTCTTCATTAAATTTAAATACAAACAGCATAAAAAGAAGCATAGTTTGAAGAGAGAGATGAAATAATAAAATATAATAATAATTTGCGTCCCTAAGAAATTAAAACAAAATATTTCCATTTTACAATTAAGCGTGACGAAACATTGCCGTATTTTTAGCAACACTTTAAAATAAAGTTTAGTTATGAGGAAATAGTAATCCTTAATCACTCAACGTATCATTATTACTGATGCCCTTATCTACGGGTGCTGGAAATGTTATTTCTTTTATGTTGACATTTCTTCAATTTTTGTGTACTGTCTTTATCAAAAAATATTTACAAGATTTTTCAAAACTTGCCGTGGCTCGAAGGTCGCGGGTGTGAGAGGGTTCGAGGAAGAAACAGACGTGATCATAAAAATAGATTATTTTATTTTATCCTTAGCACTTTATGAAGTTTTCAATTTTACAACTTAACTCTGGGAGCAATATGAAATCATAACCTTAATCAGATGTACTAAAAATAGAAATTCACTTATCTGGATTTGAAGCTCCTTGTTATGATCCTTCTCGAGGCCTGATAGCTTGGTCAGCTCCAAAGTTGTTTTCTGTACCAATTCCTGTTGCATTCTACGTTGACTATAAATCTCAAGATGTGCGAGCACCCAGTCACTGTTCACCTCTTCTAATACTTAGATTTCAAGCTCAAAGATTAACAATTAACTCAGATACTCAACGACAGGTTCTAAACATTAATTACATTTGCATAAAATTACGTCATCTCTACGGAAAAAGGTTTTTAATCTAAAACCACAGCTAAAGAATAGTTTTCCCGCGAGGATTAGTAGAAGAACCCTAATAGTACCCGCTGCAAACTTAAATAAAGGTTTATGTTCCTTACATTTCAACAACCTCCGGCTGGGTGGCGTGGTTGGTTTGTCGCTGGCCTTCGGCATCTAAGGTTAAAAAGATATTAATTAAAAACCTTAAAACACATAATTAATGCCATTTTTTCCCGCCAGGAAGCGAAGTTCCAATTTTTCGACCTTTTTTTTTATACCAGACGTTTTTAAAACACGATCTAATTTTTTTTATGAGACTCAGACAAAAAATAATTACAGAATTGGAAAGATCATTTACTTCGCCACAATACGGTATAATTTATTTTACAAAATAAAGATATTTTCACCTTTTTACGATTTTTCTAAAATGAGTCAAAATCGATACGTTTTTATGAAAATGATTTCTAAATCGTTCCGATTGCATTTCCTTTCGCGTTAATGAAATGATATTCTACACTAAAAAAGTTCATGCTTTTTTCTTTTAGAATCACTCATTTAAAAAATAAAATGTCAAAAACTTTTTTTTTTATGATTTTTCAAAAAATACTCAAAATTTTATTTAAATGCATAATAATTTCTTTATTTATAAATATAATCTCGCGAAACTTTTTTCCGAGTGTAGAACGATATTATCCGTAATCTGTACAAAGATTGAAAAAATTTCTTAAAATTATGGCTTTTTTTTTAAATCATGGTTTTCGTTTTGTTCCCCTTTTTGCGAGAAATATTTAAGCATTATTTTTGTTACATTTTTTTGTTTAAAAATTACCGGTGTTAGCAATCGATATATGAAGTTTGAAGGCATTAACGTAAAAACGAAGCCCGAAAAAAAATTAAAACTTTAACAAATAACGCAAGGCAAAATTGAATATATCTCTTCTTTTTATTTTAAAATCTTTTTTCTTTTCTTCCGAAGAATTCGTGGAGCGGTCGATTAGAGCACCGTTCTTTTTTTCGGTTAGAGTGCTTGCCTTTGTACCCGGGGGTTCGAAACAACATCATCGCTTAATTTTTACAATTTTTTAAAAAATGCTTTAAATTTTATTCGCGCATTTAATAACTTCGCCAGCAATTTTGTAATTGGAAAGATAATTTTCTTCTTCGCGATACAGTTTTTTCCCTTTTTTCTTTTTTACAAAACAACGATACTACATATTTTAAGATTTTTTCTAAAATGAATCAATATCGCTGCGTTTATATGAAAATGATTTTTATAAAACTCATACTTTGATCTTTTAGAGTTAGTGATTTAAAAAATAAAACGCCGAGAACTTTTTTTAACGAATTTTTAAAATGTACTCAAATTTTAAATATTTAATAACTACTTATCAAAATTCAAAGTTTTTATAACTTCTTCATTTATAAAAATAATTGTATGAAACATTTTTTCGTGTATCGAACATTTCAAAAAATACTCACAATTTTAATTCAACATTTAATACAGTTGTGAAATTTTGTAAATATAAAAATTTCTACTTTTATATTTACTATTTTTATAAAGGTACATTTTCGTTTCCGGGGCATAAAACGTTGCAAAGTGAGTGAGTGAATATTAAAGTCCCACTGTTCACTTACTCGAGAGCTCTGATAGCGAGAGGGGAAGAGGAATTTCCATGACAACATGTTATGCATTTAAAAATGTTCGTGCAACGCCGGGGGGAATAAACCTGTCTGACAAAGAAATGAAGCGAGAAAATTTCAAAACAGGGAATTTTAAGTAATACACTCGGTAAAAGCCCGAGCAACGCCGGGCTAAGTGGAGAAGGGGGGAGTGGAAGTCATTTTGAAAAAGAGTATTAGAAATACTGATTTTGTGAAGGAAAGGGAAAATTTATAAAAGTAGAGAAATCCCGTGCAACGCCGGGGCATTCAGCTAGTATATTCATTAATTTATGTTACCATTAAAGTATGAAATGCGTTGTTTCATAGAATAACTAGGAAATTTCATGAAATAACTAGACAAGCCAGTTAGAGTATGTAAAATTATTTAATTCTACGATTTAACAAGGTATTTTATGGAATAACGACAACTTGATCGTTAAAGTATGAAATATTGCACTCGAAAGCTCTTTGAATCTGCTCGAGCTGCTTTTAGTCACTTTTGAACCGCTTATAGCTGCTTTACAATGACGCGCGTGTATGTGTACGCTTCATTCCGTTGCTTTTAGACGTAGAATTTAGAGGGTGTATTTAAGTTAACTTTTTATATTTTGGATAATAAAATAAACATTTTTGCAATTTGTGTTTTGAAGAAATGACTTCTGCAGGAAATGGCGATCAACCTGCAAATAAGAAAGATTTAATGCAAGAGAGATTTAAATCTTTGTTAAATAAGCGTGGGATAAAGGAAATCAGTGTTGTGAAGAATAATTAACTTTGACAGCAGAAGTGAAAAGCGCTAAAAAAAGCACAGAAATAAAGTACCTCGTGATTATTGGTTTCTCTAGCATTATGATATTCTTGAAGTTGAAGGAGTAGAAAAGTTAATTGTGACACTAACACATGCAAAACCCGATGCTGTATTTTATTGCTGAAGAGACATGCTGCTTGATATTTTATGTGAAACACATGTTTCTATCTCTCATGGTGGTAGAGACTACTTTTGTAGTCTCATTTGATTTTATGTGTACTCATTTGATTGACGACTTGAAAAAAACTTGGCTGGTTGCGTTGGGAGGGGCCAATCAAGACGTCAAAAACATGTTAACAACTTGGATACAAGACAACCAATCTAATTCTTGGAGTCATGGCCTTAAATTTATTCAGTTCATGAAAAACAGGGCACTTCAATCTTGTATAAAGAGTATGCCGTAAGAGGCTATTTTTGGCTGTGCTCATAGTGTTGGACTATCCACAACTCCTATTCCAAGAGAATGAACAACAGTTTAAAAATGCGTGTTCCGAAAGTAAATATGATGCTGCTTCTGCCAAAGAAACAATCCTCGAATGAAACTGTAGAAGTGTATTTCGAGCGTTATAAAGATATACACCTAATTAACATTGTAAAATGGCGAGTAGTGTGTTAAAAAAATTGCGAAGACAGCTTATTTTACTGTAAATGCGAGCAGATGACCCATGTTTCATCTTCATCACATGGAAGATAAAGTTGAACCGAAAGTCTGTAGCTTGTTTCTAAATAAAATAAATATCAAGAAAGAAAGACAAGGAGCTAAAGAATGTTGGAAATTCCAGCTCCAAAAATGAAATTATTGTCTGGCATATCTTATTCTGAGGCATCCGTGGGCACTACAGATCGTATTCCAGTTCCTGAAGTTTATAGAGGTAGAGGAAACGCTACATCCGTTTTAGCTGTCTTCATGGAAAATACTGGGGGAGGGTTTTTCCGATTAGGAACAAGAGATGACCGAATAAAACAATTGTACTCTAGATCTCAGTTCAGTACTTGTGAGAAAGAATTAGTTTCCATTGAAGAAGTTTCGAATATTGGCACAACGTCTCGATCTGTGGCAGCAGCTTAAAGTTGCGGCACTGCCTAAGGATTTATGAAGTGCTCGTGTAAGAAAATGTGTAATAGCAGGAAGTGTGCTTGTTTCAAAAATAAAATGCAATGCAATTCAAAGTGTCATCACAGCAATCTTTGCTCTAATAAATAATGAAAAGTAAAAAAATAAAGGTATTTCATAAAATTTTAATTAATATTCTCTTACATTTTTGTTTGAATGTTTTTTGAATCAACATTTTTTCTTTAAAGATGTTTTTTATAATAATATTTAAATTTAACCATTTCTGCAACATATTCTCTTTTCCCTTTTCTGTTTAACTAATTTTAGCAATATGAGTAATTTTCTGTTATATCATCTGCTTTTAATTATTATTTATCAATTAATCATCTGCAATAGGGAAACAATATATTTTTCGAGAGATTTTAGTTATATTTATGATCGATTTCTTTATAAAATATCTTTGAAATTCTTCATTTTTCACTTATCATTAGTTATTTCATAGAATAACTAGGCTAAGTATTGATTTTCTCATCTATTATATACTTTAACTGACTTGTCACTTTATCTCATGAAATACCTAGTTATTCTATGAAATAACTGAATTGTACACTTAAACATGTATGTATTATTTATCAAAAACAAGAAATAATAGATAAAGAACATAACAAGAAATAGCGCAATAAAAAAAATATGAAAGCTGAACATGAAGAACAAAATTATAGAGAAATAAAAGAACTACAAAAAAGAAGAACCTAGCGAGTCAGAAAGCAATTTCGGACTTAGGACCGAATAAGTGGGGTTAAACTAGTTTGAAGGCGCCAACCTTCCCCCTTTGCAACTCGGTAGGAAAACCAAATAAAATAAACAAAACTTCAGAGAAAGTATATAACACAGAGAGCATGATAAAACCAATCACTACTATTATGTAACAAACTCTCCCAAACTCTTAATGCAGAAAAATCACAAAATAATTATGTAAGAAAAGCAGAAAAATACTAGAACAATTACATAAGAAAAGTATCTTTCAAAAAATAGTTTAACAAAATTTCTTTACTCACAAAGCTTTTACGAAGAGAAACAAGCATCTTGCCATTAATGAAAGTCAATTATTCACCAAGTTAAAAATTCGAAAACATAAACACATCTTTTGAGCTGACTCTTTAAACCAGCCAGCAAAGACAAGTATAAAATGACGACAATCAAATATGGTAAAATTTGAATTGGTTGATTGTCAAAAATGTAAATTTGCTAGGCTCTAATTTGGTTGGTTGTCAACTATGTGTAAGATGTTTAAGATGTGTGTGAAAAAATGTAAACTGTGATATGAGTGTTATGATATAATCTTCACAGCAAGACCACTAACATGCTGACTTTGAAAACCTATTGTTGTGTGGTGGATTTGGAATTCGAAGTAGCAAGACAGTTAATGTATTTGTGATGAATATAAGATCTCAAGAAATTAAAAGGGTATTCATGATCTAAACAACATTGAAAATTTTTTTTAAAATTATGGTATTTATCTATTTTGTGGGTAGTTAAGTTATTATTTCTAAATAAAAATTCAAAATGATATTTCTGTAAATTGATATATGAAAATTACTGTTCCATACGGGAATTTTAATTATATGGAACTTAAACGAATCTCTTTTGTCAAAAATGTTACTGACTACATTATTGTTAATAAGATGCAAGTCTAAATCCAAGAATTCCACCCTATTAGAGTTGAAGTTAGTTTTAAGAAGCTTGAGATAATCAGGGTAGAATGTAATATTTGATTTGTATTCACTATTTTTACCAAAAATTATTATATCATCTATATAACGATAAATTAAGTAAGAATCATTTATAACATGATCCATTTCAAAAAATGTAAATATAGGTTCGCTAAACAATTACTAGCTGGACCACCTTGAGGTAATCCCTTTGATCTGTTTATAAAGATTATGATCAAATGTAATGAAATTTTCTTTTAAAACGAGGTTAACAAGAATATCAAATTTTTCTTTTTTCATTGAAGTATATAATTCATATTTATCATAAATTAACTGAAGAACCTTAATCATATCATCAATATCTATAGAATTAAAAAGGTCCTCAAAATCAAAACCATGCATAGAAAAATCAACATATCCTTAGTAACTCTAGCAATCTCTAAGCTATTTTTAATAATTGCCGTGTTTTGTAAATTATCAATTAGATTTTGAAGAAGAGATTGCAAGATCTTCCCAGACTTCGTGATATATGTATTGTATCCATTAGTGATACTACGGAATTTTATAGGGCTTTTATGAAATTTTGGTGTTAAAAATACTTGATATTTAATATTATTTAGATGAATATTCAGTCTTTTGTTCAAAGCTAAAAGACGATTATCATCTTCTCTATTATTGTGAATTGATTTTTGAAATGAATTATTATTTAAAATGTGGTTACTTAATATTTTACTGTAAAAATATTTACAAATTATGGCATAATTAGCAGAGACCTTATCAACATATGTAATAACGAAGTCATTTTGGATATTTACTATTGATGATTTAAGATCTTTATACATAATTTCATTTTCAACAGTAAAATCTAATTCCCGAATTTCTGTTGCTACATAAGATCTAAATTGATTGAATGCTTCAATCGGCATTCCGTATTTAATTGCCATTTTAAGGTAGAATTTATCTAAATCTTTTATGATTTGTTTCATAACGTTAGATTTATTTTTTGTGATCATCAGTCTAAAACCGGTACCTTTTTCTATAAAATTTCTTAACAAATCATCTTTCACGATGCTAAGGTCTCCTGTTACAACGTGCTGATGATAATCATCAATATAGTCTCGATATAGATTGCATTTACATGATTCAGAACTTAGGAGCTCCGAGATTTGATTATAATTAAATATAAATCTACCAAATTTCTTGTTATATTTGAAAGCCTTTTTAATAATAATATCTTTAATAGGAAAAAAGGATTGATATTTTTGAAATATACTTGAAAAATTAATTTTGTTAAAGGATTTATTCATAAATAATAATGTACAATATTCTGTAGAGTAATTTTCACTTGCATCTAATTTAATATTCATTTTTTGTACTAAATAGTTATTAAGGTCTCGAATCATATGCATACCATGAGAATCTCGAAATTTATATCTGTTTAAAATATCTGTCAGTTTTAATTTCAGTTTTATTCAAGCCAAACATAAACGATTTAATTAAGCCTGTGTTGTAGTTATCATCAAATTTAGCAGCTAATTCTAACATAGAATTCTTGAGGGTTGACATGTCTCTAGTAACTCTTTTTTTGCGTTTAGCTTTTGAAATTCTCGCTAAACGAATATTATTACTATTATCAATAAATTTATTAAAATTCGGAAGATATAATGAATTCTCGGATTTTTGTTTAAAAGTTAATAAGACACTTTCACCCTTCCATACAACATTCAAACCATAAGGATAATATGATCTAAATGAATCTATAAAAAAGTTTTCGAACCATAATCTTTGTTTAATATTTGGCACTATTCTAAGTATATGTACAGTTATGTTATTGAATCCATGTTTATGAAAGTGTCCTATCTCAATCTTAGCCTGGTTTTTGTTGCAATCAAATTTCCTTGTATCAGACCTATGCTGGTTCAATCTAATATTGATAGTGTTAGAGGTCTGACCTATGTAAGAAATTTACATATGTTGCATGTCATTTTGTAAACACAGTTGAAAGTCTTACAAAATATATAACCTGCATCCATATCCAACTGTTCCCCACTCATCATGCCACACGCCTTGCATCTTATCAGTGCAAAATCTAAATTTTAGTTTTAAAGCATGAATATCTCTGAAAAACCGAGTTTCTAATATGTTACCAAAATCATTATCTCTTTGATTTTCATCTATACTATCGGAAAAATGAATATTTCGTTTTGTTGTACGAGATAAATTCTTATATTTAGAGTTCCAAAAATTCGAGTTTTAAAAATTCTAACACGACAATGTTTAGATACAGAAGGGAAAGCAAAAAAAATTCTGATTATCAAAACAATTCACACATTTTTTTTGTATTTTTAAAAAAATTTATCTTATTTTTATTAAATTTATCCCGCCTTCTGAAGAAGGCGGGA